>JBBBDQ010000410.1:247500-345000 GCA_037127315.1 Ascarosepion bandense | reverse complement strand
ATAAATAGTTTTGTATTTTGCAACAAAACTGTTCTAGGGAACTAACTTGAAAGGAAACAAACTGAGTCCATTTTGATTACATTTTTTTTTCGTTTCTGTTCTCCTATTCAGTGAATGAATTAATAAAAATGAAAAAAATGAATGAAAATTAGAAAATTAAGTTATAAGAAAGAAAGAAAAATTATATTATGTAAAGGCGGGGTTAAGAAAACTGCGATGTCTGTTTCAAGGAATGAATGGAAATATTATGCAAAGGATAAGAAAGAAAGAAAGAAAGAAAGAAAGAAAGAAAGAAAGAAAGAAAGAAAGAAAATAAATATTGTGTAAAGGAGGGGTAAGAAAACAGATGTCGGTTTTAAAGAAAGAAAAAATATTATGCAAAGAAAGAAAGAAAGAAAGAAAGAAAGAAAGAAAATAAATATTGTGTAAAGGAGGGGTAAGAAAACAGATGTTGGTTTTAAAGAAAAAAATATTATGCAAAGAAAGAAAGAAAGAAAGAAAGAAAGAAAGAAAGAAAGAAAGAAAGAAAGAAAGAAAAATATTGTGTAAAGGAAGGGTAAGAAAACTGATGTCGGTTTCAAAGAAAGAAAAAATATTATGCAAAGGATAAGAAAGAAAGAAAGAAAGAAAGAAAGAAAGAAAGAAAGAAAAAAGTAAGTAGTATGCAAAGGAAGGGTAAGAAAACAGAGATATCAATTTCAAAGAAAGAAAGAAAAGAAAGAAAAATCGTGTAAAGAACCAGTAAGAAAAAAAGTGCTGTTGTTCTCAAAGAAAGAAAGAAAGAAAGAAAGAAAGAAAGAAAGAAAGAAACGAAGAAAAATAACAAAATAAAGATTAAATTGTGTAAAGGAAGGGTAAGAAAACAGAGATGTTGGTTTTAAAGAAAGAAAGAAAGAAAGAAAGCTAAAAAGGAAAAAAAAGAAAGTGCAAAGGACTGGTAAGAAAAAAAAAGAAAGACAGAAAAAGAAAGAAAATATTGTGTAATGGACCTGTAAAAAATAAAAGTGTTGTCGGTCTCAAAGAAAGAAAAACATTTAAACTATAAGAATTCGTATAAAAATAACGGAAGTTAGAAAATTGAAACATAAAAAAAGAATAGAAAGCCGATGATGTTGATAAAAATGTCTATATTTTTTCCTAACTTCTCACATTTGATTTAGCTTATCTTTTATATAAGCAATATGACCCAGATGCTTAATCTCATCTGTTAGCAAAAACTACTGACCTCAAACGCACTGCTGAAATCGAAGTTATTCGAGATTTTTAAAACTCAATGAAATACATTTCTAAATGTCACAAACTCGTCCACCCTTCGATTTATTTAAGTATATCAAAAGGAAATCAGTTATCAAAGCAAATTTTTGTCTTTTTTTTTTTTTTTTTTTTTTTTTTTTCATTTTTGTCATGTGAAAGAAATGAATATCTATATCTATAAAAGTGACGAGGCTGGACGTTGTGTAAGTATTTGTTTGTTTGATAGATTCGACTTAGCGTCTGTATTTTGCAATCTAGCTCGACGGAAGTTGCGCTCAGATGTAGATCAAAATTTTAGAACGCTAACGACACCTTGAAAATTTTCAGAAAGCCAAAATTAGGGGTAGAAAAATATACATCACCCCACAAAGTCAGGGATCAGTTTAAGTATTGACTATAATATAGAATCGATCACCCCACTTTATATTATCTATATCTATATATGTTTCCCCTCGCCCTCCCACCCTAATCCAATAGAGACATTCTACATTGTTATCTATATCTATAAAAGTGACAAGGGTGCACGTTGTGTAATTGCTATGTAAATTCATTATATGTTTTTATTCTTATTATTCCTTAAACTACCCAAGTGAAACCGGGCTAAACTTCTAGTGTTCTTAAAAAAAAAAACAATTACAGTAAAAACATACAGGCTTCAATTTTATAAGTAACTTAACGGTAATAATAACATTAATTCTTTCCTTATAAGGAAACATTCGGTATCCACTGACCGAGCAGCCAGTGCTGCAGTCGTTTGAAAATTATAAAATCTTTCTCTTATTTTTTTTTTTTTTTTTTTTAGAGAAAGAGGGTTTTCTCAAGTCCAGTAGCTGTTATTGCTCGTTCAAGTGTCGAAGTAATGAAAAACTGGTTGGTCACATTCAATGTCTCGAAAACCATATGGACTCTGGTTGAGAACCACTGGCCTATATTACGAATAGATGCGGCACATAGAAGAAGAAGAAGAAGAAGAAGAAGAAGAAGAAGAAGAAGAAGAAGAAGAAGAAGAAGTAGAAGAAGAAAAGAAGAAGAAGAAGAAGTAGAAGGAAAAGAAGAAGTAGAAGAAGAAGTAGAAGAAGAAAAGAAGAAGAAGAAGAAGAAGAAGAAGAAGTAGAAGAAGAAAAGAAGAAGAAGAAGAAAAGAAGAAGAAGTAGAAGAAGAAGAAGAAGAAATATTGCAGTGAACTCCCATTTGTGTGTGTGTGTGTGTGTGTGTGTGTGTGTGTGTGTGTGTGTGTGTGTGTGTGTAATTCCAGGAACGTTACATAGACACCGGGATTCATATAGACCCCAGTTGACAACTACTGATTTAAATAAAGTAATTACTCGAAAAGGGAAAACTTTTATTTAACTATTCCCATCCTCTCGTCAATATTGTGCTTGTAAAATAGTTGCACATAATAAAACCACCGTTTCTTAGTAATGATAAAAAAAAAAAAACCTCTTTGTCCTCATCTGTTTTTAGAAGCGAAGTTATTTGGGTTGATCTTGGGTCTTTCAGTCTGTCGATCGCTCTGTCTGTTCTTCCGTCTGTGAATCCCTCCGTCTGTGAATACAGAGCTTTATTTGTTACTATTGCTATTTCGATTTTGCGCAGACGTGCTCTTCCGGTCGTAAGTGTATTTAAAGGTTTTTTCTTTTTTTCGATCTAAGGCCAAACGGTAGCTTTGACTTACTTTTGCTATTGTTCACTTTCTTTGTCTCTCATTCAACCCAGCCCCGATTTATTTCATAATATTTCTTTCTTTCTCTCTTTTTATTTTCTTTATCTTTTCTTTTTTTTCAACTGGAATCACTTGGGTATTTTTTTCTCTCCCTTATATTTGATATTTTTCTTCGACCAGATGCTACATTTTTCCCCAACTTCGTCTTATCTTTTTTCCTTATCTTTTCTTCTTTTCCTTCCTTGCATTCAATTTATTACTTTGCTTCGTTCTACCTCTTTTATTTACTTCCCCCATTTCTTCCTTTACCCTTTTAATTTCTTCTTTTCCGCTTTTTTTTTAAATTGCTCCCTCTTTATATAGTGACCATTTCGTTTTCTCATCATTCGACAATGACTTTTTATTCGCTTCAGAATTTTCTCCTTTAATATTCGAACTTATTTTTGCAGCATACCTTTATAGAGTACGAAAAGATAAGCTTAGAACAAGTAAGCTAAGTATATATGAATATATATACTTATATATTCTATATATGAATTTACATATATGAATTTACATATATTACAATTTACATATTTACATATTTACAATTTATATATATGAATTTACATAATATATATGAATATAATTCATATATATTCTATATATGAATTTACTCGAGCCACAAGATTAGCAACTAGGTCCCACCCTTTTACTGTGAAACAAATAAAATGTAAACTCAAATTCTACTCCCACGGCTTCTTTTCTCGCATTTCCCGCTTGTGGGATTCCCTTCCATTTACTTGCTTTCCCGACAGCTACAATCTCCAAGAATTTAAATGTAAAGTCATCTCCTATCTCACTAACTGCATCCTCTCTCTCTCTCTCTCTCTCTCTCTCTCTCTCTTTCTCTCATGCTCCTTTCTCGGTCCACTCCACTCTCATCAGTATTCTCATTCTTCTCTTACCCACTTCCTGACACCCCCTATAACCTGTCATTCTTTCAAAACAGTGACAGTAAAATGCTGTGCTTGGGGCGATATGATTATATAAAAAAAAGCTACTAGATTTTTTTATTGGTTTCACTCTAAAGGGGTGGGACCTCTACACTTTTACAGTGAAACCAATCAAAAGTAACCGCAACTTATACTCTACATCTTCGCTCGTACTTCTCGTCCGTGGAATTCCCTGCCTTCCCTGACAGTTACAAAAATTTAAATGCAAAGTCAATCGCCATCTTTTATCTCCTTGAATATTCGTTTCTCAGCATGTGTAGTTGAAAAATGTATGAGAGCTTAAGTGTTTGGATTCTGAATATTTAATCTATCCTTCTTTTTCACACGTCTTCATATATATATATATATATATCCCATTTGTAAACGAGGTATTACGCGACCTAGGTTTCTACGATGAGTGGTGTCTTCAGGCGATTTGCAATAACTTATTTTACTGTTTACCGTTTTTTTTAAGAATGCTCTCGTTACCTGAGCAGTTCTACAATATAATTGTATTGAACATATTTTAATACAAATGTGCACTGGCCTCACCTTATTATGATCAGAAACTAAGTAGTTAAACAATCAATATATATATATATATATATATATATATATATATATATATGCGAGTGTTTGCATGTGTTTGGGTGCATATAATCTTAAGAAATTGTGTGCGTATAACCTTAAGAAATATTTAATGTCTCTCTCTCTTATATATATATATATATATATATATATATATATATATATATATATATATATAACGTCTGTTAACGTTCCTATGGAAAATTTTTTCTTTTTTCATTCCTTGACAACCCTTGTATCATGTTCTTCTCCCTTTCCACTCTACTCTCACGCAGCTCTCTTAACGTCAATGTTCTCGCCCTTCTCTTACCCATTTTCTGACACCCCCTGTAACTTGATCCTCTTTCTCATCACTCATCTCTTATGTACACCCCTACTCATCAGGGGCACTTCTGCCTTGCTTGGGGTGAAATGATTAAAAAAAATAAAATATTGGTCTACGCCAATCGTACATAAAACAATAGCTTTCTTATAAAATCAGCATTTTAAGAAGAAAAGAATATTTTCATGTCGTAATAAGAAAAAAACCCTTTCTTCCTTTTATTTGATTTTCACTTTTAGAAAGGAAAATGTGCGGGTGGTGTAATGAAGAGTAGTTTTGGAATTGTTCATTGGAGAGCACAGTTTCAATTCCATTTGGGCTGGTTATATTCACATATATCCACATGTGTGGATGTGCGTTGTGGTGCAATGAATATCGACTTGGAACGATAAATCGGAGAACAGAGTTCGAAATCCAGATGAATTTGTTTCATTCACTTACGCACATATACCCTTGGGAAAGATATGAATCGATCTCTTTCCTCTATGGGTTAAATAATAGGACAGATTGGGTTTATAACTTTGGTTGGCAACCTGTCTACTGCAGAAATTAATGGCAACCTACTGCGGGAAAAAAATTCTGCCCAGTTAGTCATGTCTCTTTTGAGACATGATCGCCGAAGCCTGTATCACGTATGGCACTTAACTGACTGACTGATATTCACATAAGTGCAAATACCCTTGGGAAAGGTATAAATCCATCTCTTCTTCTCCAGCTCTGAGTTAATTAGCAGGATTTGTAAGTCATTATATTCCCTTCCCCAATAAAAAGAAAAGTTCTTACAAACTCTATCCTGAATTCTGATACTGCTCTTCAGGACCGAAACGATGTACTTTCTTTATTATGACTCCATTTTTTTTTATTATCTCTGAAAGATTCTTGGGAAAGTCAATGCAGTGATTTATCCGAGACCTCCACTGTTTCTTCTTCTTCTTCTTCTTCTTCTTCTTCTTCTTCTTCTTCTTCTTCTTCTTCTTCCTACTTTCTTCTTCTTCTTCTTCTTCTTCTTCTTCTTCTTCTTCTTCTTCTTCTCCACTGCCTACTTTCTTCTTCTTCTTCTTCTTCCTTCTTCTTCTTCTTCTTCTTCACTTCCCTACTTTCTTCTTCTTCTTCTTCTTCTTCTTCTTCTTCTTCTTCTTCTTCTTCTTCACTGCCTACTTTCTTCTTCTTCTTCTTCTTCTTCTTCTTCTTCTTCTTCTTCTTCCACTGCCTACTTCTTCTTCTTCTTCTTCTTCTTCTTCTTCTTCTTCTTCTTCTTCTTCTTCATTGCCTACTTTCTTCTTCTTCTTCTTCTTCTTCTTCTCCACTGCCTACTTTCTTCTTCTTCTTCTTCTTCTTCTTCTCCTCCACTGCCTACTTTCTTCTTCTTCTTCTTCTTCTTCTTCTTCTTCTTCTTCTTCTTCTATGATTTATCTAATCCCTTTTATTTTCTTTTTTATGTCTTGCTTTTTCATTCATTAATTACCTTTCTTTTGTTTCTTGCTCTCCAATTCTAATTTGGCGCTCATGGATTTGTTTACATAATAACCAGATTTAAGATTGGAAAATTATACGTCTGACCGTTCGCTTCCGACTACGGCTACTTCCAAATATTCCAGAGTGCTTTTCTTATAATGGTTTTGTTAAAATAAAAGACAAACTCAATCTTAGGAATTTTACCTCCCTCTTACTTTTACGTTAGCAGATTTATTTCTTTATCGATAAAAATAATACAAGATTTCTGTTTGCTGCCGAATAATTTGAGATACATTTGTTGAAGTCATAAAACTTCATTTTACGAAGAAAAGAATGTTTCCATGTCTTAATAAAAAAGCAATTGTTTTTCATTTTAAGAAGTAGAGAATGTTTCCATATCTTAACAAGAAAAGAATTTTCTTCGTTTTACGAAGAAAATAATGTTTTCAATAGAAAAAAATCTTTCTCCGATTTACGAAGAAAATAATGTTTCCGTGTCTTAACAAGAAATTTTTTTACGAAGAAAAGAATGTTTCCGTGTCTTAAGAAAAACATCCTTCTTCATTTTACGAAAAAAATATGTTTCCATGTCTTAACAAAAGAAAAATTTTTCTTCATTTTTCGAAGAATGTTTTCATGTCTTAACATGACAATAATCCTTCTTCAATTTACCAAGTAAAGAACGTTTCCATGTTGTAAAAAGAAAAATATTCATCTTCATTTTACGAAGAAAAGAATGTTTTTAAATCTTAATATGAAAAAACTTTCTTCATTTTACGAAGAAAAGAATGTTTTTATGTCTTAATATGAAAAAACTTTCTTCATTTTACGAAGAAAATAATGTTTTCATGTCTTAACAAGAAAAAGTTCTTCTTCGTTTTATGAAGAAAATAATATTTCCATGTCTTAACAAGAAAAAGTTCTTCTTCGTTTTATGAAGAAAATAATATTTCCATATCGTAACAAGAAAAAAATTCTTCCTTTTACGAAAAAAAGAATGTTACCGTGTCTTAAGAAAAAAAATGCCTTCATTTTACGAAGAAAAGTATGTTTTCATATCTTAATAAGAAATAAAAGTCCTTTTACTTGTTTTCTCACATTTAGACTTTAGAAGGGAAGACCAGGTGCCATAAGTCTGGATGTGTGGGTGGTGCAATGAAGAGTAGTCTGGAATTTTAATTGAAGAACCGAGTTCTAATTCTCTTTGAGATCGTTATCATTGTTTTTTGCCGTTGGGTTGGTGTATTTATATCTTTTACAATGGTGTTTGTCTCAAATATTCTTGGCAAAGATATGAATCCACCTCTTCTCATTCAGTTACGGGTTAATAAGTAGGATTCATATCGCTAAAACATCATTATTCCCTTCTACCCAAAAAGAAAAAATCCTTACAATCTCAAATAATTTTTAGCATTAAATAACCTGGAAAGGGTTGATAAGCCGTAAAAACAATCAATTTTAGAATGCCTTTTCTACCTTTTCGTATCATTCGTATACTTTTTATTTTCTTTGATTTTTTACCTCAGACATTTTTTATTTTCGTTCGTCATTATTAACCCTCTAGGGCCATTCGTATCATATTTGATACAGTATTTCCCTATAATGAAACATTTGGTATTTCCCTATAAGGAAACATTTGGTATTCATTGACTGAGCAGTCAGTACTGCTTTCATTTGAAATTTATAAAATATTTCTCTTAAAAAGTTTTTCAGGAAAATATTTCTTTCAAGGCTTGTTTTCATACTGTATCAAATATGATACGAATGGCCCTAGAGGGTTAAGGCTTCTACTGGGTATAAAGTGGGGGATCAGTTCTATATTGTTATGAAGTAATAAACAGATCCCCCACTAATATGATACGAATGGCCCTAGAGGGTTAATAGTCATAATTTATCTTTCTTTTTCTTTCTCGCTTATTTTTGTTGTTATTTTTTCTTTTCCTTTTGTTTTTGAGTTGCTCTTCCCTTTTTTAATTGCTTCTTTTTTTTTTTGGCTTTTCTTTTCTTGCCTTTCATTCCTTTCTTTCTTTATTTTATTACCTTATTCCGTTATTTCTTTTTGCTTTTTTCTTTTTCATTCTTTGTCTCTGGATTTTAGTTTATTTTCATTTATATCCTTCCTTTTTTTTCTTTTTATATTTCTTTCTTTCTTTTCTGTACACCATCTTTCTTTCTTCCTTTCTTTCTTCCTTATTTTTGTTTTCTTTCTTTCTTCTTTTCTTCTTTTCTTTCTTTTCTGTACTTCTATCTTTCTTTCTTCCTTACTTTTTTTCTTTCTGTCTTCCATCTTTCTTTCTTTCTTATTTTTTCTTTCTTTTTGTTTACCATCTTTTTTTCTTCTTATTTCTTTTCAATCTTTCACCTTTCTTTCATTCTTTTTATTATTTTCTCGCTTTTCTGTCGTCCAACTTTCTTTCTTTCTTTCCTATTTCTTTCCTTCTTTCTTTTTTTCTTCTTTTCTCTTTTTCCATCTTTTTTCTTTTTTCTTTCTTCTCAGTCGTCCTTCTTTTTTCTTTTTTGTCTTTCATTTTTGCTTCCTTTTTTCTTTCTTTTTCATCTATTCATTTATCAATTATCTGATTTTCTGTATTATATGTTTTAATTGTTTTTTCATCATTACCCTCTTGTTCTTCTCGTTCTTGTTGTTGTTGTTGTTGTTGTTCTTCTTCTTCTTCTTCTTCTTCTTCTTCTTCTTCTTCTTCAATTGCTTTACTTATTTATTTCCTTCTTTTTTTATTTTTGAAAACTTCTGACACTCATTTATTTCCACTACGTTTTCTTTTTTTTTTTCATGAGTAAGAATAACTGAAGAAAAAAAGATTTTTCAATAGACCAACCCAACGGCAAAAACAACTGATTTTTAAAGGTTAAATGTAACCTTAAATTTCAAAGTCAGTCCATCAAAAGGTAAAATTACAACCTCAAAAAATTCTACAACAGTCTCGCACGTTCCATGAAATCTGATTGGCCAATCATCGCATTTCGAAGGAAGAGTAGACGTGATACATACATTTTTTTTTGTTTTGCTTATTTGTTCTGTTTTCTTACACTTTTCTTTTGACATTTTAAAGAAACTGTATTTTAATTGCTTTCTCTGTTTGTAACGCTTGTACCAATTTCCGATCATATACTTTGAATTTATTCTTGATGTTTTAGTGCATTTGTACAAATGCAATTATTTACAAAAGAATTCGTTTAATGGATTTATTTACAATTCATACCTATCAAAAATGAATGACCAACCTACTTATAAATATATTGTTTGTTGCTTGATTTTGTTTAGCGGCATATCAACACCGCTAATCCCGAAGTCTAAATATTTTATGGCTTCAGCTATAGATAAAATGTATAGTTGGCAATTTTACTATAAAATTTACTATTAGTCGTTTTGCTTTTAAAATATATTGTTGCATATTTTACCATATGTATTGTTGGTAATTGATACACTGATTCCAACGCTTCTCTAACAGTTTGATGCCTTTTTCGTAGAACGATTTCTCTTTGGCCTGAAAATATGCCTCAAATTCCGTTATCACTTCTTCATTGAAACCAAATCTATTTCCTTGGAGTATAATTTTGAGATATGCAAACAGCCAGTAGTCGCTAGGAGTCATATCTGAAGATTAGGGTGGCTGCGGAAGCAATTCGAAGTGCAATTTATGTAGTTTTTCCATCGTTGCGATCAATTTGTCACACTTTGCATTGTCTTGGTGCAAGATCACATTTTTCTTCTTTATTTGTGGCCGTCGGTTTTGGCGATTTTTTCCTTCAAACGCGTCAAATGCTATATGATATTCGCTAGTAATCGATGAAGAAAATACCTTGCGCACCTCAAAATACGGAGGCTAAAACCTTGCCTGCTGAAGTTTGCGTCTTTGGTCGCTTTAGACGGCTTTTACCTGTTGTTATCCACACAGATGACTGCCGATTTGATTCCTAAGTGAAGTGGTGAGTCCATGTTTCAGCGATTGTTATATATTTGCTCAAAAACTTCTTGTTGCGTTGATACGGTTGCAAACAACTCTCTGAATCGTAGACGTGTTGTTTTTGATCGACTGTGAGCAAACACAGGTTTCTCTCTGACAAATGTTCATGTAAAATAGGGAATACACTGCCTTCTGATATGTTCAACTCCTCTGTTATCTCACGCAACTTTAATCTACGACTGGTTAAAATGAGTTTGTGGATGTTTTTCTTTTTTGCGTGTGTTTGTTTTCTGTGACAACTGCCGATTTAGGGCGACCTGAGCTTTCAGCATTTGTGTCTATACGACTGCGTTTAAAATCAGCACCACCTCTTAACCGTTGTTTCCGACGGAGCGGAGTCCGAATAACACTTATCAAGCCAGAAAAGAAAACGGTACATTGGATGTTGAAGAAAAGATAAGAAAGTGGTGAGAGTCAAGGAGATAGAAGACGGCTGTTGATGTTGCATCTAAACTCTGTATTTGTCATGAAGCAAACATGCTGAATTGAGTAACACAGGCGGTTAAAGCAAGGAAAGAAACTGATAGAGAAGACTTGGCAGTTACATTTGCCTATTTTGACGTTAAAAGATAGGACCTAATTGCCATTCTAGTTGCACGAGTAAATCAATGAATCTATGCACCAGGAAATGAAGCTCGTCAGAACAGAAGCCGTGAAAATACTTGTAGAAAAGACAGAAGAAAGCTACATTACGTTGGTGGAAAAGTGACCGCAAGCAAGATGCGAAATCGGGTCCGATTACATTGCAGATCTTCCTTTGGATTTTGTCAAGAAATCCTAGATGAATAGCGGGAGAACCCGACCAAATAATGCAACAGTATTCAATGCACTGACAAATAGATTTATAAATGTGCAAAATGGATTCTGACAAGAAAAACGTCCTGGTACTTGGGAACATTGAGAAATGCAATATAAAATTAACTATAAATGTTACAGCGCATTTCTTACACCATCCAATTATAATGCACGAAAGAGTACCTGTGAGTACGAAGAGATTTTATCAAAAATAATCAGACATAATGTTTGCAATTTATTTAATCTGACATACCAAAAAGAAAATTTGCAACCTAGATACACACACACACACACACACACACACACACACACACACACACACACACACACACACACACTATATATATATATATATATCAGATTAAATAAATTGCAAACATTGTGTCTGCTTATTTTTAAATCAAATTCGTCCATACTCACGGATAATCTTTCGCGTATTATAATTGAAAAATGTTTGAAATTAGCTGTAACGCTGAAACATGTTATTATCATTCATTTCTCAAAGTACCCAAGTACTTTCAATCTCTTTCTGAGATCATCTTCAGGGGCGTGAGTTATGGTAACGAAAAATAACCGCAAGATGTGTCACACGGCTTTTAAAGGTTGGTAATCCGGGCTATATAACCAGGCCAAAAATTTCAGTCTAATTTTCCCCAGACGAGACTCTACCCTCGACTGGGTTAATACTCTTGCCCGAAGGCAGAGAGTTCGACAGTGCGTAAGGCTGTCAACTGCACGAGTTGACTGATTACTCAGTCGCCTTTCCACTTAAGTCAAAATGTGACAAGGCCTTTTTAATATGGGTCCTGCGGGCCATATAGCTCGGCCAAAGATTTCTGTCTAATTTTGCCCAGTCGTGAGTCTACTGTGCGAGTTGACGGCAGTATTCAGTTACACCTCCCACTAGAGCAAGATGTGGCACAAAGCCCTTTTAACGTGGGTTCTCCAGGCCATGTAGCTCGACCAAAAATATCTGTCTAATTTTGCCCAGTCATGAGTCTACCCTTCGGCGGGGCCACAACTGGGTTAATACTCTCCGCCCGAAGGCAGAGAGCTGAGAGTGCGTAAGGTTGTCAACTGCGCGAGTTGATTGCTCTTTAGAAGTCACGCAGGTAGTTACATATAACAATAGGAAAAGTCTATTCCTTGAAGAAGGGCACCATAACAATTACCATAAAAATATTTATAGAAATGAGAGAGAGAGAGAGAGAGAGAGAGAGAGAAACCTACAGAGGTAGGAAAGCGACTGAAACCGGGCCACCTGATCAGGACTAATATTGTTGATTCTTATTAATCTAAATATTAGGGTCACCAGACCATATGTGGTAGTAATACAGAAATCTCTCGATTAATGCGCATTCGATTAATGCGTTTTTGATTAGTGAGCTAATTCTTTTATATACCAAAATTGGATTATAAGACTCAGTTAATACGGTAAATGTTTCTTCAGTCTAACTATACTTATTTACAACTGATTATTTTAGTTACATATTAATTAAAATTTTTCGAAAATTTAAAAGTGTAAAAATTTTGTTTGTCACGTATTATGTTATTTAAGTAATTACGATAATGTTTTAAAAAATGAACGGTTATAAACAGATAATGTTTTTAATATAAGCATGTAATATTTGAATATTTTGATTTGTTTTTTTCACTTATCATTTTGAAGGTCTTTAAAAGGATTTGATATTTTGTTAAAATAAATGGACGATTTAATTAGATAAAGAAATTTACATCTATTAAAAATATTGAAATGTAAAAGATGTATGCATTTATTACGGGAGATTATAAATACAATTATAAATACAGTTATAAATACAATTATAAATACAATTATAAATACAATTATAAATACAGTTATAAATACAATTATAAATACAATTATAAATACAATTTTCAGTTTAAAATAATCATGTTGATGACATATTTCGAAACATTGAAGGGGCAAATTCTCAGTACTGCTAATTATATGAAGAACGCAATTCACTCTAAAGAGTCAGTCAGTTAAGTGCCATACATGAAACACGCTTTGGCGATCATGTCACTTTCGAGACATGACTGACTGGGCAGAAGATTATCCTGCAGTAGGTTGCCATTGCTTTCTGCGGTAGACTGGTTGCCGACCAAGGCTATAGAACCCAATCTGTCCTGTTATTTAACCCATAACTGGAAGGAAGAGACGGATTAATACCTTTCCCAAGGGTATTTGCGCGTAAGTGAATGCGAGGATTTCAACTTGAATTCGAAATCGACTCTCTCTCTCTCTCTCTCTCTCTCTCTCTCTCTGTAACTCCTGCGTACTTGGGGCTCTCCCATCTTGCTTGGGGGGGTGATATAATTATAGAATGAAGAGACGGATTAATACCTTTATCAAGGGTATTTGCGCGTAAGTGAATGCAATGAATTCAACTGGGACTTGAACTCGGCACCCCAATTTCTCGTTCCGTGCCGATATCCACTGCACCACAACGCACATCCCACTCTAAATAAGATTTCCATAAAAAATCATATTAATAACCATTAATTCATAATATTTTTATTGCATCTTCTCATGTGTAACTATATTTTAATTCAAAAGTAAGCAAATTAGAAATTATTAAATTTGAGTTACGAATTACATGATTTCCTATAAGTCATTAATATTTCATTCGTATGCTTTCGATTAATGTGTATCTTTTGTATGGCTGGCCACTCGTCTCCAAGAATGCCTGTCTAGCTAATTTCTATTGCAGACAGATTTGTGTTTGTTGAAACATTTGTGTTTGTTCAGAGCTGTGGGTTATACTGCAATTATCTTGAGCTGACCTTAATTACAGTTTTTGGGAGAGAGCCCTTTATCTAGAATGAACAACAATATAAACAAGGCTAGAACGCTCAAACCCTCGGTCACGATGACTTGTGACTTTGTGCTAGACCATCGAGAGCAATTTCATTCGCAAAGTTTGGGTCAACCCGTAGTATGGTTTTCATGCCCTTTCCAAAGCACGCTTGAATAGCCTCCTCCAGACCAATGATATCAATCAACATAAATCAGTCAATCAGTTAAGTAACATACGTGATACACGCTTGGGCAGAAGATTATCGTGCAGTAAGTTGCTTTCTACGATAGACTGGTTGCCAGGCAAGGCTATAGAACCCAATCTTTTCTGTTATTCAACATATAACTGGAGGGTAGAGGCGGATTAATGCCTTTCCCAAGGGTATTTGCGCGTAAGTGAATGCAATGAATTCAACTGGAATTCGAACTCGGCTACCCGATTTCTCGTTCTGAGTCGATATCCACTGCACCACAACGTACATCCAGAAAATATGTGGAACGCTTCACGAATTTGCGTGTCATTCTAGCGCAGGGGCCATGCTAATCTTTTCTGTATCGTTCCAATTTTAGTATATGTACTGCCGAAGCGAGTACACTATGGTGAGATTCGAAACCAGGCCCTATGCTCAAAAATTCGGTCTCAAGCTGTTATGCGTACCATATAATATACACATTAACCACACTAAACGAGAGATGTTGTTGATGGTTTTTTAATTCGGTTTTATTTATCACTTTATAAATTTATTTTGTATTATATACGCATTTTAACCCTTTCGTTGTATGAATAGTTCCTTGGATATATATATCCATCAATAATTTTAAATAAATTATCTTTAAATGATCAATAATAATAAATAGTTCCTTGGATATATAATTTTAAAGAACACAACAACTGTTCCAAGAATTAGGAGTCAAAACAAATCCTTTCAAAACAGAAACATTGATCTGGAATTGGAATTGAAGAGGTGATATTATCTACCCTGAATCCATTATACATATTCAGAATGTAGATTTAGTCCAGACTAAACATTTCATATTCCTCGCTATATGGATCAGCTAAAACAAATTTAGTGTAGTGATAAGGAAATAAGCTGTGCTAATCATAGTTCCGTTAAAATCCGTAAATTGCTTCAATAAACAAAACGTTAGCCTGAAAAATTGAGTCATTTTTTTTTAATCGTATCACCCCGAGCAAGGCGGTAACGCCACTGATGTGCAGGGGGCTACGTAATAGTGAAAGGATTAGAAAAGAGAAAACCGGAGACCACATCCTAAACAGGGAACAAGGGATGAGCCTCTTCACCTGTTCAATAGACGTGGGTGGAGTGTGAACCGGGCGATAGATAGATCTATCTACTCCAATTGAAAAAAAAAAACAAAGTGAGAAGATTGGAAAAGAGAAAGCCGGAAACCACCTCCTAAACAGGGAACAAGGGATGAGCCTCTTAACCTGTTCAATAGATGTGGGTGGAGTGTGAACCGGGCGATAGATAGATCTATCTACTCCATATGATTATGTGCTTAAATAGACGCATCAAATGTAGATTTTTGTATGGACCTTAGGCAAAACTCAAAATGTGTTACGAATTATCTAATCTAACTTATATGAATGGTTGAAAATAGCTCTGAGCGAGTGAAACCTGTGGATCTTGATGAAGACAATCCTTCTTCGAAATACGTGGCCTGGCGCTACAGAATCCCAAAGAACTGTGCAAAATTCAGAAAGTGAACGACATGAGTACTAACAACAACATCAAAAACTTTTAGCTCATTAGCTCGAAAATAAAATAATGACATGATCAAAATTCTACACTACTTCAAACAAAAGATTAGGAAGGAAACCCCCATCAATGCTGAAAAGAGCGATAAAAGCTAACTTGACATGAGAAATCTATTTTCCCAATAATCAAAATGATGAGATTCTACACTACTTCAAAAAAAAGATTAGGAAGGAAACCCTATCAAGACTGGGAAGAGCGATAAAAGTTGAGAAAACAATTTTCATGAAGATCAAGATGTTGACATTCCACACCACTTCAAACAAAAGACTAGGAAGGAAACCCTATCAATACTGGAAAGAGCGATAAAAGTTACTGGACTTGAGAAACCTATTTTCATGAAAATCAAGGTGTTGACATTCCACACTACTTCAAATAAAATGTTAAGAAGGAAACCCCTTTCAATACTGGAAAGAGGGTTAACAGCTACTGGACGTTAGAATTCAATGAAGGCCAAACGTTTTCTCATAAGGCTAATATCATCATTGCCATGAGAGATGAAAAGAACACATACTACAATTTGTATATACTCGTCAACGGTGACGGGATATGGCACAAAGCCGGTTGTTGGAGGCTGAATCGGCCGAGCGTCTACACATTAGGGGGATTTTTTCACTTCCTTTTAGAATTAGAACATTACATTCAGTTTAAAAGTCTAGATTTGTTGTGATAAATAACGACACTAAAACTTAGATTGATAGCTTTTAGCACTTTTTTAGCATTTAGTTTTAAATATCGTCTGAAAAAATATACAGAAATACCTCATTTAAGCAGCTTTTTGCTTACACACTGACTTCAAATTTTTACTATTTCAAGAATAAATTTAAATAAAGTTGATATTTTTTGTATGCGATACAATGAATGGAAAATATATTCAAACCAGAATTCTAATTATGAATCGCCACAAGCAGAATTTTCATTTTTTTTTACTGTATTTCATAAGTAAAAAGTGTATAAGAAACTGTAAACGATTACAAAAAAGTCTACTTAATGAATAAGATTTGTTAGATCATAATTAATAAAATAAAAAATACACTAAATTGTGTATAATACCATAATACTGCTGAGCACACATTATAAAAGAAAATGTTTTAAATTTGCATTGTTTATTGAAAATAACACTAAAAGTACTGAACTATATAATATAGCGAAATTATTCAGTATAATTTCCCTTTGTGGTAAGTGTAGGTCTTATTTGATGGTACAGTGTTTTACTAATAACGTGCTGCTTGTGCCATGCAACTTGTCCATAAACAATTTGTGAAGCTTCAGTAAATTATCAACTTTACTTTCTATGCGGTTTTCACTGATCAGCGGAATGAAATTGCAACGCTACGATTTTAAACCTAAACTTAATTTATAACTGTTTTTCTAAAAAAAAACAAAAAAAAACGGTAACGACTTGGAAAAAAGTATTTATTGGCTGTTCGTTAACATCTAAAACCCCAACTTTCAAAGTGAGTGCAATACCCTAGTCCCGAAATACCCTAGTTCACATGAACCAAGTCCAAAATTTGCTAGATCCCTAGAACAAGGGTCTTTCTGGCGTCGATATCCCCCGCAAACCCGCTGTTTGATACAATGATGTGCTGCTGCAGGGATGGAATTTCCGTGAGCAGCGACCCCTTATGTATGTGTTGTGTTCTATCAGATAACGAAAACAAAGCTGAGAGATAAAATGTATTTTATACGCTCGAAAATGTATATAAGCCTTGGTGTTTGCTTATGTTGGCAGAATATGACACAAGGTCAGTTTAATGTGAGAAACCCAAACGCACCCATTCGGGCCTGGTCCAAATATAGCCCAGCTTCCACAGAGCCGTCGGTTGCGCCGGAATCAGTATTACCATCGATCCACACTCTTTAGTGCAATGAATGATGTACAGACGAGATGTTTTCCGAGACCGGGCACTACTCAATATTATTTTCAGTTGCACTCCACAGACAAACAATCAATTGAGTTTGAGTTTGAGTTTTGTTTAATGGCATATCAACCTCTGTAGATTGTTTAATGCCAAAAAAGGTGGAGTTTTAAGGTATTTTTAATGTTCAATTATAGTGAGAATGTTGATTTAGTCAAATTTTAATGAATTTTTTTGTTTTTATTTTTTTTTATTTTAGAAAACTGAAAATGTCTTCTATTTTGTATTTAAAAATGTTTTGCTGAGAATATTTTTTTCCTTCAAAAATGTGTTATAGTAGTAATTTTTTCTTCAAAAACGTATTGTTGGTAATATTTTTCCTTCAAAAATGTATATTTTTCTATAAAAGTCTACTTTTATGTATATATTTCTATAAAAGTGTATTTTTATATTTTCATAGTGTTTTGACCCCAGTTTGAGGGGTTAACTATTTGCCCATAGCTGAAACCCTAACGGGTGCTACCACTCCGAATAATATTTTTTTCCTTTCAAAAATGTATGATGGCAATTTTTTTTCTTCAATAAGGTGAAGTGGTAATTTTTTTCTTCAAAAATGTATATTTTTCTGTAAAAGTCTATTCTTATGTATATCTAAATCTAAACTTATTTATAAATAGAACTTTGTGTGTGTGTGTGTGTGTGTGTGTGTGTGTGTGTGTGTGTGTGTATCCGTTACCTATAGACTCCGAAACGTCTGAACCGATTTTCTTGATAAGCATCTGCGAGTGTTCTTAGCTGGGTTTTGTGTCGAGGTACCCCCGATAAATATCGAAAATCGATAATCGAAAAAATCGGGTAATAGAAGGAGTGGTCTGATTTTAATCAAACTTGATACACTCATAGACAAAGACATAAGAAACGATATTCAGAAGTTTCAAGGTTGCAGTTCTTACAACAGGAAATCAAAATTTGACTTACATCCATTCATTTTTCTTTCAGTCTACGGTTTCGCTTTAACTGGAAACAACTATTGCAACTTTCGTGCCAATGTCCAAATTATCTGAGCTCCAGGACCATGGATTAGTTTTAAAGCTTTCATTACACCCGAGCAACGCCGGGCTATACTGCTAGTATCTATAAAAGTCTATTTTTATGTATACATTTCTATAAAAGTGTATTTTTATACTTTCATAGTGTTTTGACTCCAGTTTGCGGGGTTAACTATTTGCCCATAGATGGGACCCTAACATGTGCTACCACTCCGGGTCAGGGTGGACCTGAGAACAACAGCAATTAAGAGGTCGTTCTATGCTCTTTACAACCTTCCAATCAGAGGCCTTGCTGCCGGATGCAGTTTACCGTCATTCCCAGGACAGAAAGAGTCAATTGAGAGATCAAATGTAGTTTATCTGCACAGATACTATACTTTGATCCCAGCCAGGTGGAAGTGAAAAGAAAAGTAGCGCGTAACACGAATAACACCGGTTGATCGATCAATGAATGCAAATCAGCTCATATTGCCGTAATAATTACTTCTGGGCGTCAACGAGGTTACCTTGCTAGTCATATCTGTTCTCATTGATTTTTGTTTCAGCTGAAAGAGAAAACGACTTTCTTTCGTTTCATTTAAGTTTCTTTTTTCGGTTTTTATTCAAATCTCTTTCATCCAGATTTCTGTTCTTCGGCGCGCAATGTTCCGGATATGAGGAACCGGGGAAAAGTGAAAACTACTTTTTTATTATTCGGTTTGTGTTTGAGAAAGTTTAAACAGGCTATTAAAATCAAACATAGTAAAAAGAGAAAAAAATACGAAGAATTTCTTATTTTCTGATATTTATCTTTTTTAACAAAAAATCTCCAGCGTTTGCTAAAAGAGAATAGGCTCTGTTCGCAAATACATAAATCCCTCGCTTTACGAAAATTCTAATTGCAAAGAAAATATAAAATAAAAAAAAATCAATCTGTTGGATTGTTCAGAAGGTTAATTCCGATTTAAGGGAAATTAAAACACAAAATAAGATTATACATTGAGATATTTATTCAACTTTAGTTATATGAATATAAAAGTCAAAGAAAGTTTATGCCAAAAACTCTTTCATATTTAAATGAACCATTCTGTTGCAGGACCATTCTCCATTTTGTATGCAACTTCTGTCGTTCATCATCCCAGAATTTCGGTGATTTCTAGGCTAAGAACTTTTATTCAACTTCTGTCGTTCATCATCCCAGAATTTCGGTGATTTCTAGGCCAAGAACTTTTTATTCAACTTCTGTCGTTCATCATCCCAGAATTTCGGTGATTTCTAGGCTAAGAACTTTTATTCTACTTCTATCGTTCATCATCCCAGAATTTCGGTGATTTCTAGGCTAAGAACTTTTTATTCAACTTGCCGTTCATCATCCCAGAATTTCGGTGATTTCTAGGCCAAGAACTTTTTATTCAACTTCTGTCGTTCATCATCCCAGAATTTCGGTGATTTCTAGGCTAAGAACTTTTTATTCAACTTCTGTCGTTCATCATCCCAGAATTTCGGTGATTTCTAGGCTAAGAACTTTTTTATTCAACTTCTGTCGTTCATCATCCCAGAATTTCGGCAGGATTTCTAGGCCAAGAACTTTTTTATTCAACTTCTGTCGTTCATCATCCCAGAATTTCGGTGATTTCTAGGCTAAGAACTTTTTATTCAACTTCTGTCGTTCATCATCCCAGAATTTCGGTGATTTCTAGGCTAAGAATTTTTTATTCAACTTCTGTCGTTCATCATCCCAGAATTTCGGTGATTTCTAGGCTAAGAATTTTTTATTCAACTTGTCGTTCATCATCCCAGAATTTCGGTGATTTCTAGGCTAAGAACTTTTTATTCAACTTCTGTCGTTCATCATCCCAGAATTTCGGTGATTACGAGGCTAAGAACTTTTTATTCAACTTCTATCGTTCATCATCCCAGAATTTCAGGATTTCTAGGCTAAGAACTTTTATTCAACTTATCGTTCATCATCCCAGAATTTCGGTGATTTATAGGCTAAGAACTTTTTATTCAACTTCTGTCGTTCATCATCCCAGAATTTCGGTGATTTCTAGGCTAAGAACTTTTTATTCAACTTCCGTTCATCATCCCAGAATTTCGGTGATTTCTAGGCTAAGAACTTTTTATTCAACTTCTATCGTTCATAATCCCAGAATTTCGGTGATTTCTAGGCCAAGAACTTATTCAACTTCTATCGTTCATAATCCCAGAATTTCGGTGATTTCTAGGCTAAGAACTTTTATTCAACTTCTATCTTTCATCATCCCAGAATTCTTGTTGATTTCTAGGCTAAGAACTTTTATTCAACTTCTATCGTTCATCATCCCAGAATTTTGTTGATTTCTAGGCTAAGAACTTTTTATTCAACTTCTGTCGTTCATCATCCCAGAATTTCGGTGATTTATAGGCTAAGAATTTTTATTCAACTTCTATCGTTCATCATCCCAGAATTTCGGTGATTTCTAGGCTAAGAACTTTATTCAACTTCGTCGTTCATCATCCCAGAATTTCGGTGGATTTCTAGGCTAAGAACTTTTTATTCAACTTCTATCGTTCATAATCCCAGAATTTCGGTGATTTCTAGGCTAAGAACTTTTTATTCAACTTCTATCGTTTATCATCCCAGAATTTCGGTGATTTCTAGGCTAAGAACTTTTTATTCAACTTATCGTTCATCATCCCAGAATTTCGGTGATTTCTAGGCTAAGAACTTTTTATTCAACTTCTGTCGTTCATCATCCCAGAATTTCGGTGATTTCTAGGTTAAGAACTTTTTATTCAACTTCTGTCGTTCATCATTCAGAATTTCGGTGATTTCTAGGCTAAGGACTTTTTTATTCAACTTCTGTCGTTCATCATCCCAGAATTTCGGTGATTTCAGGGCTAAGAACTTTTTATTCAACTTCTTGTCGTTCATCATCCCAGAATTTCGGTGATTTCTAGGCTAAGAACTTTTTATTCAACTTCTGTCGTTCATCATCCCAGAATTTCGGTGATTTCTAGGCTAAGAACTTTTATTCAACTTCTATCGTTCATCATCCCAGAATTTCGGTGATTTCTAGGCTAAGAACTTTTATTCAACTTCTATCGTTCATCATCCCAGAATTTCGGTGATTTCTAGGCCAAGCACTTTTTATTCAACTTCTATCGTTCATCATCCCAGAATTTCGGTGATTTATAGGCTAAGAACTTTTTATTCAACTTCTATCGTTCATCATCACAGAATTTTGTTGATTTCTAGGCTAAGAACTTTTTATTCAACTTCTGTCGTTCATCATCCCAGAATTTCGGTGATTTCTAGGCTAAGAAATTTTATTCAACTTCTATCGTTCATAATCCCAGAATTTCGGTGATTTCTAGGCTAAGAACTTTTTATTCAACTTCTATCGTTCATCATCCCAGAATTTCGGTGATTTCTAGGCTAAGAACTTTTTGTTCAACTTCTATCGTTTATCATCCCAGAATTTCGGTGATTTCTAGGCTAAGAACTTTTTATTCACCTTCTATCGTTCATCATCCCAGAATTTCGGTGATTTCTAGGCTAAGAACTTTTTATTCAACTTCTATCGTTCATCATCCCAGAATTTCGGTGATTTCTAGGCTAAGAACTTTTTATTCAACTTCTATCGTTCATCATCGCAGAATTTCGGTGATTTCTAGGCTAAGAACTTTTTATTCAACTTCTGTCGTTCATCATCCCAGAATTTCGGTGATTTCTAGGCTAAGAACTTTTTGTTCAACTTCTATCGTTTATCATCCCAGAATTTCGGTGATTTCTAGGCTAAGAACTTTTTATTCAACTTCTGTCGTTCATCATCCCAGAATTTCGGTGATTTCTAGGCTAAGAACTTTTTGTTCAACTTCTATCGTTTATCATCCCAGAATTTCGGTGATTTCTAGGCTAAGAACTTTTTATTCAACTTCTGTCGTTTATCATCCCAGAATTTCGGTCATTTCTAGGCTAAGAACTTTTTGTTCAACTTCTATCGTTTATCATCCCAGAATTTCGGTGATTTCTAGGCTAAGAACTTTTTATTCAACTTCTATCGTTCATCATCCCAGAATTTCGGTGATTTCTAGGCTAAGAACTTTTTGTTCAACTTCTATCGTTCATCATCGCAGAATTTCGGTGATTTCTAGGCTAAGAACTTTTTATTCAACTTCTATCGTTTATCATCCCAGAATTTCGGTGATTTCTAGGCTAAGAACTTTTTATTCAACTTCTGTCGTTCATCATCCCAGAATTTCGGTGATTTCTAGGCTAAGAACTTTTTATTCAACTTCTGTCGTTCATCATCCCAGAATTTCGGTGATTTCTAGGCTAAGAACTTTTTATTCAACTTCTATCGTTCATCATCCCAGAATTTCGGTGATTTCTAGGCTAAGAACTTTTTATTCAACTTCTGTCGTTCATCATCCCAGAATTTCGGTGATTTCTAGGCTAAGAACTTTTTATTCAACTTCTATCTTTCATCATCCCAGAATTTCGGTGATTTCTAAGCTAAGAACTTTTTATTCAACTTCTGTCGTTCATCATCCCAGAATTTCGGTGATTTCTAGGCTAAGAACTTTTTATTCAACTTCTATCGTTCATCATCCCAGAATTTCGGTGATTTCTAGGCTAAGAACTTTTTATTCAACTTCTGTCGTTCATCATCCCAGAATTTCGGTGATTTCTAGGCTAAGAAATTTTATTCAACTTCTATCGGTCATCATCCCAGAATTTCGGTGATTTCTAGGCTAAGAACTTTTTATTCAACTTCTATCGTTTATCATCCCAGAATTTCGGTGATTTCTAGGCTAAGAACTTTTTATTCAACTTCTATCGTTTATCATCCCAGAATTTCGGTGATTTCTAGGCTAAGAACTTTTTATTCAACTTCTATCGTTCATCATCCCAGAATTTCGGTGATTTCTAGGCTAAGAACTTTTTGTTCAACTTCTATCGTTTATCATCCCAGAATTTCGGTGATTTCTAGGCTAAGAATTTTTTATTCAACTTCTGTCGTTCATCATCCCAGAATTTCGGTGATTTCTAGGCTAAGAACTTTTTATTCAACTTCTGTCGTTCATCATCCCAGAATTTCGGTGATTTCTAGGCTAAGAACTTTTTATTCAACTTCTATCGTTTATCATCCCAGAATTTCGGTGATTTCTAGGCTAAGAACTTTTTATTCAACTTCTGTCGTTTATCATCCCAGAATTTCGGTGATTTCTAGGTTAAAAACTTTTTATTCAACTTCTATCGTTTATCATCCCAGAATTTCGGTGATTTCTAGGCTAAGAACTTTTTATTCAACTTCTGTCGTTCATCATCCCAGAATTTCGGTGATTTCTAGGCTAAGAATTTTTTATTCAACTTCTGTCGTTCATCATCCCAGAATTTCGGTGATTTCTAGGCTAAGAACTTTTTATTCAACTTCTGTCGTTCATCATCCCAGAATTTCGGTGATTTCTAGGCTAAGAACTTTTTATTCAACTTCTATCGTTTATCATCCCAGAATTTCGGTGATTTCTAGGCTAAGAACTTTTTATTCAACTTCTATCGTTTATCATCCCAGAATTTCGGTGATTTCTAGGCTAAGAACTTTTTATTCAACTTCTATCGTTTATCATCCCAGAATTTCGGTGATTTCTAGGCTAAGAACTTTTTATTCAACTTCTGTCGTTCATCATCCCAGAATTTCGGTGATTTCTAGGCTAAGAACTTTTTATTCAACTTCTGTCGTTCATCATCCCAGAATTTCGGTGATTTCTAGGCTAAGAACTTTTTATTCAACTTCTATCGTTTATCATCCCAGAATTTCGGTGATTTCTAGGCTAAGAACTTTTTATTCAACTTCTATCGTTCATCATCCCAGAATTTCGGTGGTTACTAGGCAAAGAACTGATTAAGTTGCTTTTTATGTCATCCAAAAAATGAACAATTTTACAATTAGAATTATTTTGCGAGGGCCTGAATAAATGAAAATCCGAAGGAGCAATATTTTATGAATATGACGGTTGGGGTAACACATACCAGCCAAGCTGCAACAATTTTTACCAGGTCGCCAAATAAACTCGAGATCCGGCATTACCCTGGTGGAAAATAACATATTTCCTGTCCCCCAATTTTGGGCCCTTTTCTTGAATTGCTGCCTTTAATTTATCCAGTTGCGAGTAGCACTTATAAAAAATTGACTAGTTACTTGGTAGAAGCTCATAGTACAAAATTCCTTTCCAATCTCATCAGATTCACAGCATGACTTTCTTTTGTGGTGGCTAAGGTTGGTTCCCGTTGCTTACCACAGCGCTTTTTCGCTAAACATTGTTGTAAACAATTTACTTCTCATCACCCGTCACAATTTGTTTAAAAGGTTTGCATTTTCATTGCGTTTATACAGAAAAACACAGATTAAATTCTATCCAAAAGATTCTTTTCACTCAGATTATGTGATATCAAAACATCATACTGATTTGAATACCCAAGCTTCACTAAATGCTCATGGATGGTGAAGTTTGATAAATTTAATGTTTCTGCAAATTTCTGCGTTAGTTTCAATCAATGATACATTTAATCATCATCAGTACTGGGATTCTGTTTGATCGTTCTTCGTCAATAAGGCAACAATGAACAACTCTAAACTTAGCGAACCACTTCAGTACAGTTCTGTCAACTAAGCACCTTCACCATACACAGGACATTTTTTACTGCTTCTGAAGCATATTTTACAGTGATAAAAAAGCATCAAGTGTCTAAAATGCACCTTATAAGGATTCAAAATTAATACGAATTAAGTAGATACTTCCATTAAATCGCTAAAAAAATAACATAGTATGAATAAAAATATGCAAAACTTAATAAAAACTAATTTTTCCCGAATGTCTATAATATTATTAAGAGGAAAAATCAAGGTAATTTTCATTTATTTTTTAAAATTTTGTAATACCGTCTAACATGTTTGAAATTTTGGCAGAAAATTTTGTGTTGATTTGAGTTAGCGTTAACCAAAACGTTACGACTGTTTATAATGGAAATGTAATGATTACATCACCCACTTTCTTTTCCGGTGACAAACACATTAGTTTGAGTATTCTCTCAAAAATCAAAGAATTGTCAGAGTTTAATGAAACTTTCAATACTCATTCACAAATGAATGAAACTATTTTTGAAATTATTATGTTTTAAAAATCTTGGTTATATTATATTTTTTACTTCTGTTACCCTCTTCACGTAAATCCATGAAATTTTAATAAATTTCAATTGGTTGCATTGTGGAATATAAATCATCTATTTTTTAAATTTTTGAACAGTATCCAAAAATATGCTCCAAAGAATAAAATAAAAATGCAAAATTAGTACAATTTTGTCCCTTATGAACGCCATACACTTTATCTCTAATCAAGAAGCTGTCAACAATATCTTGATTTACGACATGTACGGAACAGAATGTTCAAATTTCTGATTAAGAAATAGTTTTATTCTAAATTTCA
The DNA here is from genome assembly GCA_037127315.1 of Ascarosepion bandense. NCBI lineage: Eukaryota > Metazoa > Mollusca > Cephalopoda > Sepiida > Sepiidae > Ascarosepion > Ascarosepion bandense. The sequence continues at coordinate 319,004 of JBBBDQ010000410.1, read as the reverse complement.
CGCTATAAATAAGTAATACTTGTGTAAATCAGATTAATTTAACATAAAATTTGTTAATTCTTCAAAAATAATGTGTCACAGATGTATATCTTATTTTTGTAAGATTATTAAAACCGAGAATTAACTTTTGTTTACAAATGTTTCGATTGCTCAAAAATGGCGGTAAATTTAACTTGAAAAAAATCTCAAATTTTTATATTCTAAGCAATATAATTTCTGTTTGTTCTAAAGTATTAAGTGCGACAAAAAATCGGCATGAAATTTTCGGACAAGCCAATACATTAGTTCAGGCTTCTCCGTTATCAAAATAACGTAAATCGAGGATCAATTTACATTAATTTATTAAGGGAAAATTTCTGTGTTCTCAAACTCAAAACAAATTACTGCCTTCTATCGATGTCTACCTTCGCGTTAAAGTTTGAGTTTCGGCGTTTGACGTGACTGAAAAGTAAAGCTTGAAATACGATATCACGCTCGATAGCTTGGCCGTGTTCCTCTATCATTCAAAGAACTGCTGAAATGTTTTCGGCTCAACTAAGAAGCTCTTCAACAACAACAAAGAAAATCATTCCGATAATTAGTCATTTGGAAAAATTGGTAAGTTATTTCAAAATTAACATCAGTTTTTCTGCGATCATTATAACGCTTTCAATCCCAGAAAAGATGCGAAAGAAATATATTTTGAGTCTGGGAACATTGATAAATGTTTGCCTCATAAATGAATTGTAACTTCTGCTTCTTCATCGGTACTCACTATCTCTATATAGATAAAAGGGTAGAAGTCTGAATTTATTTATGTATTTGGGATTTTATAAGCACGAATGCAACATGAGTTACAAAAGATATAGCCGATGTTGAAATATGTCTGTCAGGACAACCTTTCTGTCTTCAAAACTAATTCAGCTAGTTATTCATTTAAATGTTAGTTGTCGCTGTGTATGTAGCAGAGGGGTGTGGCAAAACCGCAGCTCGTGAGCCATATACGGATCTTTGATCTTTAATATCCGACTCTTGGAAATGTGTTGGCTGGGCTCTTTTTTTCTTCAGAGTTAATATCTAAACTTATTTATAAATGGAACTTTGTCTGTGTGTGTGTCCGTTACCTATAGACTCCGAAACGGCTGAACCGATTTTCTTGAAAATTTACACAGTTGTGCTATAAGCGTCTGCGAGTGTTCTTAGCTAGGTTTTGTGTCGAGGAACTCCCGATAAATATCGAAAATCGATAATCGAAAAAATCGTGTTATAGAAGGAGTGGTCCGATTTTAATCAAATAAAATGTCTTTTTTAATCAAATAAAATGTCTTATGTCTTTGTCTATGGGTATAGACAAAGACATAAGAAACGATATTCAGAAGTTTCAAGGTTGCAGTTCTTACAATAATGCAGAAAATCGATAATATATATATAAAAAGCAAGATGTTTGTGTGTGTGTGTGTGTGTGTGTGTGTGTGTGTGTGTGTGTGTGTGTGTGTGTGTGTGTGTGTGTGTTTATCTACCTGTATGTCTATTTTTTCAGCCCTTTTATTTTAGTTTTTGCTTCGGGTTTGGCTCTAAGTAGGTATAATTGTAGTTCTTAGTCTCAGCCATGATACCATTTACTCAGAGGACTTATTTAGCCTTCAAATGTTAGTTTATGACGAAAAAAAACTTATTTCGATACCAGGAAATCAAAATTTGACTTACATCCATTCATTTTTCTTTCAGTCTACGGTTTCGCTTTAACTGGAAACAACTATTGCTTTTTAGTCTTTTGTGCCAACCTCCAAATAGTCTGAGCTCCAGGACCATGGATTAATTTTAAAGCTTTCATTACATCCTAGCAACGCCGGGCTCTACTGCTAGTAAAAGAAACGTTTCAAGCTTTATAAGTGTTTAATCGGCATGAATTGAGGATCCATTGGATTAAAACGTACGTTTAATGTTCATGGTTATCCTCTCTTTTATTTCAGGCATTTAACATAAGAGACTAGATGATTAGTAGTTTGCATAAATCTGTTGCTTCTGAGCTTGACTTGAATTCGAACTCGGCTCCTTAATTACTTAATCCTTAAGCCGTGCCTCGACTGTAACTATAACCGACGTTTTTCTTGTTTATGTTTTCGTCCTTTCTCCGCTAATTATATAAATCATTCCGTCAAAAACATTATTATTTTTATGATGATGTCTTTTAAAATGCGAAACACGTTAAAAAGATTTTTTTAAAATTATATCACCCCCCCCCCCCAGCAAGATGGGAGAGCCCCAAGTACGCAGGGGTTACAGAGAGAGAGAGAGAGAGAGAAAGAGAGAGAGAGAGTCGATTTCGAATTCAAGTTCTGCAGAACCTCATCGTGAAATTGTCCAAAAGTCACTTTTATATAATAGTGAATTGAAATGTTTTTTTCGCTCGTATAATGCGTGTGCGTTGTGGTGCATTGGATATCGGCTCGGAACGAGAATCCGGGGAGCCGAGTTCGAATTCCAGTTGAATTCATTGCATTCACTTACGCGCAAATACCCTTGGGAAAGGTATTAATCCGTCTCTTCCTTCCAGTTATGGGTTAAATAACAGGACAGATTGGGTTCTATAGCCTTGGTCTGCAGCCGGTCTGCCGCAGAAAGCAATAGCAACCTACTATGTGATAATCTTCTGCCCGGTCAGTCATGTCTCTTTCGAGACATGATCGCCCAAGTGTGTATCACGTATGGCACTTAACTGACTGATCCACTTAACAATAGCATTTGATGCAAAGAAAAGGAACAATTGTCTAATGTAGTATTCTTAACGCTGTAGAAAGCTTGTTAATGTCGGACAGGCAGAAAATCACGTGATATTTTGAGTTATTCATTTATTTTTCTTCTCTGAAAAACTAATCCTTTTCTGCGAACGAATCAATGAAAAATATAGCTGTTGTCTTGATGGGATCAGCGACATTTTTCAGAGAAACGCGAAGGGTAATTTTTATAATAAACAATTACAATATGCAATTGTCAGAAATTGCATAGATTAAGGTAGCTAGGGAAAAGTTGGAAGTATATGATGATAAAAGAAACCGGATATCAACGGCAGAAAATAAAGAAAAAAAGAAAGAAAATAAGTAAGTATAAGTGAAACCGAGAGAAAAAAAAACAAGAATTAAGATGGAAAGAAAAGATATAGAACACAAACAAGCGATGATTGCTAGGGTTAAGAACATAAAAGAAAAGGAAGAGTTTTTTTTTTTAATCGAAGAGTGCAGAAAACGTAAACGAAAACGTAGGTTCAAAAGAGTGAACATTATTAAGAAAGAAAGAAATGGAATTGAGAAAAAAGAAAAAATCGAAAAAAAAAAAAAAAGAAACAAGTAGAAAAAAAACTTCAAGAAAAATTTAAAAAAGAAATAAAGAGGCGAATTAAGCTTGAAGTACTACAAAAAGAAAGAAAGAAAGACAAGAAATCAGACTTTTAAGAAGAGAAAATAAAAGTTTAAAGTTTTGTAATAAAAATGTAAGCCAAAAAATAAAAATAAATTAAAGATTCCGAAAGAAGTTTTCTCTAAAATTGGAAAAAGAAAAAAGAAAAAGAATTAAGAGATTTTAAAAAAAAGAAAGGTTTAATAGTGTATAAGAAAAATATAAATTTAAAAAAAACAAAAAGAAAATAAAGCAAAAAAATGGAATTGAGAGAATTGAGAAGATTTATTATCGAAAGGCAGGATATGAAACATAAGAAAGAAATTCGAATTTGAAGGAAAAATATTGTCAGAAAGATGCAGAAAAAGAAAAAAGGAATTCGTATTTGAAGGACAAATATTGTAAGAAAGATGAAGAAAGAAATAGATTTAAATTTGAAGCAAAATTGTTTTTTTTTAAATCATTTCACCCCAAGCAAGGCATCCACTGCCACTGTCGGGCAGGAGGTTACATAGGGAAAAATGATGAGAAAGAGTGGTTAGTTATAAAAAATGTCGGAAGGAGGGTGGTAGACGGATGAGGATACCGAGGCTGGGGGTTGGGTAGATGGGAAGAGTATTTGAGGGAATGGATGTCCAGTTATACCATACCTCTGCAGTTTGCGTAGAAGGCCAGCATGCTAGACTCTGTCGAACGCTTTGGAAATATCCAAGGCAACGGTTTGAGCTTCGCCATTCTTGTCGAGAGCCTGGTATATATACCGTGATGTAATAGATGTCTATTGACCCTACATTTAAATTCCTGGAGATTGTAGCTGTCGGGGAAGCAAGTATATGGAAGGGAATTCCACAGGTGGGAAGTGCGAGAAAAAAAGCTGTAGAGTAGAAATTGCGGTTACATTTTATCTGTTTCACTGTAAAAGGGTGGGACCTAGTTGCTAATCTAGTATCTCTTGCAAATTCATACCTAGGGGACACCAGTGAACTAAGTTCATCGAAGCAGAAGCCGTGAAAGTATTTATAGAAGAGGCACAGGGTAGCCACATTACGCCGGTGAGAGAGTGACTTCAGCTGGGCTGCCAAGTCGGCATCGATCACATTACAGATTCTCCGTTGTATTTTGTCAAGAACCCCGAGGAGAATAGCAGGGGCATCCGACCAGATGTGGCAGCAGTATTCAATACACGGGTGGATGGTAGATTTATAGATGTGAAGGATGAACTCAGGCGGGAAAAACTTCCGGTCCCTGTACAGAGAACCGATTTTCATAACAGCGGATTTAGCAATGGGTTACATATAGTCATTCCACTTGAGGTCCTTTGAAAGTTTGAGGCCAAGGAGTCGTACTGTTTTACTCTTAGGGAGGCGGGCCTGTTCCATGCTAATGGGAGGTAGGAGCTATTGTCTATGATGGTTAACTGATAGCAGCTTCGTTTTGGAAGCATTAAAATTCACGAGCCATTTCTTACCCCAGTCTTCCACGGATTGGAGATCCTTCTCAAATTCGGCAGCGATATTCGCTTTATCGCCCACACCAGATCTTTGATCGAGGCGAGAGTAAACTGTGGTGTCATCGGCGTACATGTCTATTTGGGATCTTATAGCATCGGGGAGATCGTTAATGTAGATGCATGTCCGTTTAATACTACCTTCAATGTGCGATTAGAGTGGAATGACTGGATTAAGTCAAACAAATGTCCAGTTATACCATACCTCCGCAGTTTGCGTAGAAGGCCAGCATGCCAGACTCTGTCGAACGCTTTGGAAATATCCAAGGCAACGGTTTGAGCTTCGCCATTCTTGTCGAGAGCCTGGTATATATACTGTGATGGTCGTTAGCATATCAGCAGTAGACCCGGTGAAGCGGAAACCATACTGTTTGTCCGAAAGGAGCTTGTGGGCTATGAGATGCTGAACCACCTCGGCGTTGATAATGGCTTCGAACATTTTGCCAAAGATCGGAAGGAGGCTGATAGGGCGGTAATTAGCGAGGTCTGAGGGTTATCCAGCGTTCTTAAATATAGGAACTACAGAAGACTTCCAACAGGCAGGAAAGCAGGAAGCAGATAGACAGAAGTTGTAGAGTTTAGAGAGGACAGAGGAGAGTTCAGGAGCACATTTCTTCAAGACTATGATTGGGATTTCATCCCCTCCGCTCGCTTTGTGGGGGTCATGTTTAAAGATTATGTTAGACCAAGCGAGCGGGTAATGTAGACGTCATTCAGTTGAGCCTCAGTTCTAGGTGGGAAGTCGGGTGTAAGTACTCCAGACGAATCTAGTCTCGAATTGGTGGAGAATCTGCAAGCAAAGTAGTTAGTCTTGTCCGCTGAGGAGATGAGGACCTCAAATTCATTGATTAGGTGTAGTATTGAGGTTTTACTCTTGTTATGCACGCTTTTACAGAGTCGCCAGTAGTCTTTGGCGCCGAACTTACAGGATGCTATGCGTTGTTTCATTCTGGCAGAAAACAACATCTTAGCTTCGTTTAGTATCTTTTTACACTTATTACGAGCTGAAGCGAAAAGGCACCTGTTATGGTCCGACGCATGGCTTCGATAGAGCCGGAAGAAATGATTCCGGTGGGCAATGGCGGGCGAGAACCAGGGAGACGAATGGGATTTAAGCTGAAATTTCCTGGCTGGGATGAAAGCATCGATGCCAGCCTTAACCCAAGAGGAGACCTCGGATGCACAGTCTTTGACGGGAAGACTAAAAACGTTGTTCCAGGGGACGTCACACAGGAAGTCCTAGAACGAATCACAGTCTGCTCTTTGGTAGCAGTAGGATATTCTGCTGGCCTGGTTTTCTTCTGTAGAGTTGGAGTGGAAGGAGATGTTAACGGAAACTACGGCGTGGTCAGAGTTTCCGAGAGGGCAGAGCTGCTTGGCAGTGCAAGAGTCTGGAATGGAAGTGAAGCAGAGGTCTAGTAGTGAGTCCATTCTGTTAGGGTTATTGGAGGAACCCGGGGAAATCCACCACTTGCGAAAGAGATTGGGCGATTGAAAATTTCATGGTGTGGACACCAGCAAGGTCGGTGACAGAATTTTCAAAACCACTTGGTGTGGTGGGCGTTAAAGTCAGCAAACACAAATATATGGGCAGATAGATGAGAAGAAATGGCCCTGTCGATATTGTTAGAGATATTGTCAGAAAGAAAAAAAGAAATTCGTATTTGAAGAAAGACAAGAAAGAAATTAGTATTTGAAGGACAAAAATTGTAAGAAAAATGAAGAAAGAAAGAAAGAAATTTGTATTTGAACAAAAAATATTTTACGAAATATACAGAAAGAAAAAACAAAAAAGAAATTCGTATTTAATAGATACATATTGTAAGAAAGATGAACAAAAAAATTCGAAACTGAAAGAAAAATATTATAAGAAAGATACAGAAAAAAAGCAAAGAAGAAATTCGTATTTGAAGGACAAATATTGTAAGAAAGATGAAGGAAAAATAAGAAAAAAGATATTTGATTTCGAAGGAGAAACATAGTAAGAAATCACAATACTGAAAAAATGAAGCAAAGACAGAAACAAATATAGCAACAAAGAAATGATATAAAAGAAAGAAGGAAATAGTCAAACAAAAAGTCAAACTGAAAGGGCAAAAATTGTAAGAAAGAAGGATACTGAATAAAGAAAGATAGAGAAAGGATTAGCGTTGTGGTGCAGTGGATTTGGGCTTAGAGAGCCGAGTTCGAATAACAGTTGATTTTGTTGCATTTACTTATGTACTAATAACATTCGGAAAAAGTATTAATCCGTCTTTTCTCCCTTCAGTTATGAGTAAAATAGCAGGACATGTTAGGTTCTGTAGCCTTGGTTGGCAACCAGTCTACGCAGAAACTAATGGCAATCTACTACGGGAAAATTCTCTGCCCACTTGGTCATGTCTGCTTCGAGACATGATCGCCTAAGCGTGTGTCACATGTGACACTTAACTGACAGAAAGAAAATGATAGAATGAAAAACAGAAAAAGTACGAAAGAAAGTTTAAATTAAAGGAAAAAACTTTTGAAAAAGAAAAAAGTACGAAATAAATTCGAATTTGAAGGAGAAAAGTATTAAGGAATAAACACACAAAAAGAAAAACGACAGGGAAAGAAAAAAGAAAGTTGAAATTGAAAGAAAGATACAGAAAGAAAGAAAAATCAAGAAAAAAAATAAATGAAATAAATAAATACGAATTTGAAGAACAAAAGTTGTAAGTAAAATACGAAAAGAAAACCAGAAGTCAATGTCGAAAAATAGAAAGAAAGGCGCAGATGTGAACGAAATCAAAACAAGATAGCAAAATAAAGAAAACAATAAAATGGCTCATTTTCTAACATCGAAGTCAGAAGAAATAGTTAAATAACAAAGCTGCAGCTAAGTAGATATGCAAGCAAGTGTATGACAGCAAGAAACAAAACTTGGAAAAAAGATTGGGGGGAGGGGAATAAATGTTCTTAAGAAGAAAAGCGTGTAAAAAAAAGGCGAGGGACAGATCGACTCAGAAATAAAGAGATGCAACGAAAGAATAGGCGGAAAAAGCATTTACCGTTATCCTGAGATAATGAAGGTTGTTTCGTGCTCGAAAGAAATAAACAGAATATTGTGCAGTTGTACTTTGTGAACAATCCTGTTGTAAACTTTAGATTTATAGTAATATAAATCTTGAGAGCTGACACAACACAAGCCAGTAAGAATCTTAATAAAAATGTCACAGAATATACACTACCGGCCATAATTATGAGGCTACCCCAGTATTTTAAAAAATGATGTATTTCATACTATTTTTTAGTATTTATTACAAAGTAAAAAATTATAAATGAAAATAGAATGGTTGTTTTGTTAATATTGCACAATAACATGTGCATCAAATAAATACTTAATATTTACCTATATTGCAGTTTCATCAATGAAAGAATGAAGAAAATTTAGGATGATTCGGACGAGTTAATATTTGCTTCCATGCCTTGTAAAATGTTGCAAAGTAATAATAACAAAAGGACCATTCTATTTTCATTTGGCAATAAATACTAAAAATAGTATGAAATACATCACTTAAAAAAAAACTGGGGTGGTCTAATAATTATGACCGGTAGTGTATAACAGCATATATATTTCTATGCAAAGCATTTACGGAAAGAAAGACAAATTATTTAGGCTCTTTAATAAATTTCCTCTAATTTTTCATGAAAAGTAATGTTTTATTTACAAAAATTACTTTGAAACATGTCACTGAAAGTATTGATTATCAGTAGCTACTATGTTTTCCCATCTTTCTGGCAACATTTGAATTTTACGTCGGAAAACATGTCTTTTGAGTCAAACCACGAGTTGATCCTTTTTTTTTTGTATTTTTTTTGTATTTTATTAAAAATGAAAACATTGCTCAGCCAGGCTATGTGTCATTCATCGGAACATTCATTCGTACGGGGCAATGTCTGGTAAATACGGCAGGTGGGATAGGATTTCCTATTTAAGTCCTTCCGAGTAGGCTTTCACCCGTTCTGAAACATATAACCTAGCGTTGTCATGTTACAAAATTACTTTGTCGTATCTCTGCTCATAGAGCGGCTGCTTTTTTTTTTAATGCTCGGCTCAAACGCATCAATTGTAGTCGATAGAAATCTCCGGAGATGGTTTCGGTAAGCTTGAGCAGCTCATAATAAATTACACCCAGCTGATCTCACCAAATGCAGAGCAGACTCTTTGGACCATGTATATTAAGCTTTGCCTCAAATGTTGATGTATGACCTGGCTTACCCGACAGTTTTCTAATCTTAGGGTTATCGTAGTGTATCCACTTTTCATCGCTGGTCACGATACGATGCGAAAATCTATTTTTTCTGTCGTTGAAGCAACTATACACACGTGACATGACGCCGTTTGACGTCTCTTGACTTCAACTCGTACGGTATCCAATGTCCTTGCTTTTGAATCATTCCTAATGCTGTTAAATGTTGTGTGAACAACTCGTAATGATTCCACAAGTTCAGCTTGCGCCTGACATAAGTCTTCATGAAGTAATGCCTCCAATTCTCTGTTCTTAAACTTCCTCGGTGCACCAAAGCGTTCTTTATCATCAACATCAAAATTATTATTTTTGAAGAGTAATCTCTGCATGTTGTTTCTGACAGAGCATGGTCGCCGTAAGTCCCAACAAGAATTCTGTGTTTCAACTGCGGATTTCTTTTCAATAACGTCGTGCATTAAAATTACCCGAAAATACATTTTCTTTGGCACAAAATTCGACATATTTAGCGCTATGAAAAACGAAGTTGTTTACATTTCGGCGAAATGATACAGTGCATTTCAAGCTTGTTTACAGTACTTCCGTATAGATACGTTACCATCTGAAACAACACGCACGCATCTATTGAAAAACAGTGAGAACTTATTCAAGGTCCTAATATATATGTCTAAACTCTACATAGACATGTTTGTCATATTGACGCTTCTTATTTTATGATTTAAGTTACGCGAGCTGAGTAAAGTACTAATGCACAGGAAAATTTCACTAGAAACAAAGAAAAGAGTGCTGGATTTTTTATGTGATGTCAGTTCTTCAATACGGCAGTGAATGCTGGACAATATCATCGAGGACAAAACTGGAAGCAGCAGAAATGTGGTTCGACAGAACGATGCTGAGGATATCGTGGACTGAGCACGCAAGCAACGATGAGGTGTTGGAAAGAATGGCAAGGAAATTAATAGTGAGCATCAGGAAGAGACAACTGAAATTCCTGGGATACGCAATGAGGAAGGAGAGCCTGGAGAACCTGATACTGACTGGCCAAATAGAAGGAAAGTGAGACAGAGGAAGGCAGTGGATAACATATTTGCAGGGTCTGATCAGGTGGATGACGGAACGGGGGTTGCCAGGAGCAACAGAAGCAAACATACTAAGAGCCATAAGGGATAGGGAGACGTAGAGAACCATGATCGCCTACGTCCTGAAGGGACAGGACACATAGAAGAAGAAGAAGAAGAAGAAGAAGAAGAGTGCCTGATGTGCGTCGTGCTAAAGGTAGTTAGGAATGGCGTAAAGATTTTGGTGATAGCTCTAGCAAATTTATGGGTTTCACTAATAATTCCTGATATAATAGGAATAATGGGTATGTTAATTTTATGTGATTTTGGTAGGAAATATGGTGTGGTTATAGGTGTTGGCATTATAATGGAGATAGACATCTAAACTGAAAAATCAGAATCCCTTTTAAAAAATGACAATACGCATACACAAACTAATGAACAAAAAATAAATATTTAAATATACAATTTCAGCAAAACAATAAAGAGAGTATTAAAAAATGAAAAGGAATCTTGTTCTACATTACTAGAATATCACCCCACTACACACATCAGTCACACTTCGTAGAATAACATAAATATGACTAAAATGATTATGGCGAGTTTGGACATTATATCATTTTACACAAACATTTTCATTATATATATATATATATATATATATATATATATATATATATATACTGTGTGTATATTTTGGCTGCATTTTTCATTAATACAGGTTTCATTGAATAATATAGACAAGTTCTGTCTATTTATTTTGTGTAAGAACCTTTCGTATGATCCGATTAGCTTGATAGTATTGTCATGGAAAGACGACAAGAAATCGCAATAATTGTTGATTTTTTATCAGGTCTGAGTTTTCGGCTTACATAAGCCATTATCAAAGGATGAACATTTAATATTCAGTGAAAATAGAACATTTAAATTATTAACAGAGTGGAGTTATACAGAGAAAATTAAACAGGTTCATTTTTTGCGTCGCACTTGGCTGCAGGCCGAGAAGAAATGGTGGTAGTGGGTTTTTGGTCAAATGAGAGTACAGTGGCATGAGAGGATTGGTCTGGGATCTGGTACTACTATGGTGTAGGGGGTAAGTATAATAACTATGACCTCTCCCATCGATTATAGGCGTTGTAGTATAATAGTGGAGGTGTCAAAATTTAATTTATTTAGGCTAATTTAATTCTTTTGTTGGGGTATGTCGGAGTGTTTATGAGTTTTTTAGGATTTTTCCGTCTTTGATAATGGCTTATGTAAGCCGAAAGCTCAGACCTGATAAAAAAATCAACAATTATTGCGATTTCTTGTCGTCTTTCCATGACAATACTATCAAGCTAATCAGATCATACGAAAGGATCTTACACTAAATAAATAGACAGAACTTGTCTATATTATTCAATGAAACCTGCATTAATATATATATATATATATATATGTGTGTGTGTGTGTGTGTGTGTGTGTGTGTGTGTGTGTGTGTGTGTGTGTGTGTGTGTGTGTGTGTGTGTGTGTGTGTGTGTGTGTGTGTATAATGATATGCGCTAAAAAGTCTGCCTACTTCCACCGAACGCCATAGCCCAGGGGTAGAGTCGCCAACTGACGCCATTTCGGTCGGGTTTCAATCCTGGGTAAAAAAAGCAATCAGAGTCTAACAGTACTGATGAACTGTGATACGGCGAAACAGATCTGTCTGCGGATGACTATATATATATATATATATATATATTGACTGATTGATTGCTTAATTACTTAGTTTTTGGTCATAATAAAATGAGACCAGTGCACATTTGCATTAAAAATTGTTCAGTTATATTGTAGAACTTTTGAATATTCTTTTTTTGTAAACGAGTTATTACGCGACCTAGGTTTCTACCATGAGTGGCCTCTTCATGCGATTTTCAATAACTGATTTTACTGTTTTCGGGTTTTTTTAAGAACGCTCACGTAACGCTGTTTTATATATATATATATATATATGTGTGTGTGTGTGTGTGTGTGTGTGTGTGTGTGTGTGTGTGTGTGTGTATTTAAGCAGCAAATTTTCCTTTGGGCGACATGCCTAAAATATTAAATGAATTTAATATCAAAGATTAAATAAATTGCAACATTGTGTCTGCTTATTTTTAATAGAATCTGTTCGTACTGATAATCTTTCGCGTATTATGATTGAAAGATGTAAGAAATGAGTTGCTTTTATTATTCATTTCTCGATGTTCCTAATTACTTTCAATCTTCTTCCGAGTTCATCGTCAACGTTGTAAGTTTGCGGAAAGATATTTAAATATCATCATCAGCTTCCGTTTTTATTGTACAAAAGACTTTACACGATTCGTGTAAAATCTTTTGTACAATAAAGATAAAAGCTGGTGATGGTTCGCCTGAAATAGGCCCATACTTCCGATTTAATATGAAATAACGTGTCTGTCTTAATTATTCTTATAATAATATATTAATATATATATATACACACATATCTATGTACATATACACATATATGCATATACCTATTTACATATAAACATATAGATATTTCCAATAAATATATATATAGACTAAAAGCCGAAATCATATATACTATAAAGTTCCAGTAAAAATTTCAGGTTCTTCCTTTTTGAATTTTCTGATTAACCTTGATTCTTAATGACTGAAAAAATCTCATTGAGTTCTGCCACAATAGAATATCCGTAAAAATTTCCCTATCTCATCATTAAATATTTGAGCTTTTCAGCTTTAACAAAATATTAAAATGACAATGATATATATATCAGATTATGTCTTTAACATAAAGTATTCGCCTACGGCGTAGATTGCTTTATTTCGTCTAAAACGATGTTTAAATGCAACCACAAATAAGCTAAAACAATTAATATCTGTAATAAAGACGTTTTTAAAAGCAACAATAATATTACATGAAAACAAATTTCTCTTTCTCTTTTGCCTTTTCTTTCATTTCGCCCTCTATGATAAATACGCCGCAATTGATTTTTCTTAAATGTATTTTCAAACATCGAAACGCAAGTAAATAATAATTTACTCTGGCCTAAAGGAAGTGAGTCCAATCTGAAATTACCCGCTTCGAAGATGGCTATCAAGCAATTAGAAAAGCACGCATGCGCAGAGAGATTTATCGGTTTGGGAAGGAACTTTTGTTTTTCTGTACGGCGACTAAATTATATTTAGGCGAATTTGTGTCTACGTTTGTTTTTGACATTGCCTTGCGCGCCCGTCTGAGAAGGCGTGAGTCTGTTAGTTGTATACGCAGACTTCTTGTTGTGTGTGTCGACGTTTCCACTCGGTGTCCATCGATCGTGAGATTACAAGGCGAAGAAAATAAAAGAAAGAGAATTGCTTATCTGAAAGAAAGAAAGAAAGAAAGAAAGAAAGAAAGACAGAAAGACAGAAAGAAAGAAAGAAAGAAAGAAAGAAAGAAATTACAGCAGGAGGAAAAATTTCAAATAAATAAAGAAATAAATATGAAAAAGGATACGGTGGGAAGAAAGAATGAAAGAGAGAAAGAAAAAATAAAGATATTAAGTAGGAAGAGAAATGATCAAAGAAAAAAAGAAGAAAGATAGGAAGATTTGGAAGAGAAATGCCCAAAGAAAGAAAGAAAGAAAGAAAGAAAGAAAGAGCGTACAGTAGAAAAACAGATGATCAAAGAAAGAAAGAGATTACAGCATGAGGAAAAAGATCAAAGAAAGAAAGAAATAAACAAGCAAAAGAAGAGAAGAAAGAACGAAAAAGAGAAAGAAAAAATAAAGATATTAAGTCGGAAGAGAAATCATCAAAGAAAAAAAAAGAAGAAAGATAGGAAGATCTGGAATAGAAATGCCCAAAGAAAGAAAGAAAGAAAGAAAGAAAGAAAGAGCGTACAGTAGAAAAACAGATGATCGAAGAAAGAAAGAAAGAAAGAGGTTGAGGTTAGCATTCTCAACCCTTTGGTTCGAGTCATTGAATTACTTCAGACAATGCTTTCATCAAATGGGCCATATGAATGTTTAGGACTTATAAACCTAATATTTCAGTATTCATTTTGTACAAAAACTCAAATTACAATTTTATGTGGCTTACGGCCTATCACGTTGAATACACCGGTTCTCGCTCAGATCACCGAAGTTAAGCAATGTTCGAGCCTGGTCAGGACTTAAATGGGTGACCACTTGGGTATAGCAGCTGCTGTAAGCGTTTAGTGACAGATGTGCGTTGTGGTTAAGTGGATTTCGGCTCCGAAAGAGAAATCGGTGAGCCGAGTTCGAAGTCCAGTTGAATACCCTGCATTCACTTAAGCATTGGTACCCTTGGGAAAGGTATTAATCCGTCCCTTTCCTCTAGTTATGGGTTAAATAACAAAGGTAGGACTTGGGGACCCTGCCCTTAAAACGAATCCCAATGAATCTTGATACTCGAAAAGAAAAAAAAGTATTACTTGAGGTAAAAACTTATATAAAAGCAACAATAAATTGTTGAAAAAAAGGTATTACCAACAATAAATAAATAAAATTTAGTTGGCAATAAATGATCCGCCGAGGTTGATTTGCCATAAAAACAAAACAAACAACCAACCAACAACCAATTTTATGTAATTATTGATTTTTTCTAGCACTCCGTTGTAACACTGTAAGTGTTCCTTAAGCACACGCGTTAAAATAGTATCGACGGACCACTGATTCGAACCCCGGAATAGATATTTGGAGAATGTCTTTGTGTGTATATTTTTCTTTTTCTTGGGAAGAACGAAGAAAGAGAAGAAGAAAGGAATAGACGCTGGAGTGGCCAGGAGAGATAAGAAAGAGAGAGGCGAAACACAAAATATTTAAGATATAACGACAATCAAACATAGACCAGATGGAAGGCTTGTCTTGCGAAGGGAGAGAACTCTTTTCTTTCTTCCTTGTTTATTTCTTTCTTTCTCTTTCTCTCTCAGGGAAGTGATAAGGAACGGCTGAAATTGAATTGTCGGTCGATTCCGGAAGAGACCACTCTCTTAAGAAGGGGAATTATAATTAACGCTGGCAAGTGAATGCAAAAAGTCAACAGAACCTTGTCTCTAAACCTCCATATCGGCAGACATCGTCGCTGAATCGTAAGCCAGATACAGGAAATTGACATGAGACTTTTATGGAGAAACATTCAGATCACTTACCGCCATATCGAAGCGTTTTTAACAAAAAGCATACGGATTCGAGAGAGAAGAAACACTCACCACTTCAGGAAGCGGTTCGGATAAGACGAGAACGCTGTCTCCCGTTAGTCTCTCTGTCCATCGTCCAAGCAGAAACCCAAGGAAAGGGGGGGGGTATAAAGGCTCTATTACTTTTAACAATAAATAAACAAAAGACATTATAGAAATAAGTAATTTGTGGAGATTGAAAAATGTTGGATTATATTTTCTTATTAAGTCTGTCTGTCTGTCTGTCTGTCTGTCTGTCTGTCTCTCTCTCTCTCTCTCTCTCTCTCTCTCTCTCTCTCTCTCTCTCTCTCTCTTGCTGTACAAAAGTTACAAATATAATCATTAGTCCACATAGACTGGCCTTCGCTACTGTCTTGTTATTTCTTTTTTGTTCTTGTCTGTTTCCCTCATTTCTGAATTACACACCCAACCGTCTCTTGATTTCAGCTGTCAGGAATGCAGCACAAAGACGACCGCCTCCCTCGAGTCCTTAACTTACCTTGAAATCAGAAATCACAACGTAGCAGGGAAAGTGTGGGATTTCAACGGATCACTGACATCTCCGATCACGTGGGGACGGAACGGAAGCGAACAGCTGTAGACTCAGATGCGACTAACTTACGGCCAGTTAACGCACGCAACACACATACATGCAAGCCTAAAACTGGGCGGGGGCGGTGAAGTGCATCATACTGTATTACTGGTTCCTAGAAAGGGGCGTAAGACAAGTATGTGTTTTCTCACCGGATCTATTCAACTGATACAGCAAAATAATTCCAAGAGAAACAAAATCCTTGCTAAGATTCATCATAGAAGGCGACAATCTCAACGATATAAGATAAGTAGATGACACAGTGCTGATAGCAGACATGGAAAGAAACATGCAGGTCCTTCTACAGAAGGTAGCAAGAGAAAGTGAGAAAAAAGAACTGAGCATAAACTTTAAGAAAACTGAATAAAGTGATGCCGAAAATGCCAACTACAGGTTGGAGAAACTAAAAAAAAAAAAACGAGTAAAGAAATTTAAATACCTCAGAAGAAAATGCTAACCATTGTATTGGAAATCTAACTCAAAACAAAGAAAAGAGTGCTGGACTGCTATGTGATATCTGTCCTTTTGTATGTCAGATAATGCTGGACGATATCTTCAAAGATGAAGGAGAGGCTCCAGGCAGCAGAAATGTGGTTCTACAGAAGAATGAAGATACCACGAACCGAGCATGTGAGCAACGACGAGATGTTGGAGAGGATCAAACGAGAAGAAAACTAAAACTTAACATTAAGAAGAGACTGCTGAGGTTCCTGGGACACGTAATGAGGAAAGAGGGCCTGAAGAATCTAATACTAACAGAACGGATAGAAGGAAAGAGAGACAAAGAAGAATAGTGAGCGGCATACTTGATAGGCTTGAGCAAATGGATGACGAGGTTTGAGAGAGATACCAAGAGGAAAGGTGTTAAGAGCGACAAGAGACAGGAGCAAGTGAAAGTCCATGATCGCCTACGTCCTGAAGGAACACGACACACGAAAAAGAAGAAAATATTGAATTTATGTCTATGCTTGGTCGGTTTAAGAGAATATGCGTTAATGTCTTAAGTTTTTGTATTTTCCAGTGGTATTCTCTATCTACTCCGGTCGACGAAAAAAGGGTTTGGTTCGTAATTCCATTCATCTGAAGAAGGCCGGAGTGTAAGACAGCCGAAACGTTGTCAATATGACAACAAAGATAAGGACAACAATCAAGCAAGATCTGAAAAGTGTGTTTAAGAGAAAGCCTTCTCGTCACAGATTACTCGAAATTATCATATCTGCTCAGATGTTTATTTCATTAATCCGACAAATTTCTTATTTATAAACCGAGAGATTTTATCACTGTAAATGCGTTTTTAGTGGATACTTATATTTGTGTAGACGCTCCGTTTATTCATTAAACGGTATATTTATATATTTTTACTTACCAGCCTGAATATTTAAGAAATCTTATTAAAGAAAAATATGCTCTCGCCGGCAGGATTCGGATCTGCGTTTCCCAGAAGACACGTGCTTTAACCGAGTCGGCCATGAAGATGCTTTGGCAATCAAACGTAGCCGAGTAGGTTAAGGCACTAAATTTTACATTTCATGGGACTTCACACGAATATGTTGCTACGGTTTGGCAATACAACGTGCAAGAATGTTAGTTTTTGAACGCGCTGAATCACTGGTAAGGCGTTTCGACATGGCTTTTGAGAATTCTTATGACCTACTAACACTTAGCCCTAGACATGGCGTCAATTAATACAATAAATTCTTCTCATGATGTGCACAATGACCATACATTGTTTTTAAATAAATATAAGGTAGAAGTTCTGAAAAAAAAACTAGACACTAGCGTGTCTGTGAAGATTTTATGCAATTTATACCACATTGGTTCATCTACTATTCATGACTGAAAGAAAAGGGAAAAAAACTTCTCTGGTATGCTTGAAGCGGACAACTGCGGATTAGTGATAGCCCATAGATAGATAGATAGATAGATAGATAGATAGATAGATAGATAGATAGATATTCGATGATACGCGTTTACAAGGGCGGACAGCTAACATCCACTGCAGGTACACATGTGTTTGTTCAACACCCACAGAGCTCACCTGTGGTTTATACAGCAATTATGCTGAGCGGCTTTTAGTTACAGCTTCTGGAAGAGAGTACGTTATCCAGCGTTTACAACAGTCTGGACAAGGCCAGTTCGCTTCAACACTCTGTCACGATGACTTGTGACTTCAAGCTAATGCAACCATCGACGGCTCTTCAAAGAGAGTCGTCTACCCTATTTCAACCCTTTATGTTGTATTCAGGCAATTTTCAAAGGCGCCACATGCTGGGATCGCCTCCTCCAGCAAGAAGCCACCTTCATGGTGAGATTCAGCCCCGGGCTTCATGGTCAGAAAGAGAAAGTTCTTACCACTCGGCCACGCACCCATATACATATATACATACACTACCGGTCATAATTATTAGGCACTCTAGTTTTTTTTTTTTTTAAGAAATGATGTATTTCATACTATTCTTAGTATTTATTGCCAAATGAAAATAGAATGATTATTTTGTTATTATTACTTAGCAAAATTTTACAAGGCAAGGAAGCAAAGATTAATTCGTCTGAATCACCTTAAATTTTCTTCATTCTTTCATTGATGAAACTGAAATATAGGTAATTATTAAATATTTATAAATTTATTTGATGCACATGTTATTTTGCAGTATTAAAAAAAGTCATTCTATTTTCATTTACAATTATTTACTTGGCAATAAATACTAAAAAACTAGTATGAAATACATCATTTTTTAAAACATTGGGGTGGCCTAATAATTATGGCCGGTAGTGTACATACATACATATGCCTGGCTACTCGTATTCGAGAATGCTAGTCTACCAGAGCGGCTAGCTAATTGCCATTGCAGACGCCTGCTAAGGCACACTTATGTTTGTTCAATGCCTACAGAGGCCACCTGTGGTTTATATACGTTGCTGAGCAGACCTTAGTTACAGTTTCTGCGAAAGAGCGCGGTATCTAGTGGGAATAACATTCTGAACAAGGCCAGGACGCGCCCATATATCATACATACATACATGCATACACACACACACACCGAAGAAAATGAGAGTAAAAATGGAATAGAATACATACAGATTCCGAAACCATTCTTAAATGTGACAGAGACTATTCAACATAATTTAGACGCCTCGTTTCTTTGGGTGCGTAGAAGTTAAACATTTCTTCTGAGAAAAAGCATTGTTTTAAGCTGATGTGCTTTGTGGTGCAGTGGATATCGGCTCGGAACGAGAAATCGGAGAGCCGAGTTCAAATTCCAATTGAATTTGTTGCATTCACTTACGAACAAATACCTTTAGGAAAGGTATTAATCCGTCTCCTCAGTTCAGCTATGGGTTAAATAGCAGGGCAGACTGGGTTCTATATCCTCGGTGAGCAATCAGTCTACTAATGGCAACCTACTGCAGTAAAATTTTCAGTCCAGTCAGTCATGTCCCTTTCGAGACATGATCGCCCAAGCGTGTATCACGTATGGCACTCAACTGACTGATTATTTTAAGTTAGTATTCTACTTGGGCTCGAACACTGATTACTGGCACCGACAATTACCGCCTCAGCCAACAATTCAAGTTGAAAAAAGTTAACAATTTCTTTTTTATTACGATTGAGTTCAGAAGAAATCTTAAAATTGTTCTCCGTTTTTAGAGCCAAAGAGGCATGAAAGCGGGATTATTACCAAATTTGGATCACAAACAGAATGGGTAGACAAGTAAACTGGATCATGATGGGGGTAGGGTTCTTCAATGATTTGTGGTTGGTGAAGTGAGGGTGCGATCAAAACACAGCAGGAAGGGTCGGGAGAAAGCAAAGAAAATCGAAGATAAACAGAATCGGACTATCAATATGCAGTTAACTGTTTCTTCTCTCTCTCTCTCTCTCTCTCTCTCTCTCTCTCTCTCTCTCTCACTTCCATATTTCTTTTTTCTTCTTTTGTCTTCCCGGTAATAACGGCTCAGCATAATTGTTGCTATTTAGAACGGCTGCTACAGGAAAACACATGAATAGAGGATGGAAAAACGTTATGAGTGGGTAGATGAATCAGAAGATAGTTCTCTAAGATTAAGAAGGAATATGTATCGAAAATCGAAAAAGACAAGAAATGACTTAAAAATAATGTGAGAAGTAGAAGGAGCAATAACAACAATAGACATTGATATATATATATATATATATATATATATATATATAGATCAAAATAATAACTAAATAGACTCTGTAAGTATGTAGGCCGTAAATTTATACTAAAATAAACCTTCAAAAAAACCACTAACAAACAGAACCTAATTCCGTTACAATCCGGTGCACTGAGGCGTCGGATAAATGGGGAGAAAAAAAAGAAATCCGCGGAACAAGAACAAAACATTCAATACTCCGCAGCAAAGAAAAAAAAACCCCAATCGGAACCGACCACAAGAAAAAGTGCTCGATACAAAATACAAAAAAAGATATACAAAAGTAGAGCAAAGACACACAAAAATCTAAAGTGAGCCAAAACCTACCGCGGTTTCCCACTACGGATCGTCAAGGCAAAGGCTCCTTTGCCCTGACGATCCGTGGTGTGAAACCGCGGTAGGTTTTGGCTCACTTTAGATTGTTGTGTATATATATATATATATATATATATATATATATATATATATATATATACTGCAGAAAACATTTGCAACCTACTGTAGGAAAATCTTCTGCCCAGTCAGTCATGTCTTTCGAGACATGATCGCCTTAGCATGTATCACGTCTGGCACTTAACTGACTGACTAGATTGGTGTTAATGTCTCATCAATTCACATTATTATTGGCTAGATATTACCGTAAATTCTATGCTAACAGTTTCTTCTTTCGTGGTTATCGCTGTGGAAATTTCTTTTGTCACCGTGATTTCCATCCAAATCGAAATGTTATGCCAACCGTTATCTACTGTCTTCCAGATTACTCTTCTTTTATTGTTTTAGCTCCTTAAGATTAATTTATTTTTTTCTTGTTCTTTCGCACTCAGTAACCCCTTGTGATTATACTATTTTGCATGAGGATGATAGGATTTAAAAATACATATTTTCCTATTTGATGATATGAGAAAAAGAAAGTGTTATACGTTGGCTAAGTGTATGAAGCAGATATCTTCTCATCATGCACATTAGCCATAGTTGGCAACTTGTTTATTCTGCTGAATCAGTGAGGGTGAGTAGCACGTAGTATGGCGAAGTTGTAGCTCGTTTGTCGTTGGAGACAGACGTCGCTTTTTTTCTTTTCTGGTATCTTAACACTTTGTCTGACTAACGAACGTAAGTTTCCATGATTTATATTTTATGACAGAATAAATAAAGAATGGATTAGGAAATATCACTTAATCTAGCATATTTCACTTTTATTAAAGCTTCTTGAGAGATCTGTTTAAAGACGAAATTAATTCTTTTTTTAATCTAAAAAAACAAAACAAAGAGACTGTATACGAGAATGTTGTTTTTTATTTGATTCTTATTGGTTAGATACGTTTTATGTGTAATAAAGCAATAAACAATGATTTTAAATGTATGTGTATGCATGTATAGGAACGCGTTATATATATATATATATATATATATATGTGTGTGTGTGTGTGTGTGTGTGTGTGTGTGTGTGTGTGTGTGTGTGTGTGAAATGATTTGCTTGAACATTATTTTTGATCGATACTCGTATTTAAGTAGATATTCTGTTAAAAATCAAACAGTATTATAAATTTATTTCTACCGGCCTGATTATTTACGATGAATTTTTGTAATGAAAATGTGTGTTATTCGGCTGGATTCGAACTTGCGACCCTTATCCACATTGGGGAAGCCACAAATTGATCTGGCGTGTTTTAGACATCTCGACCACTAATGACCATCAGTCTAAACAAAGTTAAATCAAGATCGAGACGTTTAAGACATTATCTCCTTAGTATGTATCACGTCTGGCACTTAACTGACTGACGAGATTGGTGGCAAGATCTCATCATGATCACCTACGTCCTGAAGGGACACGTCACATGAAGATGAAGAATATTTTTTTATTCTTTAAAATAAATTGTGGCTATTTTTTGAGGGCTAAAACTTTTCTCTGTTATTGTATTGGTGTACTTCTACAATTTCAAATATATGTTTATGTGACAAATCTAAACTTATCTATAAATGGAACTTTCTCTGTGTATGTGCGTGTGTGTGTGTGTGTGTGTGTGTGTGTGTGTGTGTGTGTGTGTGTGTGTGTCCGTTACTTATAGACTCCGAAACGGCTGAACCGATTTTCTTGAAAATTTACACAGGTGTACAATAAGCGTCTGCGAGTGTTCTTGGCTAGGTTTTGTGTAGAGGTACCCCCGTAAATATCGAAAATCGATAATCGAAAAAATCGGGTTGTAGAAGGAGTGGTCTGATTTTAATTAAATTTGATACACTCATAGACAAAGACATAAGAAACGATATTCAGAAGTTTCATGGTTGCAGTTCTTACAATAGTGCAGAAAATCGATAATATATATATAAATGGCAAGATGTTTGTGTGTGTGTCTGGTTATCTGTCTGTATGTCCTTTATACAAATCCACAATTTTTATCCAATTCTCACCAAGCTTCGCACAAATATTCTTTAGGCTGAGTCTGAGCTCCAGGACCATGGATTAGTTTTAAAGCTATCATTACACCCGAGCAACGCTGGGATATACTGCTAGTTTATTATAATTTTCATTTGAATGAATTCTTACATATTCTGTTTAAGTTTTGATGTAATGGAAATTGCCCGTTGTGTCATATTTTTCCGACTCTTCCTACTGTGTTTTGCTCACACCCTCACTTCACTCAGCACAAATCACTGAAGGATCTTATCAGGATATAGATTATTTGTCTACCTATTCTGTTCGTGATCCAACTTTGGTAATAATCTCTCTTTTATGTCTCTTGGGTTGTCAAAATGGAGAACAATTTTAAGATTTCTTCTGAACTCATTTATTATAAAAAAAATTTCTTATGTTCTTTCTCTTCAGTTATCTCAGCCGAAATTGTTGGCTGAGGCGGTAATTGTCGGTGCCAGTAATCAGTGTTCGAGCCCAAGTAGAATACTAACTTAAAATAATCAGTCAGTTAAGTGCCATACGTGATACACGCTTGGGCGATCATATCTCGAAATAGACATGACTGACTGGACAGAAGGTTTTACCGCAGTAGGTTGCCATTATTTTCTTCGGTAGACTGGTTGCCAACCAAGGATATAGAACCTAGTCTGCTTTGCTATTTAACCCATAACTCGACGGAAGAGACGGACTAATACCTTTCACAATGATATTAGTGCGTAAGTGAATGCAACAAATTCAATTGGAATTTGAACTCAGCTCTCCGATTTCTCGTTCCGAGCTGATATCTACTGCACCACAACGCACATCTGCTTTAAATAATACTATTTTATATAATTCTAACACTGTAAACATTTTTGCATTAGTGTGTATAAACGACTCAGGAGACTATTTTCGGAAATCCGAGGCGACTAACGCAATCATGCCATCCAGGAAAGTTATTGAAGAACTTGCAGAATGTTATAAAGATTATGAGCACCATATAAGTGTACATTATTCTGCTCATGCATTATGTTGCCTTCCTGTTGCAGAAAATGGTAGCATAACTGGCTGAGACATATTCTAGCTGTTCAATATTGCCTCTACCAACCCCAAAGGCAAATGAGAGGTGTAATCGACACCAAAATGCCAGGTCGTAGACCTCTGGAAAATGTCATCTAATAGATTTAAATTGCGCACCCAAACAACCATCACTTGAATGAAAACAGAACCCGTTCTCATTAATGAACACTCTCCCGAGACGTCAGTGATGTGCATGATACTTGTTAGCTATAAGCAAAATCTGACTAAAGACACGTGTTTACAGTCCTGATGCAAGTAAATGTTTCATAACGATCTGTAGTCGTATTTTCTCTGATTTAGGCAGTGAATGCTGCGTGTTATTCACTTTTCTTTCCAATCAATGAGTCAGTCTTAGCGGGCGTCATTGCTATGTTAATCGTAATGATAAAGCAACCGTTTCCATACAGGAAACATTGGGCCTTTCAAACACTTAGTGTTACCTTCGATTGTAATTTCTAAAATATTTTTCATTGAGTTTCTCATTTCTAACTAAATATCATTCTTGCCAGAATTGATGACAGCTTCCTTCGACTGAAGTTTTTAAAATCTTTTTCATTAAAACAGTTTTGTTTTTTCAGGAACATATTTTTATCAATCCCGACTATATATTAAATATTAATTTGTTTCGTGGGAGATTCCTTTCTAACCTGTTGTTTTGGATGTATCGAAAGTTACGATTATGTGAACATTGTTCGAAAATAATTGTTCGAAAACAATTAGTCGAATTGTAAATTGTTTTGAATGAAAATTAATCGAAAGAAGAATTACCGTTCTTATTGTAAGTATGAATACTGATTTAGCCCGTTTTTGTTATAAAATTAAAGTTGATCTGAAGTCATCTTGATCAGATTGGATTTGATTTGTTTGATTCGGCATGTTAACATCTTAATGAGTCATTTAATGCCGAAATTTAATTTTCTTGATATCTTTGAAGTAATATAAAATAAATGTTATTCTGGTTTCACAATTGAATGCATGGTAGATGATACTCAGCTTTTGTGCATATACATGTTTGTGTTGCCATAATTACTAGAGACAGTGATATGTGTGTTTTATGTTGCAGTTTTGTTGAAGTTGAATTTTGGAATACAGTTTAATTTCTTTAAAATGTTGTGGGTTGTTATATTTATTTACCTTATTTATATAAATACCAGTAATATAAGGATACACGAATCAAAGCGTTGGTTTGATCCAGTGACTTCACGTCACTGGATCAAACCAAAGAGTTATGAGTTCAATACCTGGTGAACAAATCACTTAAAGAGTTGAGTTAAAGGGAGATAACCACATGAAATCCGGAAATGGCATGACACATGGAAGGAAAATGATATAATCCAATGATTGAAATAAATGGTTTGGTTTGAAATTCCAAGCACCTGAAGGTCGGAGTATACAACGGCCAGAAAATCGTGAATATGGCAACAAAGAGGAAGACAACAGTCAGAACAATGTAAATAATATACACTACCGACCATAATTTTTAGACTACCCCAGTTTTTTTTTTTTTAATGATGTATACTTTCATACTATTTTTAATATTTATTGCCAACTGGATAATTCTAAATGAAAATAGAATGGTTCTTTTATTAATACGGAACAATAACATGTGCATCAAATGAACTGTTCATTTAGTAAGGGTGGACTTAGGGACAACAGCAAGTAAGACGTGGCTTAACAGTCCTCAAAACCTCCAATCTCCCAATCAGCAGTACTTCGTTTTAGAGTCTAATATAACTCCTGTAAACACAGGGCATTGAAGAAGTCAGGCACTTCATTAAGCGAGAGAATACGACAACTTTTCAAGCATACAAAAAGAACAGCCGTTATATATACGTCCCTGCGTATATGCGTTCAGATAGTCGGAGTCAGTCTATAAGAACTACTGAAGTAGTCCACGATTCGGCAATAGGATAAAATTTGCATGATAGCCATGAATGTATCTCTGATTATGAAGACACTTGGTTTACAATGTTATGCAGTGCCCGCTCGGCATACCATCTCCGAGACCTTGAGGCCGTATTTATAAAAATCCACCAGCCTAGCCTACGTAGAAAGAATTAGCATTTTATCCGCTCCTTACGCTTGTTGGAGGAACAGCAATTGTCTTTTTTTCCTTTTTATACTGATCGAAATAAAGGGTTTGGTTTGAAATTCCAAGCACCTGAAGAAGCCCGGAGCATACAACAGCCAAAACGTCGTGAATATGGCAATAAAAATAAAGAAAATAGTCAGAAAAATGTAAACAATATAAATACTAATTCACCTCAGAAGTATATACAAAAATGTTTTTTATGCTTTCATAGTGTTTTGTTTTGTACATAGCTCAATAGTTGTCATAACCCGAGTCAGGGTAGACTCAGGGGCAACAGCAAGTAAGATATGTTGGCGCAAATTTCGGATTAAGGGTGTAATTGATTGTAATCTCCTGAATTTATTGTACACTCCTGTATTGATCAGTATACTCATGTATGTGTATGTTGGTATCGAAATCCAAATGATATATGTTGGTATATATATATATATATATATATACATATGTAATGCTTTTTTATGTATGTAATTTTTTTGTGTATGTAATTTGAAGAAAGCCACTTAGTTTGGTGGAAAAAAGTACACACGTATGTGCATAACTGTTCGCATTGTTTTTATATATACACGTATCAGTTTTTATAAACGAATATGTGGATGGAGAAAGGCGAGAGTGTGCAGGGAGAAGAAATTGATATGTATACGTAGAAAAATTTGTGTATGTCTAAACACACACACACACACACACACACATCTAAACTTATTTATAAATGAAACTTTCTCTGTGTGTGTGTGTGTGTGTGTGTGTGTGTGTGTGTCCGTTACTTATAGACTCCGAAACGGCTGAACCCATTTTCTTGAAAATTTCCACAGTTGTACTATAAGCGTCTGCGAGTGTTCTTAGCTAGGTTTTGTGTCGAGGTACCCCCAATAAATATCGAAAATCGATAATCGAATAAATCGGGTTATAGAAAGGGGTGGTCCGATTTTAATCAAATTTGATACACCCATAGACAAAAACATAAGAAACGATATTCAGAAGTTTCAAGGTTGAAGTTCTTACAATAGTGCAGAAAATCAATAATATATATATAAAATGCAAGATTTTTGTGTGTGTGTCTGTTTATCTGCTTGTATGTCTGTATTTTATTCAGCCCTTTTATTTAAGGTTTTGCTTCGAATTTGGCTCTAAGTAGGTATAATTATAGTTCTTAGTCTCAGCCATGATACCATTTACTCAGAGGACTTATTTAGCCTTCAAAATTTAGTTTACGGCGAAAAAGAACTTCATCGATATTGATACCAGGAAATCAAAATTTGACTTACATCCATTCATTTTTCTTTCAGTCTACGGTTTCGCTTTAACTGGAAACAACTATTGCTTTTTAGTCTTTTGTGCCAACGTCCAAAGAGTCTGAGCTTCAGGATCATTGATTAGTTTTAAAACTTTCATTACACCCGAGCAACGCCGGGCTATACTGCTAGCATATATATATATGAATGAAATGAATTTATAAATATTTAATAATTACCTATATTGTAGTTTTATCAATGACAGAATGAAGAAAATTTAGGATGATTCGGACGAGTTCATCTTTGCTTTCTTGCCTTGTAAAATTTTGCAAAGTAATAATAACAAAAGAACCATTCTATTTTCATTTACAATTATTCACTTGGCAATAAATACTAAAAATAGTACGAAATACATATTTTCTTTTCAAAGAAAACTGGGGTGGCCTAATAATTATGGCCGGTAGTATATATCTTGTTATGCTCGGTGGAGATAACTTGTCAGGAAACAACTAATAATCGTCACAAATATTTTGCTATCATTTTTTACGGCAGAGGTAGACTAGTTTAATTTGCAATTAATTTTATATTATTTTGTCTATGTATTATGATTATTTCATGTATATAAGTTAAAATATATTGTTTATTATCATTTCTTTCAACTTTTTTACAGTTTTTCTCTATTAGTATTTATTTGTTTTTGTACACCTCAACCAAAGATCGTTTGTCTTAGATTTACTTCCTTCTTTTGCTTGCCTAGAGTTATATTTATCAACTCTCGTTCATTTTTTTTTACTAATTGATACTTTTGCTTTTAGTATTGTCAAAAAGGCAATATAAATGATGTTATTTTACAGTTTGTTAAAAAATAATCCTATAATCTTCGGCTTACATACCGATTTATATTTTCAATTTTTATTTTTGATATTTATTTTTGTTTTAAATAAACATTTTTTTAAATTTGTGTATATTTACCTCCATACTATTTCGTAATTTGTTTTGATTTCTAATGTTTTCATTTACGTTTTATATATTTAGAGAACAATTGCTATTTTAAACTTCTAAAATACGTAATGTAGATAACGTTTATATACGTACGTTATGCATGTTCCAAATGTTATCATAGCCGGGGGTGATAGTGAGAACAAAGCTCGCACTGTTTATAAAATGGCATGCATCTCAAATAGCTTCTGAAAACTAAGTCCTGCTTGGAGCAGAGAAACAGGCAAAGGCGGAAAACTGGCGCATAATAACCAGCTACTTCAGATAGCTGTAGCTCGACAGTCCAAGAATATAGTCTATCTAGAGGATGAAAAACCCTGATTTGGGATTTACTCTATCTTGTGGTCTTATCCAAACACGGAAAATGAGGTAAATTCAGACAAAAAACCTGGAGTGGAGTCCCGAAGACGGTTGGCTGTCAATAGTGACAACCTACCGGCAGTTCTTGCAGCCGAGACGTCCCCAAATGCAATGTCCTGCATTTCTTTAGATCTAAGAGACGTAGGCATGTGGTCTGGACAATGCCCGTCCTACATATACTATCGCCAAGATCTGTAACATAGAGGGGTCACTCCAATTTCATCACCAAAGAACTAAATTTTAGACAGACAGGACGCTACTTTTATCTTGCTATATAAACAGATGCCTTTATCTTAATAATAGGAGTGTACATTAAAACGGTGATGTTCCACATTACAATCCAAGGCGATATCGCAAAATTTCCGACCTATGATCATGAAAACTATATATACTCTGACGACACCACCGTTTACTCTCGCCTTGATCAAGATGTGTGGTAGACTGGGGTAGAAATGGCTCGTGAATTTTAATGCTTCCAAAACGAAGCTGCTATCTGTTAACCATCACAGACAATCGCTCCTACCCTCCATTAGCATGGATCAGGCTAGCCTCCCTGAAAGCGAAACACCCCGCCTCCTCGGCCTAACTCTCTCAGATCGAACCCATAGCTAAATCTGCTGCTAAGAAAGTTCACTGAAAATTTTTCCCGTCTGAATCTATCCTGCGCATATATAAATCTAACATTGAATATTGCTGCCATATGTGGTCGGCTGTCTCTGACATTCACCTCGAGATTCTTGACAAAATCCAACGGAGAATCTGCAATGTGATCGATTCCGACATGGCAGCTCTTCTGCAGTCACTTTCTCACAGGCGTAGTGTGACTTCCCTGCAAATACTTTCACGGCTTCTGCTCCAATGAACTTATCTCACTGGTTCTCCCTATGTATGAATTTACTCGAGCCACTAGACTAGCAATTAGGTGCCACCATTTTACAGTGAAACCAATAAAATATGACCGCAACTTCTTCTCTAACAGCTTCTTTTCTCTCTCGATTTTTCTGGATGAATCAACAAATTTATTTTTCCGCACTTAGCGAGTTACGTTTGTTTGGTAACTCATAAAATTGAACTCACACTTGACCAGCCTTTACAGACATGCGTGCGACCAAAAACAAACTTACAAAATAGTATTCTTGGTGATGCATACAACAAACTTCTACAAACCAAAATATTGTGTACCCGCGAACTCTCCCCAGGATGATGCGTAAAATAGCATCCAACGTCCTGGAACCCCGCCAGAAGTGGAAGTCGTCTTTAACTTCCTGCGCCACAGAGACCAGTAAGGTATGTTTAATCGGTCACAACTATTTAAAAACAACGCACAAAAGAAAACTGCAAAGGCACGGAAACAAACGAACCTAAAACTAGCATATCAGAACAGACAAAACAAAACAAATCCGATATCACTGCATAAAATGACGCATGCGCACACATACACTTATCCACGCATGCGCGTTCTTAATTTAGTAAAAGTATTTTTAAAGTCAACAATGGACCATTAGGGAAAATTAGTTATTTTTTCTTAGTTTTCCTTTCCGTTCATTTTTTTTTCTTTTTAATTTTAAATTTTATTTTTTAGCACGTGTATTTGTTCAGCCAACAAACAATAATTCCTGGAAGGCAACAAACACTCTTCAGAATAAATACCGGAGGAGTAGAAGAATGTTTGACATTAAAATGCCGTCGGTACATTTAGAGTTATTTGTATGGATGAATTTAAAGATTTTTTGTTTTTGTTGTGCTGTTTTGTTTTGTTTTGTTTTTGTTTTTTTTTTCATTTTGTTTTGTTTTTGTTTTTTAGGGGTTTTTTTTTTCAGACATAAAATAAGAAACATTTTCTGCGGAAAGGCAAAGAATCAAGCATGTTTATTCTTTTCTCTTATTGCCGTAACCCGTAAAGCATGGTTTTGCAAACAATATTTTGAAGGCGAGAAGTTTTATTTTAATTCAAATTATATTATTGAAAAAAACAACAATAGTCATTTAGCTTCATGGATTTGCTGAAAAAATATCTTCAAGGTTTATTATTTACGTCAGAAGTTGTTCTAAAAGTTATTATTAGATAAAAAAAATTGGTGCCGGTATAGTATGTCAGTCAGTTAAGTGTCATACGTGATACACGCTTGGGCGATCATGTCTCTTTCGAGACATGACTGACTGGGCAGAAGATTATCCCGCAGTAGGTTGCCATTGCTTTCTGCGGTAGACTGGTTGCCAACCAAGGCTATAGAACCCAATCTGTCCTCTTATTTAACCCATAACTGGAAGGAAGAGACGGAGTAATACTTTTCTCAAGGGCATTTGCGCGTAAGTGAATGCAAGGAATTCGGCTGGAAGTCGTATTTGGCTTCCCGATTCCTCGTTCTGAATCGATATACACTGCACCACAACGCACTTCCTAATTGGATAGACTGGGTTCTATAGCCTTGGCTGGCAATCAGTCTACCGCAGAAAGCAATAGCAACCTACTGCGGGATAATATTCTGCCCAGTCAGTTATGTCTCTTTCGAGACATGATCGCCTAAGCGTGTTTCACTTAACTGACTGATAGCATGTGGCTTACCTTAAAAAGTGTATTGTAAGAAAGTATTATAACTACCTAATGACGGTAAGGGATTAGGGTTAAGGTTAGGGGTTAGGGAAAATAATTAGTTTCAATAAATAACCGAATCTATCAATACACTCTTGCTGAGGTAGGACACATTCAAACCAGGTAGGCCACATAGTATACTAGAATCAAAGAGGTAGGTCAAATATTATATCTGCACTAAAAATTTTCGCTATTATTATTTTATGATTAGTGATATTCCATCGGTAAATTTTCGTTGTAAGTCCCGACGCTTTTCCCCTTCAAATTTATCCCAAATAGCATTATCTCTGTGCAAATGTATATGCTGAACTCAAATCAACTGTTAGTTATTGAAGAAACTTACCTTTTTTATCTAAATGTTCATAAAAAAAATGAAATATCATGCACTTTTTCTCTCTCGTAACTCTCACAAAGTCATGTAATTAACTGCAGAATGACGGACTGCGTAATGCAACTAATTTTGGCAGATTTTTGGTCGATTTCTCTTCATTTACTGATACTTCCGGCGATGTACTACCGGTAATGAAAGTAATGCGCTATTGTATTTCTACGCTTATTACTTTCATACAGGAAGTACATCGCCGGAATTTTCAGTAAGGGAAGAAAATCGACAGAAAATTGCTGCCTACGTAGAACGTCATTCTGCAGCTAATTACATGATTTCGTAAGAGTTACGGGAGAGAAAAAGTGCGAGATATAGTTCCCTTTTTTATAGACTTTCAAAGCAAAAAAGGTAAGTTTCTTCAATTACTAATTGTTGATTTGAGTTCAGCATATAAATTTGCACAGAAATAATGCTATTTTGGATAAATTTGAAGGGGGGGAAGCTGTCGGCACCTAAAACGAACATTTACCATTCCATCTTCTTAGATGAAGTCTTTTCATTATTGATGAAATTAAAATAACGGGCTGAAAAATTCATAGGCTGACATCAAAAGATTGAAGATAGAGCATGTAATAATTTCAACTCTTCTTATTAATAACAGCATTGCTTCTTTCCAGGTAAGAAAGTGGGCTAAAAAGTTAATAGACTGACTATGAAATAATGATGCTAGAACTGTGAGATCTTGCATGCATTAATTTAAACTTTTATTGCTAATATATGAATTGTTTGTGTCCAGGTAAACTGATTTCTGACTGTGTAAGAATTCAAAAGTAACAAGTAGTGACTTCTCTTGAAAATCGACCAAATTTGTAATTTGGGTGTTAGCAAGTACCTCCAGAAAAAAGGCTCAACCCCTACCCAAGGACATTCATACAGACTTGCTTGATACTTTAGCTCGAATTTACAACAGTTCAAAAGTGGGCAACTGACTATAGCAGAGAAGAAAGTGTCTTGAAAATGACCCAAAACGTAGGGGTCTTCCTACTGTGACTACCGAGTAAAACATTGATCGTGTACACGATATGGTGATGTATGGCAGGCGATTGACTATGGATTAAATAGCCAATGCTGTTACTATATCCCGTGAGAGCGTTGAGAATATTTGGCGCAATGAACTTGACACAATGAAAGTTTCTGCTTCTGTGAGTGCCACGTCTTCTGGCACCTGATTAAACGCACACCACGCAATTACGGAAAAATTCTACATATCCAACTGGTTTTCTTAAATGTTTCCGAACTCAAGGACGAGTATTTGTTTCATCACTTTGAGCCAGAGACAAGGAGATAATCTATGCAGTCTAAACACCTCTCCTAGTCTGTTAAAAAAAATCAATGCCGTTTCATCTACAGGAAAGGTGATGACCTCAGCTTTTTGGGATGCAAAAGGCATTGTGTTTATTGACTATATTTAAAAGAGACACACCATCGATTAAGAAGACTATGACAAACTTGCTGAGGCAGTTACGAAAGACTAACACCACCAAACGACTAGGAAAACTGACAAGAGGTGTACTGTTTTATAAGGACAATACTCCAGCGGATAGGTTCTTCGTTTCAATGGCTACTGTGTGTAAATGTGGCTTTTAAACTGCTTGATCATCCTCCCAATTCTCCTGATTTGACTACTATTTATTCCACAAAATGAAAAAGAAAACCTAGGCTGGGAATCAGCATCGCAGTGATTATCATGTCGTATCTTCTATCTTCTTTTACAAACAATATAAGAGTTCTTCACCAAGAGTATCTAAGCCCTGCAACACCAATGGATGAAGTTAGTGGACCACAAGGCGGGATATGTTGAAAAATAACCCTCATTTTGCCAACTTACATGATAGCATCATGGTCAGCTTTTCAAGCACTCCTCGTTGTAATGACAAGCAAAGTTAGTGTCGGTGGGAAGCGAAAAAAGGATTCATCATGGCAGAACAACGACAATAATGACAAACGTGTCTGATAAACGGAGAGACGAAATTAATTAGAGCAACAAAAGTAAATACATTCGGGGTAGCTTTGTTCACCCACGTTTTTAAATGACATGGCGTATCAAAATTGATAAACACTCCTTTACCAAAGTATACAAATTTGTTTTTACTAACAGAATGAACAGTCAATTTGCCTGTAAATAAAAAATGCTGTTATTAATAAGAAGAGTTGAAATGAATGCACGAAATATTTTACGAACCCTACCATCGCTCTTTCATAGTCATCATATGAACTTTTAAGCCCACTTTTAAATATGTCTATTATTCCAAACATCTTCAAGGCTTACGGCCTATCACGTTGAATACACCGGTTCTCGCTCGATCACTGAAGTTAAGCAACATTGAGCCTCGTCAATAGATGGGTGACTGCTTGGGAATACCAGGTGCTGTAAGCGTATAGAGACGGATGTGCGCTATGGTGCAGTGGATATCGGCTCGGAAAAAGAAATCGGTGAGCCGAGTTCGAATTCCAGTTGAATACCCTGCATTCACTTAAGCACTAGCACCATTGAAAAAGGTATTAATCCGTCCCTTCCCTCCAGTTATGGGTTAAATAACAAGGATAGGACTTGGGGACCCTGCTCTTAAAAACAAATCCCAATGAATCTTGATAAAAGAAAAATGTATTACTAGACACAAAAACTTACATAAAAAACAAAAATAAATTGTTGGAAGTAAAGGTATTACAAACAATAAATAAAAAAAAAGTTTACTTGGCAATAAATGACCCGCCGAGGTTGATTTGCTATAAAAACAACCAACCAAACGCTTTCATAGGTATTTTCCAAGCCGACTGGAATTCTTCCTGAATATTTCTTTTTCTTTTCTGTGCTGATTGGATTTGCAATAACAACCAGTATAGGATATCTCTTTGAACAAATTAAACTAGAAAGCTACATGCATTTTCTCTATGAACATTTTTCTTCTCACAAATATGTTATCGTGTCCAGTTAACGAAATTTTACTTATATTTTTCTTTTAACAATTTTGTTATTCTGTTAATAAATCTTTAATTTAATGTATAAACGAAACATTTTATCCATCTCAGAATATTTTCAACCTTCTGATATTTTTTTTTTTATAAGCGTTTCACCCCGAGCAAGGCATGTCACTGCCACTACTGTGCAGGGGGCTACGTAGAGTGGAGAAAGGCTGGTTAAATATAGGAAATAACAGAGGGTGGGTGATAGGCGGGTGAGGATACCGAGAATGAGGGTTGGGTAGATGAGAGTGTTGTGAGAATAGTTGGGAGTTAGTGTGATAGGAGGTGTCTATTGACCCTACATTTAAACACCTGGAGATTGTAACTGTCGGGAAAGCAGACTTGTGGAAGGGAGTTCCACAGGCGGGAAGCGCGAGAAAAGAAGCTGTTGGAGTAGAATTTACGGTTACATCTTATTTGTTTAACTGTAAAAGGGTGGGACCTAGTTGCTAATCTAGTATCTCGTGTAAATTCGTGCTTAGGCGGCACCAGTGATCTAAGCTCATCGGAGCAGAAGCCATGAAAGTACTTGTAGAAGAGGCACAGGGAAGCTACATCACGCCGGTGTGAGAGCGGCTGCAGCCGGTCTGCCAAGTCAGTATCAACCACGTTACAGATCCTCCTTTGTATTTTGTCAAGAAGCCCAAGGAGAGCAGCAGGGGCACCCGACCAGATATGGCAGCAATATTCAATACACGGGCGGATGGTAGATTTGTATATGTGCAGAATAGTTTCAGGTGGGAAAAATTTCCGGGCCCTGCACAGAGAGCCGACTTTCATAGCAGCAGATTTGGCAATGGATTCAATATAGTCATTCCATTTGAGGTCCGCCGAGAGTGTAAGGCCAAGGAGGCGTAGTATTTTACTCTCTGGGAGAGATTGTGGAGACTTCGGACGTGTTTGGCACAAGGCCAATTTACAAAGCATCACCGAGGCCCCTACACCAGTTTCTTCTCTCTTTCGATTTAGGTCTGTTAAATTATCTGACGTTATTTAAGTCAAGCGTCGCCTTCATCATGTGTCATGATCAAACTACAAACTGATTAATTCTAGCGAAAAGAAAAGAGGTGTGCACGCGCAAATGAAAGATAAGCAACCATCTCAGCGTTTAAGATTACGACGTTAGAGCACAATTAATTGATTCGCAGTGTCTGAACTTTACGTGCCATGCACTGAAAGTGGGTACACGAACACACGCAGAAGAGAGACACCAATATAACTATAAAAGGCTTGATAAACTTAGATGTACGGGTGGCTTAATGGATAATGCCTCGGAATCGCTTGTCGGAGAGCCGAGTTCTAATTCTAGTTACGTTCACTTACCCGAAAATACCTTTAGGAAAGATATGAATCCACTTCTCTCCTCCATCTATGGATTAATTAGTAAAGTATTGTATCACAAAAATATTATTATTATCATTATTATGTTGTCATTTTTCATCATATTTCGATTTCTGCTTTGGTCTCACTACCAACCAAGTCTGCGGGGAGACCTAAGGCAGGTAGTGGCGTGTTGTTATGGCTCCATTTCATGTTTTTCTATCTTCCCTATCATCTCCAGCATTACATAGATAAAGTTTTCCTTAGTGTGTGGGCTGTACTTAATAAGACAATTTTTTGTATATCTCTTAAGCTGGGGTTTCCAGGGATTCTTTCAATGTGTTGTTTTGTTCCATTTTTTATCATTCCAACTGCACCTACTATCACTGGCACAACTCTTGTTTTCAATTTCCACATTTTTCCTATTTCAATTTCCAGGTCTTTATATTTTGACAGTTTTTCAAATTCCTTGATTGCTATGTTACAATCCGCTGGACAAGCCATATCAATTAATAGACAAGTTTTCTCCTTCTGGTTTTTAACAATAATGTCTGGCCTGTTTGCTTCAATTTTTCTGTCTGTGTAGATGGTGTAATCCCATAGAATGGTCACATCTTCTATTTCTGTAACCGGTGCTGGGTGATGTTCATACCAGTGTTTGCCTACAGCTTTTCCATAATGTTTGCATATTGCCCAATGTAAATATTGCCCAACTCTATCGTGGCGATTTTTATATTCATTTGGGGCAAGCACAGAACAGCCTGAGATTAGGTGGTCTATTGTTTCTTGGTGTTTATCACAAAACCTGCATTTTGGATCCATATTATTATGCATAATATTTGCCTGGAAGTTTCTCGTGAAAAGACTTTGGTCTTGTGCTGCAAGAATAAAGCCTTCAGTTTCGGACTTTAATCCAGATGCACGTAATCATCGATGAGTATTAACTTTGTCAACATTGGATTTATTGGCACGTACTGGATATTGGCCATGCAGAGGTTTGTCTTGCCAGCGTTGTTTCATTTGTTCAAGAGCTTTATCTTTGGCTTTCATTTTCATATTCTTTGCCGCAATAGTCGGCTCTTGACTTCCGTTCTGCTTTTCTACAGAATCTAATAACTGTAAATCTTGTTTGAATTTACTGCCTTCTTTTATTATTGAATATTTTTCTTTCTTTCTTCATGTTGCCTTACTAATTGTAACATCCAATCCTTTGTTGTTTCTATGTATGTTAGTAAGCCAATAGTTGTTGTCTTGTATGACAATTTCAGCTGAATAAGACCTCTTCCACCTTCTTTACGGGGTATGTATAGACGGTCTACATCAGCCTTTGGATGATGCATCTTATGCTTAGAAAGAAGCTTTCTTGTTTTAGCATCCATTCGCCTGATGTCGTTTAGAGTCCAGTTTAAGATGTTAAAGCTATATTGGACAACTGGGATTGCAAAGCTATTAATGGCCATAACTCTGTTCTGTGAATTTAATTCAGTTTTTAATATCATTCGTAGCCTTCTATAGTACTCTTTACGGACTATTTCTTTCATTTTTTTATGGTGAATGTTTACGCTCTCATTTACACCTAGGTATTTATAAGCTTCTTCTGGTTTCAATTCTTTTATTGTTACAGCAGGGTCTAGGCTAATTGAGGATGTTTCTTGTATTGATCCACGTAAAACTGTAGCTTTAGCACATTTATTCAAATTAAATTTCATTCCAGTGTCTTCGCTGAAGCATTTTACAGTTTGCAGAAGACCTTCCAGTTCATTATCATTCTTAGCATATAACTTCAAGTCATCCATGTAAAATAGATGGTTTATTTTCTTTTGTCCTATTTTATAACCACATTCTGTCTTGTTAAGTTGACTGGTTAGTGCTATTAATGATATGCAGAATAGTAAGGGAGATAAAGAATCACCTTGAAATATACCTCTTTTGATGTTTATTTCATCAGACTTATAGGTTCCATTTATATGATTGAGGTAAAGGGTTGTTTTCCATATAGACATGCACTGTTTGATGAAATTGATGATGACGGGCGATATCTTGTATATATTTAAAGTCTTTAAAATCCAGTCATGTGGCACACTATCGAATGCCTTTCGATAGTCTATCCAGGCTGTACTAAGATTTTTCTTTGTACTGTAGCAGTTTTCCAGGATCATTTTGTTAATCAGCAATTGGTCTTTACAACCATAACAGCCACGTTTGCACCCTTTTTGTTCAAGCGGTAACATGTCATTTCTTTCTAAGAATAAATATGTCTGCTTTGTTAAAATAGATGTTAATAGTTTATATGTTTTATCATTATTATTATTAATATTACTATTAATATTAATATTATTATTAGTATCACAAAAATATTATTATTATCATTATTATTATTAATATTATTATTAATATTAATATTATTATTAGTATCACAAAAATATTATTATCTCAAAAACAAAAGTGTGTGCAAAATAGATTTTGGCATGAAATAGCCGATACAGGTGTTGATCGGCTGCTAAATCAGAAAGAACCAACATCCAAACTAACATCAGTCAGTCAGTTAAGTGCCATACGTGAAACACGCTTGAGCGATCATGTCTCGAAAGAGACATGACTGACTGGGCAGAAGATTATCCCGCAGTAGGTTACCATTGCTTTCTGTGGTAGACTGATTGCCTGTCAAGGCTATTGAACCCAATCTGTTCTGTTATTTAACCCTGGAAGGAAGAAAGGTATTAATCTGTCTCTTCCTTCCTCTGGAAGGAAGAGACAGATTAATACCTTTCCCAAGGGTGTTTGCGCCTAAGTGAAACTAAAATCACCCTGGCAAAAAATCATGACGAAAGGGCGGGCAGAGAACAAAGAATTCAGTACACGAGAAACATTCCTACAACTCCGTTTTGCTTAATCCCATTAATATCGACCAGCGATACTTTTCCGATCTCTCAAAAATATGGAACGATAAACATTAATGTCTAATATACAAAAAGTTTTTATTAATACGTTGGTTGTGTAAATATAAATTTTAATTTTACAAATATTGTTATCCATTTTTTTTTAACTAAATTTGGAATTATTTTCTAAATTTATTAATACTGAAGCTTTATTTTATAATCCAGATTTTTGACAATGGAATTTAAAAGATACCGATTATGTAAGGAAATTATTATTAGTGTTAAAATTGTCAATTCTTACATAGATAATTAAATGAACATAGATAGATAGATAGATAGATAGATAGATAGATAGATAGATAGATAGATAGATAGATAGATAGTTAAGGATAGACAGACTGAAACAGTTGATAAATATGAATAGACTGATAGAGAAAAAGGTCGAAACAGATATGAATAGTCTGAAATAGATGGGTACTGAAGTGCCCTTATATATATATATATATTATCGATTTTCTGCACTATTTTAAGAACTGCAACCTTGAAACTTCTGAATATTGTTTCTTATATCTTTGTCTACGAGTGTATCAAATTTGATTAAAATCGGACCACTCCTTCTATAACCTATTTTTTTCGATAATCGATTTTTGATATTTATTTGTACCTCGACACAAGACCTAGCTAAGAACGCTCGCAGACGCTTATAGTACAACTGTGTAAATTTTCAAGAAAATCAGTTCAGCCGTTTCGGAGTCTATAGGTAACGGATACACACACACACAGACACACATACACAAACACACACACACACACACACACACAAAGTTCTATTTATAAATAAGTTTAGATATCTGCCTCCAAGCGCCCATAGCTCAGAGGTAGAATCGCCGACTGATTCCAATTCGGTCGGGTTTCAATCCTGAGTAAAAAGCAATCGGATGTCTAACAGTACTGATGAGCTGTGATACAGCGAAACAGATCTGTCTGCGGTTGACTACATATATATATTAAATTAAAAAATGAAGTGTATATAGGTAAAATCCCAAAACCAGATCCTATTGATATTAATTTTATCAATACTAAAATTGATCCAGCTGGAGGACTCAATGTAAATAGTATTATCTATTTTACAGAGCCAAATATGTGTATCCTATCAATAAATTCCGAAAATTACATTTCGTTGAATAGCTATTTCAGCGAGAAACAACTCTCGCTTCATCAACAACGATCCAAATACAAAAAATTGTTAATTCAAATATGTTACAAAAATTCATATACCGAAAGGAGCTCAAAAACCTATCCATAAACAGAAAGTTTTAAAAAAAGTGTGGGGGTTGATTCTTCTTATTCTATGTGCCCTGTCCCTTCAGAACGTAGGCGATCATGGCTCTCCACGTCTCCCTATCCCTTGTGGCTCTTAGTATGTTTACTCCTGTTGCTCCTGGCAACCCCCGTTCCGTCATCCACTTGATCAGGCCCTGAAAATATGTTATCCGCTGCCTTCCTCTGTCTCTCTTTCCTTCTATCTGGCCAGTCAGTATCACGTTCTCCAGGCTCTCCTTCCTCATTGCGTGTCCCAGGAACTTCTGCCTATTGTACAGAGTTTAAAATTTATTAATAGTAGTTAAATAAAAATTAAAATAAAATTGGAATTATATTATAAGTCAAACATGAGAAATGGGAAATTAATATATAATAAAAATGTGTGTGTATGCGTGTGTGTATGTATACTTACAATTTTTAATATATATTAATTGCCTATTTCTATTGTTTGACTTCTGATAATATATGCCCAATTTTATTTTTATTTTTATTTTTTTACTTCTATTAATAAATTATGAACCCTCTACAACAGTCTAACCATACTATTATTATTATTTTAAACCAATATGTTTCCAAAATTATTTTTTAAAATTTTTAACAGATCTAAACTTATTTAAATGGAACTTTGTCTCTGTGTGTGTGTGTGTGTGTGTGTGTGTGTGTGTGTGTGTGTGTCCGTTACCTATAGACTCTGAAACGGCTGAACCGATTTTCTTGAAAATTTACACAGTTGTACTATAAGCGTCTGCGAGTGTTCTTAGCTAGGTTTTGTGTCGAGGTACCCCCGATAAATATCGAAAATCGATAATCGAAAACATCGGATTATAGAAAGAGTGGTCCGATTTTAATCAATTTGATAAACTCATAGACAAAGACAAAAGAAACGATATTCAGAAGTTTCAAGGTTGCAGTTTGTACAATAGTGCAGAAAATCGATAATATATATATATATATATATATATATATAAAAGGCAAGATATTTTTGTGTGTGTCTTTTTATCTGTCTGTATGTCCTTCATACAAATCCACAATTTTTATCCGATTCTCACCAAACATCACACAAATATTCTTTAGGTTGAGTCTGAGCTCCAGGACCATGGATTAGTTTTAAATCTTTCACGCCAGGCTATACTGCTAGGATAGAATATATTGTCTATATACTTTTCCCTCCTGTTTCCTTTATTTTTTTTAAATCTATATAACATTTCCTTTCTTTTCACCACCTGAAGCCCAGTCGTCTCTGCTACTGAATAATTTTCACGTCTTATTTTTCGTTAACATTCCCCCGTCGACCCCATTTGTCCTTTCATTTTACTTTAACCCAACCATTTCTTATTCCTGTGACACGTTTAATTCTTGATTCTTGATTCTTTAATACAAACGTAATTTAAATGTCTTCTAATATCAAGTCATGAATTTCTGTCTCTGCTCACATTGTTTTACGTCTGGACCACAAGTTTTTTCTTTCTTAATCCCTCCCTTTAAAACTCCTGTGTATGGATATGTTTTTGAGCTCCTTATGGTATGTGAATTTTTGTAACATAATTGAATTAATAAATTTTTGTTTTGGATCGTTGCTGATGAAGCGAGAGTTTCCTCGCTGAAATAGCTATTCAAAGAAATGTAATTTTCGGAATTCATTGATATATATATATAAGAGCTGCGAAATATTATATTACCAATGTGTTTATAAAACATCTCATTTCTGACATATATATATATATATATATATATATATATATATATATATATGTCAGAAGTGAGACGTTTTGTAAACCCATTGGTAATATAATATTTCGCGGCTCTTTTATTGACCGCTCCTCAGACCAAATTCATACAACAATGAATGGGTGAAAATTATCCAGAAATATTCGAGTACAAAAGAAAGAAGAAAAAAGAGAAAAAGAAAAAGAGAAGAAAAATAGGAGAAACAGTGTTAAATATTAACATCTATATTATATCTAGACGAAGCGACGGTCTTGGCCTCGATTTACAAAAACAATAGTTAAAGATGTCAATGAATCTTGACTTGGATTTTTAGTTGTCTATTTTTAGATGCATGGCATTCAAAATTAAAAATTAGATGTTGAATTTTCGCTAGAAAAATGAATTGTTAGTTTTTCTTATTAATTTTAATCGCAATAATAATACTATTATTGTATTATATGAAACATATTAGTAGTAATAATAACATGATAATAAAGAAACTAATATTTAAAAACCTTAAAATAATAATATTAATAAAAATATTAGTAATAATAATAATACAGATACTAATAACATATATAATATATAATACAATTGTATATTAGTAGTAATAATAACATGATAATAAAAAAACTAATATTTAAAAACCTTAAAGTAATAATATTAATAAAAATATTAATATTCTTTAGGTTTATGTTAATATTTAACACTGTTTCTCCTAT
Organism: Ascarosepion bandense; assembly: GCA_037127315.1. NCBI lineage: Eukaryota > Metazoa > Mollusca > Cephalopoda > Sepiida > Sepiidae > Ascarosepion > Ascarosepion bandense. Next base: position 276,852 of record JBBBDQ010000410.1, on the reverse strand, counting down.
TTTTCTTCTCTTTTTCTTTTTCTCTTTTTTCTTCTTTCTTTTGTACTCGAATATTTCTGGATAATTTTCACCCATTCATTGTTGTATGAATTTGGTCTAAGTTAATCATGACGAAAAACTAAGTAATCAAATAATTATATATATATATATATATATATATATATATATATATATATATATATATATATAGTGATGTAAATTAATAAATATACATATGAGGAGGGTGTACATTTGTATACCATTATTATTATTCAGATTTTAATTGAATATGGGTCAATATATGAGCTGTATTATATATATATATATATATATATATATATATATATATATATATTAATAAATATACAGATATATATTATCATGGAATCACCTTTTATTTGCTGTTGTTCCCGGGTCCACCTTGACCTGGAGTGATAGCCCCTGTTAGAATCCCAGCTGTGGGTTAATAGTTAAACCCCCCACGCCAAACTGGTGTCAAATCACTATCAAAGTACAAAAATAAACTTTTATAGAAAAATATACATTTTTGAAGTAAAATATTACCAACAATACATTTTTGAAGCAAATAATATTACCATAACCCATTTCTAATACAAAACTAGAAGACATCTTCAGTTTTCTAAAATAAAATAAATATTTAAAAAATTTAAAAATATTTTTTTTATTAAAATCTGACTAAATCAACCTTCTTACTATAAATGAACATTAAAAAATACTTTAAAACCCCACTTTTTGGCATTAAATAACCCACAGAGATTGATATGTCGTTAAACAAAACTCAGAAAACATTGGAAACCTGCGGGCAAGTAAAATCAATTAGTTTGCAGTTTCTTCCTTTTTTAATTGTTTATCAGTAGGTTTGGTCTGTTTGTATCAACTTTCCCGTCTGCGGGGACTGGGAAATTTCATATTATAGTCACTATGTCACCATTTTTGGCATCATTCGTTTGTTGTTTGCATAATACTACTTTTTCATTATTTTCTTTGATTTCTGTTGAATACAATTTTTTTTCAAGTCCCAATCAGAGACCTAAGGTCAGAAATGGCTTCACATTTTCTACTGATCAAAAAAAGAAAAACAGATCACACACATTTTATATAAATAAAGCTTTTCATAATGTGTTGTGTGAGCCGTACTTGCGAGTATCATTGTTATATTAAAGTCTGAAACTGAAGGCTTTATTCTCGCAGCGCAAGACCAAAGTCTTTTCACTAGGAACTTTCAGGCAAATATCATGCATAATAATGTGGATCCAAAGAGCAGGTGCACTGAAAAAAGCACACAACTGGGAATTTTCAGGAATAAATAAAATTCCTAACTTTTGGCTCTATTATTTAAATACAGCACACAAAAACTAACCAAAGAACTTTAAGAAATGGTTAACAATCCCACTAAAATTCCTGCATGGATGGCCAAAGCAATTATTTTCTTCTACCCAAGAATGGTGACACAAATAACCCGAAAAACTATAGACCAATTACATGTCTTCTCTCAACATATAAACTATTGATATCTATTTTAACAAAACAAGCATATTTCTTCTTGGAAAAAATGACATACTACCGCTTGAACAAAGAGGGTGCAAATGTAGCTGTTACGAATTAATATTACTTATTAATAGCATTGTCTTAAAAAACTGCTTTAATGCAAAAAAATCTTAGTACTGCCTGGATAGATTATCGTAAGACATTCATTAGTGTATTACATTCCTGGATTTTAAAGTCTTTAAATATATACAAGGTATCACCCGTTATCATCAATTTTATCAAACAATGCATGTCGATATAAAAAACAACCCTTTACCTCAATCATATAAACGGAACCTATAAGTCTGGTGAAATAAACATCAAAAGCAGTATATTTCAAGATGACTGTTTGTCTCCCTTATTATTTTGCCTATCACTAATAGCATTAACCAGCCAACTTAACAAGACAGAATGTGATTATACAATAGCTCAAAAGAAAATAAACCATCTATTTTACGTGGATGACTTAAAGTTGTATACTGAAAATGACAATGAGCTAGAAGGTCTTCTGCAAAGTGTAAAATGTTTCAGTGAAGACATTGAAATGAAATTCAATTTGAATAAATGTTTTACGAGGATTGCTACAATAAACTTCCTCAATTAGCTTAGACCCTGCTGTAACAATAAAAGATTTACAGCAAGAAGCTTATAAGTACCTAGGGATAAATGAGAGTGAACGAATTCACCATAAAAAATGAAAGAAATAGTGCATAAAGGGTATTATAGAAAAGTACAAATGATATCAAAAAATGAATTGAATTCTCAGAACAGAATTATGGCCATTAATAACCTTGCTGTACCAGTGATATAATATAGCTTCAATATTTTGAACTGGACACTAAATGACATCTGACGAATGAATTTTAAGACAAGAAAGCTTCTTTCTAAGCATAAGATGCATTATTGCAAGGCTGATGTATTCCGTCTATACATACCCCGTAAAGAAACTGGAAGACTAGAATTGTCATACAAGACAACAACTATTAACATCCTCTTCTGTGATTCCAGCCCATGTCTGTTCTGTTTTATTTTTCATTCGTTCTATCTCTTGCGCAATTCGCTCTGATTCTTCGTTATGTTCTTTAGAGCAAGCCCATATTTTTCCTAGAACTGTATAACCTCTCACATTTTGGAGCTGGGGGCTGTCACTTCAATTCTTTGTTTACCTATTTCCCTGTAAAATCTTTTTGCATCAGTTTGAAAGATCTTGTTCTACCGATAGAATCTTGATCTTTTCTTATTGCGTCTTATTCTTTGAGCCTTCAGTTTTATCGTTGGTTTGATTTTTTCTTTAGTTGATAGAATTTCATTTTCAGTTCTAATATTGTATTTTCTTTCGACTCTTCTCCCTTTTCTAGTTCTTACATTTATTCATCTTGCCAGTTCATCGAGTACTGAGAATTCACTTCTAATTTGTTCGATTTCTCTTTCTATTTTCCTTCTCATGGTGGATTTTAATATCTATGAGATTGCCTTTTTTTAATTTGATGTTTAATTATTTTTGTTGCTAATATGGCTGATGCATATATTGCTTCATTGAGATTTATATGAGTGTCTTCTTCATCCAGAATTAATATGAGTGCTGCATTGTAGAGCTTAATAGTTTCGAAGTTATGCTTTGTTGGTTGTAAGTTTGGGAGTTGTTCTCGTTCTTCCATTGCAATATTTTGTATTTGACTTATATGGTTCTTGATTTCTTCCTTGGCTTCTTGTATGCTGTTCTTGTTTTCCGTAAAATAATTCTGCTCGATGTGTTTTGAACTCGTTTTATTGCCATCTTGTAACCGACTCAGATCAAACCTTTCCAACACTTCCAAAGTTTCAGTATTATCTTCGCACTGATTTGTGTGTATCTCGATTTCTTCATTATGATCTTTGGCTTGTGTGATGTTACTACTTTTTTATGATTCCGGTTCCCTTTTATGTTTTGTTTATTCTTCTGTTCTGGTTGCAATTCTTTTCATTTCATTAATTTCAGCCTCTGTTAATCGGTTATTTCGCATGATGTACCTACGTACATTGGCTAGTTTATTTTTGTCAATGTACTTTTTTATGTCGGACCACTCTTTCTATAAACCCGATTTTTTCGATTGTCGATTTTTCGATATTTATCGCGACACAAAACCTAGCTAAGAACACTCGCAGACGCTGATAGTACAACTGTGTAAATTTTCAAGAAAATCGGTTCACCCTTTTCGGAGTCTATAGGTAACGGAGTCTATAGGTAAGGATGTGCGTTGTGGTCCAGTGGATATCGGCTCGGAACGAGAAATCGGGAGCCGACTTCAAATTCCAGTTGAATTCATTGCATTCACTTACGCGCAAATACCCTTGGGAAAGGTATTAATCCCTCTCTTCCCTCCAGTTATGGGTTAAATAACAGGACAGATTGGGTTCTATAGCCTTGGCTGGCAACCAGTCTACCGCAGAAAGCAATGGCAACCTAGTACGGGATAATCTTCTGCCCAGTCAGTCATGTCTCTTTCGAGACATAATCGCCCAAGCGTGTATCACGTATGGCACTTAACTGACTGACAGGTAACGGACATACACACACACACACACACACACACACACACACACATACATACACACACACATACATACACATACAGACAAAGTTCCATTTATAAATAAGTTTATATTACTAGCGTCTCTCGTTCATGCGCATGCGTAGTCACATGAGCATAAACATAAATTTAGTCAGATGAAGGAGCAAGCCTCTCACACAAAATCTTTTTTTCCATTTTGTCATAATATTTTTTCATAAAATTGTTTATGAGACATAAAAAATATGTATTAATCTATATTAATAAACATACATATTATTTGACGTCTAAATTACGACTCGGTGTTTTATGCACGAAGCAATCATCAGTTGTATATTTTGAACTGGCCCTTTCGAGATTTTGAACTGACCCTTTCTAGATTTGAATTTTGTTTTTTGTTACTAGCGTTGTTTAAAGTAATGGGGGCATATTTAACGAATGTTATAAGGAGTGGGGCAACTTCTTATCAAATTTAATTTAATATATATATATATATATATATAGTGTTGTGTCATGGCTCGTACCATGCGACATCGGGTCGCTCGGATGTATAAAAGACAATGTGCGTTTAGCATGAGGAGTTGTCATTATTGCGGATTTCGTGAAGTATCACCTACTACTGCGAGAGACTGAAAATATTGAATATACCTCTTGGTTGTACTACTCTGGTAATAAAGTAGTTTATCTACATTTCACTGTGTATCTCTTCATTTGACGATACAACATATAGATTTGAATTCAAATAAGTATACATAAGTGCATACAGACGGGAACACACCGCTAAATAAATATTTATCAAGTGTTAATAGAACAGTGTTCAATGTAATATAACAGAGATCTTAGGTATATATTAATAATTAGGCATATTATCCTGCGCCTAAAGAACTATTCATACGACTCAGAGTTTCATGCACTAGAAAATCATCAGGTTATAACATGAATTCCTAAAATGCACCTGATGATTGTGTAGTACATGAAACTCTTAGTCGTGCTTTAGACGTAGGATAGTATGTATATTTATTAACACACACACACACACAGATATATATATATATATATATATTGTGTATTTAAGCAGAAATCCCTCATTTATGAAAGTTTAGTTAAAAATGACACTCAACAATATCAACTATGAACACGGTCACCATGTGCTCACCGTGTTTTGAATATAGAACATTTCAATGACCCTACATGCATACACAAAACAATCTATATATATACAGTTAAAAGTAAGACAAAATTCATCCTTGACAATGGCTAAAAGTATAACCGAAGGCAATTGGAAAAATACAAAATTCGGACAATTTTTATGTAATTTATGTTCTAAAAAAATTATAAGATCACATGAAAAATTATATAAAAATCTTAACCATAGCAACTTGTCTGAAAATTTTAACGAAACTTGTATATATATATATATATATATATATAAGAAACGATTATGTTATCACTTGGTAAAGAGATAGTGAGGAAAATGAAATGCACTTAGGGATACGCATGATTGATTACATAAACAACATTTCCCAGGACGAGTGACGTCAGGTCAGATATCGAATCTTTTGAACATCTCAGGTTTAACTCAAATGTCTGTGCAGATCACACACACACACACACACACACATACACACACACACACACACACACACACACACACATGTATATTTATAAGAAAATACTCTTATGTTCGTTTCTAAGAAATATTCAAGAAATTTTATAAGGAACACACATGTATATATATACGTTTATACATATGTTTATGTTTAATTAAGTGTTTAAGTGAATTTACATGTTTGTATTTTTATATGTGCATAAAAGTACATATATGGTTCTATTTAGGCTTATAAAACACATTTACAAATATAAGAATATATATATATATATATTTAATCATATTACCCCAAGCAAGGCGGTAACGCCACTGATGTGCAGGGGGCTACATAAGAGTGAAGAGATTGGAAAAGAGAGAACCGGAAACCACATTCTAAACAGGAAACAAGGGATGAGCCTCTTCACCTGTTCAATAGATGTGGGTGGAGTGTGAACCGGGCATAGTTTAGTCTATCTACTCCAATTGTGTGTGTGTGTGTGTGTGTGTGTGTGTGTGTGTGTGTGTGTGTGTGTGTGTGTGTTTGCGATACATATGTGCACACCTTCTTCTATATAATCACACGTGCATTCTAATCACACGTTCTTCTATATACACACAGACACACAGAGACAGCACACACACATATCTATATGTATAGTTAGTTTTTGGTCATAATTAAATTAGACACAGTTGTAGTAAATTTGTTCAATACATTTATATTGTAGAACTTTTGAATATTTCATGGGAAATACATATTTCGCAGCCAATTTTTATTTTATTTTATTTATTTATTTATATGTTTATTTTATTTTTTATATGTCATTTTTCTAATTATTATAACTATATTTATATCATACTACTAGTAGTTATATTTTTATTTGTATTAAAAAGTATGATTTACCATTTATTTTTATACCGTAAATACATCCCATTATCTTTAAAACTAAATTTAATGTTAAATTTCCATGTCATGTTTTTCTAAAACGGCAGACGAATTACAATATACGCTGGTGTTAATCTAATTTAATTTCCTTTTTCCTTATATTATTCGTCCTCCTTCCTTTTCTTTTTCTTTTTCTTTTTCTTTTTTCCATTTATGATTTTTCTATATTTTTCTTTTTCTTTCTTTCTTTGGTTTTTGAATGGGCGAGGAAATGTTTTTCGTAGATTACTATTACAAATATATATTCTCGATATGGGCACGTGAGTTTATGTGATTATTTTCTGGAAAATTTCGAATATTAACTGTTGTATCATTTGAGTCTGACGAGCAGCAATCTTTTTGGCTGCGAAATACGTATTACTCATGAAATTGTAGAATATCTAAATTTTTTTTGATTATATTACTCTGTTAAATTTAATAAATGAATAAATTTAACATTGAGTTCTCTATCAGACTTTATCTGATTAAAATACCAAATATTCTACATTATATATATATATATATATATATATATATATATATATATATACAATTTGTACCCACAGAAACAACAAATTGCTTTAAACAATACTGACGTCATTGTTCAAACCTGAGGAACCTTTCAGCCAACACTTTTCAAAGGTCTTCGCTGGCGTTATTATTAATAATAAACCTGGACACAGGAAAAAAATAACAAAAGTTCACTTACAAAAACGGGGGAAAGGAGCTCGTTTAAAAGTAGATTTTAATCAAAATAATTAAAATGTAAGCGGGGTGTAAATACACAGCTCCATAAAAGTGATAAATTAGAAAAATATAACACTCACAGACCCTGCAGTAGTTGTAAGGAGCGAATAAATTGCTCTTTCTGCCTGCACAGGCTCGGCTGGTGAATCTTAAGAAAAACAGCTTCCAAAACTCGTAAATGATAAGCTGAACGAGCATTGTGCAGGACAGAAAACCATGTGTCCTCGTATCGAGAATCACACTACTGATTGTCGAGCAAATGCTGACCTATAGCTGATTCCAGAACCGCCTGATTTGTCTTTATAGACCGTTGAGGGTACCCGAACAAATATTTACAGGGAAGTGCTGCGAAACACGTGTCTCCAACCTAAGATTGGTTCGTTCTATGTAAACCGTGTCGCAGCGGCATTTGAATTGATAAACAATAGAATTTCTGCGAAAACAGGACAACCTATCTTTAGTAAAGGAAGGAAACACGGTACTAGCTTGAAAAACAGCACGCAATTACATTGAAAAGCACCCAGACGAAACACACGCCGAAACCTTATCAGTTATAATTTGACATCTCCTACCAAGCCACGGCAATTTTAAATATATCAAGCAGCGACTATGTTCAAAGACTACTGGCTCTTTATAACGTCTGATTTTCCTAGCAATCACACGTTTGACTACATTACTAGGGTAACCATTCTCCTCAAAAATACCTTGCAGGTACACAAGTTCACTGTCCAAAACTTCAGGGGAACAAATTTTAAGGGCACGGTGAACCAGAGTCTCAGTCAGACCTATTTTGCAGGACTTTGGAACGATTGAGTTCCAACTAGTATTTAAACCAGTAAAAGTGGGTTTACGAAAAACTGTAGTGACGAAAACCCCGTCCCTTCGCTGAACTAAGACATCCAAAAATGGGGGAGACCTGTCCTTCTCTACTTCCATAGTAAATTGAAGGGAGAGATGTAGAGAATTTAATTGATCCAAAAAATTATCAGCGTCACTAGCAACATCAAACATTGAGAAAGTATCATCGACATGTCTCAACTACACTAAGGGCTTGTCGACCTTTTCAAATAGTAAGCGCTCAAAATGACCTACAAAAATATTGGCAAGAACAGGATCCAAAGACTGCCCATCGCAACGCCATCAGTCTGAACGTACATTGTGCCATCAAAACTGAACTCAACCCCTTCAATTGCTAACCGCATACATTCCAAAAATAGTTCTTCCGGAATGACAGCCCGGCCCAAATTGCCTCAGTATAACACGTCAATACAAATGTTAATGGTCTCATGTAGTGGTACATTTGTATATCATCATTTCATCATTTATCCATCACACCCAATGGTGCATAGGGCAGCAACTTTTTGTTGCTGTTTCTGTAACAAACTGTTTTTTACGGAGCAGGGTTGTTAGTCCTGCACCCTACCCCCAAACCTGGAGGACCGGTGGACCATTCTTGGTCTTTTTGTATATAGTCTCACTATATCATAAGATACCATAAGTTTATCTTCAGAGGAAAACACTAAGTTTCTAACGAAACTGAAAAAAGTGAAGGAGTCTGAAATATTGTATATGGACAGTACGTTAGACACAGGTTGGAGTAACTCTGCCAACCATTTGGCCAACTCGTGTTGTACGGAGCCCGCCATAGACAAAATCGGTCTAAGTGGGACTCCTTCCTTATGTACTTTAGAAAGGACGTACATTCTAGGACGTTGAGATCCAACGGGCCTTATTCTATTGTAAATGTCTTTTGAAATCAAACAGCCTTTATACTCAGAAAGTAGCCATCGTTGTGTCCTGGCTTCTACTTTACTGGTATTGTCAAAAGTATTGGCAGGGCCGAAATACTTTAAACTTAGCAGGATCATCCAAAATAACATTCATTTTATCAAGATAATTCTGCTTATCCAAAATGACAACACCGGAACTCTTATCTGGCTTGGTAATATATATATCTTCCCGCAAACGTAATGATTTTATAGTTCGGAAATGAACACTCCGCCAAGCAAAATAATCTCTTTCAGAACTCAGCGAGGAGTATTCATTAGCCAATATATTTGTTTCGACATTAAACTAACAATGTCTCATCAGGTAGTTAATAACGCTGGTAATACATATTTTTGCCCACGTTAGATAAAAAATAAATAAATTGAAATAAATATGTCGGTTAATAACAATGTTGTAAATTTCAGTATAATTTCGTAATACTGTCTTCTGTTACATTTTTACATGAGAATATGATCCCAAGATGAGATAATAATCCTACAAGAAATTAGAATATGTATTTAAAAAGCTAAATTTGCACTTTGGTTACCATGATATCTTTTGTGGTCGAGTGGTAAGTCACGCTAGAACTAATAGTGGCATTCCTCCGGTATATGGAAGTATGCAGGCTAAAATTCTGCGGGAAGATTAATATTTTCCAAACATGATTTCTTGGTGGATAATTAAAATGTGCTATCCACTCAAATACGATTATCCATTCAAAATAATGTTTAAACAAATATATATATATATATATATATATATATATATATATATATATATATATATATGAAAATTATTAAGTACATGAAAAGTGACATATTACTAAATCAAAGGCATGAAACTACGGTAAATTGTAAACATGTTAACGAATTAGCCTTACAATTCTGCTAGGATTACAAAACCTAAGATATGAAATTATAGCAATTGCAAATCTTTTACAGTATTTTTAACCTTACTATCTTGATAATTTACTTTAACTATCTCTTTTCTTGTGTTATTTTTATATTTTTTTATTACAAATTGTGATCTAAAAATAAAAAAGATTACCATCATTATTAACTACTTGATGAAACATTGTTCTTTCAATGTCGAAAGAAAATGTACAATTTTGTAGTAGTATGTACATGTTCTAAAGTAAAAATTAATAATAACTGCCCATTGCTCTATTTTGTATTAATGTCTTAAATGTTGCAAATATTTTCTTCGTTCCTTATTCATTCTGAGATATATATATATATATATATATATATATATATATATATATATATATATTCAAATGAATAAGAAACTAAAATATTGATTGCATATTCGTATATATATATATATATATATATATATATATATATATATACCTACGAATATGCACTCAATATTTTCCTTCATTGTATGTATCCCACCCAAATACAAGTTGAAATCTCACTGTTTTACATTAATGGGTTCTTTAAAACAAACAGGAACTAGAGGATGAATTCTAGTGTGCTCTCTTCAGGAAATATTTATAACTACTATTTTATATCTAAGTGGGTATTCTTTCTTAAAATTGTTTGTTTGAATTTTGTTTAATAGCATATCAACCGCTGTAGGTTATTTAATGCCAAAAAGGTGGAGTTTTAAGGCATTTTTTAATGTTCGGTTATAGTGAGAAGGTTGATTTAGTCAAATTTTAACTAAATTTTTTGTTTTTTTATTCGAAACATATTTCTATAAATTAATAGGAATGTTTTGTTTTAACCAAGGACGATGGTTATTTAATGGAATGTGTGTGTGTGTGTGTGTGTGTGTGTGTGTGTGTGTGTGTGTGTGTGTGTGTGTGTGTGTGTGTGTGTGTGTGTGTTTAATAAACATAAAAATCGTCCTTGATAATGGTTAAAAGAATAGCCGAAAGCACTCGGATATGCAAAACTGTTGGACAGTTTTTCACACACACACATATATATATAAAGAAACTGACAGAGAGAGAGAGAGAGAGAGAGAGAGAGAGAGTCCAGCACACATACACATACACACACACACACACACACACACACACACACACACACATATATATATATATATATATATATATATATATATATATGGACTATCCCATTGTTTTCGGCGTATTAGGGTATAGCATTTCAGTTCGAAAAATCTATGAAATTCTTACAAACTGTCTCTACGTGAAGCTAGATAGATAGATAGATAGATAGATAGATAGATAGATAGATAGATATTTTCTATCAGCAAGCCTTATGCATGTCCCATTACGTGTAAACAGTACCAGGTAGGAAATCGCCTGCAACACACATATTCGTGTTGGGCATGCAGCAACCACTTCACAAATTGAATTTGCACTTATTAAACTCTCGTACTAACGAGATTTGTGGTTCGCCGTTGAGGCGGTGTGACGTCAAGATTTGTTAAATATTGAAACATGGTAAATGGAAGCAATCAGGTCATCTCTGTGGGCCTGCATAAGTTATATATAGTGTATTACTCATCAAAGAACGGATTTGTTCGTGTGCCTAGCAGCATATCGTTCAAAAGGCAAGGTGTCGTTTCACAGCTACTGTGTATTCATTGTTTATATATATATATATATATATATATATATATATATAGAATAAAAACGAGTTGGAAAAAAGTGTCTTTAATCTGACATGGTTCACTTTAATCTGACATATTTCACTTTAACAAGCTTCTTCAGAGATTTATTAAAGAAGAATGATTTAAAAATCCAAGAGGCAGTATCTTGATTGAGGTAGTGTTTCATTAGTCAGATACGTGTTACGTGTGATAAAGCAATGGATGAATATTAAATGTAGAAGAAAAAACTTGCGACTGTTTGTGTGTCAACACGTAATAAAACATTAGATGTTTAATATGTAATTAGATTAGATAATTATTAATCCCATATATATATATATATATATATATATATATGTGTGTGTGTGTGTGTGTGTGTGTGTCCGCTATTTGGCGCATATTAAGAGAGGCCAGACCTTGTAGCAGTGGTGATGTCTGTAGATAGTTCTCAGAAAAAGGTTGGCTATAGTAACATTTGCTGGTTACTAAATGTACTGGTCCGAAATTATGTCCGTATGTATAAACATTAGGAAATACATTTTGGGCTCATATAAACCCGGATGAAAGTATGTATGCGTTAGGAAAACCTTTAATATATAACGCCTGACGATACCGAAAGGTTAAAACCATGGTAACGCAATCGGCATAATCCTAATTTCAATATAGAAAAATATTATATTAAATATAGATTTTCGATATCGCAATAATATACCTGCTGCTGATTTGTTTTTGAGGCTTAACGACCTATCAATCCTTATAGGATCATTTAAGGTCATAACCAGTGATTTTGGGTAAGGTTATTTATATTTTTACATCATTTTTCTTTCACGATTCATTGGGATTTGTTTTTAAGAGCAGGGTCCCCAAGTCCTACCCTTGTTATTTAACCCATAACTGGAGGGAATGGACGGATTAATACCTTTCCCAAGGGTACTAGTGCTTAAGTGAATGAAGGGTATTTAACTGGAATTCGAACTCGGCTCACCGATTTTCCGAACCGATATCCACTGCACCACAACGCACATCCGTCATTATACGCTTACAGCACCTGGTATTCCCAAGCAGTCACCCTTCTAAGTACTGACCAGGGTCAACGTTGCTTAACTTCGGTGATCGAGCGGGAACCGGTGTATTCAACGTGATAGGCCGTAAGCCACCTGTTGCTGAAGCTATTGACATAATAATTAACTCTGGATATAAAAATAATTCAATCCCACCTTTATCTATCAATTCCAATATTCTTTAAAAAATTTAATTGCTTGCACCACTAAGGGTCCTTTTTACGACCATCATGTCAATATTTACACGCACACTAATCGTGTAAGTATGAGAAATGCTACTGGTCTGTGCTTCTCAAACTTTTATATGTCACATGTTGGAAATATAGTTTTTAAAAAAGTTACAAAACCAAAAATAGATGTCTGATACGTTGATTATATTTTTTTAGCTGAATAAAAATAATTTTAATAATCTTGAAACTACTATTGAAAAAAAATTGTTCTGAACTTCACATATGAGCTTAGCTAAAAACAAACTCCCATTTTTTTAATGTTCTTGTGGATTCTAGTAATAATATTTTAAATATTTCAGTATATAAAAAACGCATTATCAAAAATTCTTGCCACCTTAATTTTATTAGCCAGTGTAATCTTAGATACAAAATTGGCGTTATTAAAAATTTTCTCACATGATCGTACGAGAATTCATCTCCTCGATCGCTTTTCTTTAAAGAACCTCACAATTTGAAACAAACGCTTGTTAACAACGGCTTTCCAAAGTATTTACTTGACTATCATATAAAACTTTTTCTTCGTAAATCAACCAACGTTAAATATAGGTCAGTAGTTCTCAACCGCTTTTTAATCATGAACCACTTTTACTTTTCATTTTTTTTTTTTAGTGGACTCCCATAAGCATTCGTCTATCACGGCAATATTTACTCGAAAACTAATGGTGTAAATATGGAAAACCCTCTTGGTCCGTGCTTCTCTAACTTTTATATGTTCTATGATGAAAACCTGGTTTTTGAAAATTACCAAACCGAAAATATATGTTCGATACGTTGATGATATTTTCCTTTTAGCTGACAACAAAAGTGAGATTGATACTCTTAAAACTATTTAAAACTAAAACTACTTTTGAAAAAAGGTATGTTCTCAACTGCACATGAGCTTTGCAAAAAACAAAAAAAACAAAAACAAAAACAAAAAAGCAACCTCCCATTCTTGGATTGTCTTGTGAAGTCTAGTAATAATATTTTCACTACTTCAGTATATAAAAAACCCGCAAGCAAAAATTCTTGCCACCTTTATTTTAGTAGTCAATGTCTTCTTACATACAAACTTGGCGTTATTAAAATTTCCTCGTAAGAATGTACGAGAATTCATCTTCTCGATTTTTTTTTCTGTAAATTTGAAACAAACACTTGTTAACAATGGTTTTCCAAATTATTTACTTTTTTTTCAATCGTTTCACCCCAAACAAGGCGGTACCGCCACTGATGCGCAGGGGGCTACATAAGAGAGTATATGTTTATACAAGGGGAGAGTGAAGGGAAAGACGAACCAGTTACAGAGGATGTCAGAGAAAGAGCAAGAGACGGATGGGAACACAATTGCAAAGACAGATGCGAAGGTAGAGAGAAAGGAGAACAACAAGATATACGGGGTGATGTAGAAAGGACGAGAAAACGACAAGAGTCAAGTAGATAAGATAATTGACATTGCATTTAAATTAATAGAAGTTGTAGCCGTCAGGAAAGCAAGTATGTGTAAGGGAGTTCCACAGGCGGGAAGTGCGAGAAAAGAAGCTGTGAAGTAGAATTGTCGGCTACATTTAGTTGATCTAACTGTAAATGGGTGGGATATTGTTGCACGAGTAAATTCTTGCGGGGGCACCAGTGACTTAAGTTCGTCGGAAATATTTGTAGAAAAGACAGAGGGATGCCACATGCCGTCGGTGGCAAAGTGGTTGGAGTCGGGCTACCAGGTCGAGACCTATCACATTACAGATTCTCTTTTGGAGCCTTTCGAGAACACTGAGATGAACAGCAGAGGCGCCTGACTAGATATGACAGCAGTATTCCATGCACGGACGGATGGTTGACCTTTAGATATGCAAGATGGATTCAGACAGAAAAAAATATTTGTAACATAACTACAAAAAACTACAAACAACTACAAACACGTGGACAAAACAATAACATTAATATTTTTTACATAGACCAAATGCACAGAAAACTAGAGACAGGTCGGAATTCCCTTGACAATACCATCCGAAATTATGCAACACAGACTAACTCAAACAAGAAAATTAAATTAATTATCTATTATAAAAAGTTCAAAACTGCCAACGTCATCGTCGATGATAATGCACCTGCAAAATCAAAACTGCAAAAAACCTGTGCCGTTTACGAATTTATATGAGTGCAAAAGTTGGTACATATACTTCGTATGTTAGCAAAGGCGATGTTGAGACAGATAGATAGATAGATAGATAGATAGATAGATAGATAGATAGATAGATAGATAGATAGACAAAAACGATAGATAGATAGATAGATAGATAGATAGATAGATAGATAGATAGATAGATACAAAAACAATAGATAGATAGATAGTTAGACAAAAACAATAGATAGATAGATAGATAGATAGATAGATAGATAGATAGATAGATAGATAGAAAAAAAATAGATAGATAGATAGATAGATAGATAGATAGATAGATAAAAAGAATAGATAGATAAAAAGAATAGATAGATAGATAGATAGATAGATAGATAGATAGATAGATAGATAGATAGATAGACAAAAACAATAGATAGATAGATAGATAGATAGATAGATAGATAGATAGATAGATAGATAGACAAAAACAATAGATAGATAGATAGATAGATAGATAGATAGATAGATAGATAGATAGACAGACAAAAAGATAGATAGATAGATAGATAGATAGATAGATAGATAGATAGATAGATAGATAGATAGATAGATAGATAATGGGTGTAACAGAAAAATTGTCAATGTCATAAAATGCTTATTATCACTAAAACTACAAAACTAATCCTTTTGATGTTTTGCAGGTGCATGAATAACGCCTTAAGAAAGACAGGATTTTTATTTGTCCAAAATCCCTGCATTAATATTTAATTTATTAGACCAAAAACAAAAACCTTTTCATGAACTGTGTGCCTGCTACATCATGATTCCTCATCTGACCACTGTCGACAGGGAAAAGATCGTTCAAGCCTGCAAAAATGGCACTAGCATTCAATCTCTGGCTTCCATCTTCATAGTTCATCCAAGAACTATCAAAAGAACCTTGGATAAATCCCGGGAAAGTGGAACTGTTGAAAGAAAGGCTGAATCCGGAGGTCACAACAGAAAGAGGGATCGTTACTTCAATCTGGAACTGAAAAGCTCAATAAGAAATGTTTCAACTCAATCAATAAGAGGCTTGGCTTGTGACAGAAGAGTATCAGCAATGACAGTCCAAAGGGCAATCAAAGAATACCTGAAAATGAAATCGTACGTTAGACCAGTGAGGCACGTTGTTACCCCTGGATAGAGAGTGAAGAGATTCGAAAGGGCGAAAACACTACTGAGTAAGGTCCTGGAGTGATCTTTTACACAGACAAAAAGAATGTCACACAGGCTGCGTATTCAAAATGACAAAAAAGTCGTATTCATGCCCCTCATGAAAGAGATAAAAGTGCTCTTTTTAAAAGCAAAACACCTACGAAAGTAATGACTTTTGCTTGCGTAGCATCAGATGGCAAAAAATGCCAATAACGACGTTTAACAATGCCGAAAAACTCACTGGAGCTCGTAACATTCAAGCTTTGCAAAATGTTAAATTCTGGATTCTTTCTCAATATCCTGAAGCAGTGGAACAGACAAGACCCAACCAAATCAATAAAGAATTCAAGTTCACTTTCCATCAGGATGGAGCCCCTTGTCACACAAACCGAATTGCTCAAAAGTTTCTCAAGGATGAGTTTGAGGACAGGTTTCGGGATAAGGACACTTGGCCCCATTCTTCACCTGATTTGAATCCATTAGATTATAGTATCTAGAACGAACTGGCTAGAAAAACTAGCCACAACACACTTGAAGCCCTTAAAAATCCCATCAAACAGACAAATGGAAGGAAGACATCACGGAAAAATTTATTCAAAAAAGCTAGTGGTGCATTCCGAAAGAGAGTGGAGGAAGTTATTTGAAAAAAAGGGAGCAACTCTTGATGCCTAAAACTTTTTGTTCTTGCTATGATCTTTGTGGCATTTATTATTGAATGATTATGGAATGATTATGAAATGATTGATCTTTGATGTAAGCCTTATTGAAAATTTCTGTTAGTTGTTTGATATTTTTTATGTTAGATTAATAAATTTACTGACAATTTTGGTTTAAATAATACTCTTCATCATTTATCCTGTTAAACTAATGATACATTCGATCATTTTTTGCTCAAAATAGAGAATGGGAAAACTGCAAAACACGAATAAAATTTCTTCAAATTCCTGAATAAGTTGCCGAAATACAAAGGCTTAAATAAAGTGTTAAGAAAGTGATATTTTTGCTCTTACACCCGGTATATATATATATATATATATATATATATATATATATATATATACTCCTGATCAAAAATTTAAGACCAGTTAAAAATCTTTAAAAAAAACTTTTTTTACAGATAGATTTTAAACTCCTACCACTTAAGGTTGCCAATACTACAATTTAAAAGGTTATGGAAACAAAAAGCTACATTCCAAACATTTTATTTAGAAATTTACATTTTTATAAAATGAGGCGATTTACACATGATCAAAATTATAAGACCAGGGGTATAAATTGTTAGATCTATGGTAATTCCAATGTTTTTAGTTCAGTTAGAGATTAACAATCACTGAGTAAAGGTGTAACCATGCCTAAAGCAAGCAAACTTACCAAAGTTGAGCGTTCTCGAATTCTAGAATTCAATAAGCAAGGTTTGTCTCAGCGGGCGATCGCAGCTAAGGTAAATCACAGTAAAACTGTGATTTGCAACTTTCTAAAGAACAGTGAGAATTATGGAAAAGCAAAATCCTCTGGTAGGTCCCAAAAAATTTCTCCTGCATTGAGTAAGAGAATAAGACGGGTTGTTATGAAAGAGGGAGGACTTTCTTCCGAATTCTCTGGTAGCCATGGTTGAAGCCAATAGCCATCCCTCTCTTCCCTCCAGTTATGGGTTAAATAACAGGACAGACTGGGTTCTATAGTCTTGGCTGGCAACCGATCTACCAGAGAAAGCAATGGCAACCTACTGCGGGATAATCTTCTGCCCAGTCAGTCATGTCTCTTTCGAGACATGATCGCCCAAGCGTGTTTCACGTATGGCACTTAACTGACCGATATCTGTTAAAATGTGATGCCAGTATAATTTTCATTTTTGCGTTATTTACACGGTGATTTATCGGTCACACCCAGTGTATATTACAGCTAGAAATTCAAACTAAAAAATAAAGATTTTTAATTTAATGAAATGTGTTATATATTCTGCGTGAACGAATTATTACATTGACTTCTTTTGAAGAACTTCAGATTGTCAAAAGAAAATTATCTCCTTCATTGTTTCTGATACCAGAGAATGTGTGTCACCACGTGTCTGTGAGTCAAAATGTAAAACATCTATGAAGAGAACTGATATGAAGTTAAATTCTCTTGAGTCAAACCCAATTGGGTGTGGTTGCTTCATTTAATAAAAGCTCTGTAAAATATGATACGTATTTATATCTATCTATCTATCTATCTATCTATCTATCTATCTATCTATCTATCTATCTATCTATCTATCAAGCTATATATCTATCAAGCTATATATCTATATATCATATTCTCGTTAATGCCTAAGTATCTTATTTTCATCTCTCTCGATATATATATATATATATATATATATATATGTAAGCGTTCTTCACTATTTCAGACTGTTCGTATCTGTCGATCTGTTTCTGTCAGTATGAATATTTCAGTCCGTTCATATATTTCACCTGTTTCTGGTTATCCCAAACTTTTCATATCTATCTATCTATCTATCTATCTATCTATCTATCTATCTATCTATCTATCTATCTATCTATCTATTGTTTTTATCTATCTATCTATCTATCTATCTATCTATCTATCTATCTATATTAGCTAGTCTATATCTATCTATCTATCTATCTATCTATCTATCTATCTATCTATCACATTTTCTTCTATATCTCTCTATCTCTATTCAATATCTGTCCATTTCAGTTAGTTCTGGGTATGACAATAAACTAATTTGACTACAATTACTCTGATCGGGAGATTGCATATTTTGAAGAACGTGTATCTACCACTTAATTGCTGTTGTTCTCAATTTCACCATGAACGGAGAGTGTAGCACCTGCTCGGGCCCCTGTTATAGGCAAATTGTGTGAACCCCTAAACAAATCAAAACTTTATGAAAGTATAAAAATATTTTCACAGTAAAAATACCAGCAATACATTTTTACATAAAACAAAACTTACGAACAATACCTACTCAAATTATTTATTTAGTTGGAACTATAAAACTGTGTTCAAAATATTTCAATTCCAGCATTAAATAACCCTATATTTTCCCCCTCAATATAGTTGGCTTTTATTATTTATGCTCTCATTCAATATGTAATCATCAGTGATAATAAGTTTTCCAAGCCGTCTTTCCTCGTTATATCTCCAAGGAATTTCTGCTGTCTTTTCCTGATTTTGATTAGAATTGTTTATATCTTTCTGTCACCTGGTTTTATTTTTCTATGTACCGTGACCTTTCGTGGCATAGGCGATCAAGGCGCTCCACAATCTTCTGTCTTTAGCACCTTTTTCCATTTTTGCTAAGGGCTCCGTTCCACTTCTTCCGCCACCCATTCACCCAAGCTCGTCAAATAAGTGACTAGTTCCCTTCCCCTATCTCTCTTGCCCTCGATTTTCCTTACTTGGGATAAATTTTCCAAGCCCACCTTCCTTATCATGCGTCCAAACAATTTCAGCTGTCATGTCCTGATTTTGAGTATAAGTGTTCTTTCGGTTATCATTTTCTTGCAGACTTCCTTTTTGTTTACTTGCATTTT
Source organism: Ascarosepion bandense (assembly GCA_037127315.1). Lineage (NCBI taxonomy): Eukaryota > Metazoa > Mollusca > Cephalopoda > Sepiida > Sepiidae > Ascarosepion > Ascarosepion bandense. The sequence goes on along the minus strand of JBBBDQ010000410.1, from coordinate 257,059 downwards.
CAGTATCTTTTAGTAGAACCACATTTCTGATGCCTTCAATTTTCAGAGAAATTAGCCAAAATCCACTACCACATAAAATGATGGATATATAATCCAAGTCATACTTATCTATCTATCTATCTATCTATCTATCTATCTATCTATCTATCTATCTATCATAAGTGTATATTTAGCTAATTTTGGTATTGTAATTAAATCCTTGGATGTGCGTTGTGGTGCAATGGATATCGACTCTGAACGACAAATCGGAGAGCCGAGTTCGAATTCCAGTTGAATTCCATGCATTCACTTACACAAAAATACCCTTGGGAATAATATTAATACGTCTCTTCCCTTCAGTTATGGGTAAAATAATACCACAGAAGCCAAAGGCAAACTACAGCGGTTTAACCTTCTACCTAGTCAGTTACGTCTCTTTTAAGACATGATTACCCAAAGCGTATATCAGGTATGGCACTTAAATTATTTTTCTTCCAGAATAGAGCAAATCGGTTAATTAACATTTACTTTTGAAAAAGCAGAGATTTTAATATTTTGAGGACCCTAGATGACACACCAGGATTTATTATTGGAGGCCACAACCTGAACAACATAAGATACGCGGACGATACAGTACTGATTGCGGACACGGAAAGGAAACTGCAAGATCTCATACAGAAAGTAGCAGTGGAGAGTGACAAGAAGGGACTACAAATAAACTTTAAGAAAACTGAGTGCATGGTCATCAGCAAAAGATACAACCCAAAATGCCAAATACAGGTGGGGGATAACAGAATCAAACAAGTCCAAGAATTTAAGTACCTAGGAAGTGTTCTAACAGGAGATGGGAAGTGCGACACGGAGATCCGAAGGCGAATTGGCATGGCAAAGGACGCGTTCCAGAAGATGAGCAAAATACTAACATACAGGAAGATCTCAATAGAAACGAAGAAAAGAGTGGTAGACTGCTACGTGATGTCAGTTCTTCAGTACGGCTGTGAATGCTGGACAATATAATCGAAAATGAGGAAAAAACTGGAAGCGGCCGAAATGTGGTTCTACAGAAGGATGCTACGGATATCGTGGACTGAGCATACAAGCAACGAGGAAGTGTTAGAAAGAATGGCAGCAAAAAGGAAATTGATGCTGAGCATCAGGAAGAGACAACTGAAGTTCCTGGGACATGCAATGAGGAAGGAGAGCCTGGAGAACCTGATACTGACTGGTCAGATAGAAGGAAGGAGAGACAGAGGAAGGCAGCGGATAACATATCTGCAGAGTCTGATCAGGTGGATGACGGAACGGGGGTTGCCAGGAGCAACAGGAGCAAACATACTAAGAGCCACAAGGGATAGGGAGACGTGGAGATCTATGATCGCCTACGTCCTGAAGAGACAGGGCACATAGAAGAAGAAGAAGAAGAAGAATAGACGATGATGTTGTAAATACTTTTTCATACTTATTATTATACTTTTTCATAATTTTATTTACTTGGATAGTTTCTCTTAAGCAGCTATGTTGCTCAACATGAGTTCCTAGACTAGAATTCCAACATTCACTGCCATATAAGAGGATGGATATATGTCTACCTACTTATCTCTCTATCCCTCTCTATCTCTATCTCTATCTATCTATCTATCTATCTATCTATATATATATATATATATATATATATATATTTCTCTCTATCTATCTATCTATCTATCTATCTATTTCTCTATCTATTTCTCTATCTATCCATCTATCTATCTATCTATCCATATATATATATATATATATATTTTTTCTCTATCTATCTATCTATCTATCTATCTATCTATCTATCATAAATGTATATTTAGCAATTTTTTGGTATGGCAATTAAATCTTAAGTTATTTTCTATTCTATTTATGCAATGATTTTCTCAATTGTAATAATATCGTAATAAAATTATTCTATATTAACAGCCGTATAGGATGATGGATATCAAATACAAAACAGCACCTTTTTATTTCTTTCGAACTCTTTTTTTATTTTTCATTTCTCAGCACCTTGTTTAGCTTTTTATAAAGCTTCTTTCACTAATCTAATGCATGTTTGGATTTCAATGTCACCTTTTCCAACCTCAGTTAAAACACTTCCCAGAATATTTGAAATATGGCACACTTGCTCGATCTCTCCAATTCGTAACTCACTTTGTCCATTTCATTTATATATGAGCTTTAATTATCTATCAACTCATTTGATAGGTAAACGGCAGAGGAAACAAACTTTTATTGTTTTTGTTTTTTTTTGTTTTTTTTTCGGTGAGTTGAGGCGACCGTTGAATAAAACTTACTGTGATAAGGGTCACTTAAACAGCGAGCATGATATAAAGCAATCTTGGAATTATTTCGAACTTTCGTTCTCATCTTGGTTGATATAGGTCTTATAATAGACACAGCGTTTCAACCAAGAACCATCTGGTCATCATCAGGTGTCCACAGATTGGCTGATGTGGATTATCTCGTTAATTATTTCGAAATATCTTGTTAAATCAATTATTTTTCTTTCATGTTGAAATTTGGTACTCTCACTAACAAGTCCAAGGATCGAACTCATGACCACTAGATAATACTAATACATGTATATCCACTACGTCACCGTCCAAAAATTAGAACCTTTTATATTCAGTGTCAGGTGGATTTTAACAACTTGATTATGTTAGTGGGTTCGTGCCACTAACTCGATAATTTGTATTTATTTCTGAGATGAGTAATTTTCAATAATGGGATTATTTCGAACTTTTGTTCCCATCTTGGTTGATATAGGTGTTATAATAGACACAATAATTGATTTCACAAGATATTTTACAATAATTAACGAGATAATCCACATCAGCCAATCTGATGATGACCAGATGGTTCTTGGTCGAAACTTTGTGTCTATATATAATGATATAAGGCAGTCGAATCGTTGCTGTCTACAAAACTGTGCAAAAAAAAAAACGAAGACTAGTCGACTACTACTTATTCGTGGCGAGATTGTCCAACTTTCACTGCCGTATAAGAGGATGGCTACCATGTACCACTTTTTTTTTCTATTTTTCTAATGAAGTTTTATCTAGTTTTCAGCATTTTGCTTAGCTTTTTGAAAAGCCTCTTGCGTGTTCGGATCTCGGTGTCGATTTTTCCAGTCTCTGTTAAAACACCGCCCAGAATATTTGAACGGCGACACAATTGCCTAGTGCTTATCTCACAAATTCGTAAATAGCTTTGTCCGTTTTATTTATATATGAGATTCGATTATCTACCAATTCATTTTAGGGTTTTTTTTCTTTTTTTTTGTGGAATGAAGGTTTCGTTGAATAAAACTTACCCATGACCACAAGGGTCACCTGAACAGCGGGCATGATATAAGGCAGTTGAATTGTCGCCGTTTACGGAGCTGAGCAAAAGAAACCGAAGACTTCTCGACAGAGGCGCAGGTGTGAGAGTCTATTTCGTAATTGATTGACGTCTAACGAACAGACGATTTCGGCCCTTACCATGGCTGAGGATTATGCAAGGCGATAGCAGGAAATAATGCGGAAATATAATATCCAGTCTCGTGAGAAAACAACAAAAAAAGAAAAGAAAAGAAAGAAATTAAGTTCTGTCATAAGGTTTGCGGCATTGATTGAACTATCCTCACTTTCAAAGGTGGGAATTTTGAATTCCGTCCAGAATCGAGAAAATCAGTTAATTTACATTTACTTTTCACAAACCAGTTACCCCGTTGGCTTATGAGTACCTGTTCACATTTTTGTAAGTGTTAGAGTGGGGTGAGTGGGTACTGTGGCTCATCTGATAAACCCTCTATTGTTTCCTCGATTGTTGGGATAGTTACGTCATGGTAGAATGGGTCGGATTAATAAAACCAATATTTTCGCATGTTAATATCTATATAGTGAAAACACACCCACAGACACAGACGGAAACACACAACCACACACACATACATACACACACACACATTTGTCTTAATAGAGGACGAAACGCGTTGGGTAAAATAAGGTTTCCTTTTACCTTTAATTATACATATACCTATCTCCTTAGAAATATATATGGGAGTAGGGATTCCGAATGACACCAAATCGGTCGTTTCGATCCCGGCCTGAAGAAAAAGGATGTCTAGCCACAATGATGAGCTGTGATAGAACGAAACACGCTTGTATGTGGATGACTAATATACATTTAATATTATATAAAAGTAAGCGACAAAGGAAAAATTGTATTAGTTGCCAATGCGTTTCATTCAATGTGAATTTTTCAAAGCAAAAAAAATAAAATAAAATAAATGAATTTATTAAAAACTAAATAACTAATAACAAAACAAAATGTCTTTAGCAACTGAAAGCATTTAAAGAACGCTATTTTTATATCGTTAACTGAAAATTACGTCAAATACTGTCACGTATGCAGATATTGTTTTTATAGCTGTATTGACGGATTCAACCATTTTTTTTTATTTCTTGATACTGTTGTGTACGTTTGTTTTGGAGTGTAATAGTTATGTTAAAAAAGGTGAAATTGGGAAAAAGCCTTGGCGTAGATTAATATTTGGGTAATATTCAATGGCGGCACTCTCGAGGATTTCCTTCTAAGTGAGTTATTTTCTTTTTTAAGAGTGTAGCATTTTTAAATCAAAATTGTGGTTGAATTTATTTCTATGTATGACGACTTGATTAGCTAAGTTGTTATTTTTTAGGTCTCTTTTGTGTTCATGAATGCGTTTTTTAAAATTTTTACTTGTTTTTCCAATATATTGGGAGGAACAGTTTTGGCAAATTATTTTATAAATGCCTGCTTCAGAAATAATATTGCTATTAGTGTTTGAGTATCTGAGTATATTCATAATGGTGTCCGTGACTATTTTCAGATTATTTACATGAGGTAGGTTGTTCTGGATAGTGGACGTGACAGTATTTGACGTAATTTGAAGTTAAAACTGTAAAATTAACGTTCTTCAAAGTCTTTCAGTTGCTAAGGACATTTTATTTTGTTATTATCAGTTCTTAAGTTTTTAATAAATTCATTTCGATTTTTGCCTTGAAAATGTCCACATTGGAGGAAACGTGTTAGCAACTAATAGTTTTTCCACTGTCTCTTACATTTATAAATATTGTTCTCGTATTATTTCATTGAATTCTTCGCTTGTTAGTCTAATATAATTATAATTGTGCCAACGATTTGTCCCTAAAGGAGCGTTGGCCAAAAGGCAGCCTAGGTCCGAATATTATAATAAAAAAAATGAGCATAAAATTATGTTTATTTAGATCTGTATTTTTGTTGTGTGGTATCAAGTCATTATTCCGATATATATATCGCAATAATGATTTTATATATATATATATATATATATATATATATATATATATATATATCGTAATAATGACTTGATACCACACAACAAAAATACGGATCTAAATAAACATAATTTTATGCTCATTTTTTATTATAATAATTATATATATATATATATATATATATATATATATATATATAGTATGAATTAAATTTTAGAACATCTGCAATTTTTTTATATATCCACTACAAATTGTACATTTGTTCCACATTGAAACTACAATGTCTCATCAGGTGGTGATATATATATATATATTTACTAATGCATATACTGTCTTTATATATATATTTTTTTACTAATACATACATAGTCTTTATATATATATTTACTTATACATATATTGTCTTTATTCATATATATATATATATATATATATATATATATATATATATTAACTTATACATATATTATATTCATATATAATAATCAGTACGGTTAGACATCCAATTGCTTCTAGCCAGGATTGAAACCCGACTGAATTGACATTAGTCGGCTTTTCTTCTCTGATGGCCGCTTGGTAGAGGAAGGCGGACTTTAACGTGTTATATACAATGTAAACACACGCCAGTGGCCAAAAATATTCAAATTAATTTCTACATATACTGTCTTTATTCATATATAGATAGATAGATAGATAGATAGATAGATAGATAGATAGATAGATAGATAGATTTACTTATACATATACTGTTTTCATTCATATATATATATATATATATATATATATATATATATATATATAAAAGAACTGTGAACGTTTTATTTAAAGTGTAGATTTATTATTATTATTATTACTTGCTTTTTGTATAATGTATATTATGTGCCTGTAATAGTATTTGTGTCGCTACGCGTGTTTTGAGTTCAGGGTAGACTTTCTTCAGGCGAATAAATTTGTGACTTTGCATAGCGAGATCCGTTTGTCTTTCTGACGCCTGAAAATAATGTATGTATAAAGATAAGTGGTCGGTGAGCAGGTCAGAAAATTCATCTGCGTGAATGCGTTTGTTGTTTTTCTGTTTTTTTTTTGTTTTTGTTTTTTTCATATTCACTCGTTAAATCTTTTCCGTTTTGGGAATCATTCACCTTTCGTTGGTCAGTATTTTTTGTACACTGCCTTGCGAAATTCGATTTCGTCTTTTTTCTTTGAAATTGTTTTCAGTAATTATAATTCAATTCTTCGGGATACCAAGTTCTTTTTGTCGTCTTTGGAATACAGAAATACTATTTTTTCAATGGGCTACGATTTTTTTTTTTTTAGCGCATTTGAATTCAGTGTGTGTGCGTATGTGTGTGTGTGTGTGTGTGTGTGTGTGTGTGTGTGTGTGTGTGTGTGTGTGTGTGTGTGTGTGTCTTAGCGTTTTCATACTGTTTTGTTGAGGAAAGGCTTGTATTTTTATAAATAGTTCTTCCTGTATCATGAGCGTGTCATAGTCTGCATTTATTCTGAAATTACCTCCACTACATTCCAGTGTTAGGAAACGTACAATTTCTTCTGTGCAGCACTACTCTTTTATTCCATCCTTGCGTCGCTCCCTTGTATTATTTTTCTCAATAATCGCATTTTAGAGCATAAATTACTTTTTTTTTTTTTAATCATTTCTCCCCGAGCAAGGCAGAAACGCCACTGATGTGCAAGGGGTTACATAAATGTAGAAAGATTAATTAGAAAAGAGTGAGGAGTACAAGCTAGTTAGAAAGGAACAATAGAAAGCTGAGAAAGCAGGTGCAATGACAGATACATGGGCGGAGAGAAAGTGAAGATTATACAGGGGAGGGGAGAGAGCTAGAGTCCAGTGGTTAGTAGGTGAGTATTAACTTTGCTTTTAAATTTCTGGAGGTCGTAGCCGTCAGGAAAGCAAGAATACGGGAGTGAGTTCCACAGGCGGGAAGTGCGAGAGAGGAAGCTGCAGGAGTAGAATTGTCGTCTGCATTTGGTTAACCTGACTGTGAATGGGTGGGACCCAGTTGCCAGTCTGGGTGCACGGGTAAACACCTGTTGAGGAGGCATCAGTGACTTAAGCTCATCCGAGCAGAAGCCATGAAAGTATTTATAGAAGAGACAGAAGGAGGCCACATTTCGACGATGGGAAAGTGGCTGCAGTCGAGTCGCCAGATCAGTACCTATCACATTACAGACTCTCCTTTGGAGCTTGTCAAGAACACGTTTTCAGAGTTGCAGCTTAGATTTGTTTTTATTTCGATTCTTGAAGTGGTTTCTTTCTATTATTATATTGCAGACCCCACATCATTTTTGTTGTATTTTCTGATTCCCTGGTTAGTATGTATTTTAAGATTTTGGGGTTGGCATTAGCTTTTATTTTAGTGGTCTTGAAAATTTATTTTATTTTATCATTTTTTTTTTAGTAATTCTATGCGTCTTTTTATCTTTGCAAATAATTCTTGGTTGCTTTTGTTGTGTAAGAAGACATATACAAGAATGTTTTCTTTTTTGTGTTTTATTTTGTTTTGTTTGTTTGTTTGTTTGTTTTATCCCGGAGAGATTTTAATGGCATTTCTGGAACCCAGTTGGAAACCCATGTTTATCAGTGGAGTAAAGTATTCTCTCCTAGTGTTTTTTGTATTTCTTCTAAGCATATTATACACAGTTTTACTGCTTAACGCAACCTTCATTTACTGAGTATAGACTGACCGCTGCGTAATTAATCTTAAAAGATTAAAAGGTTGCTGCTCATATATATATATATATATATATATATATATATATATATATATATATATATATATTGTTTAAAAGTATTACACTTTCGTTAATGGATACTCGAATTTGAGTGAAAAATCTGTTTATGCATATATAATTAAACAGTACATTATAATTTCCACTGACCTTAGCCGTTCGGGAAATCTGGAAAATATCTATTTTCCGGCTAGAATCAAATCTGCATATTGCCAACACCGGGGAGGTGCTGTTTTTAGATTGGACGTGTCTTAGCGCGAGACGACAAAAAATTTCATCCTAGACAAGATTCAATTTAACCGTTATATAAATGCTCCCATAAAGCCGACATCTCTCCGGTGTTGGGAGTATGCAGTTTCGATTTCTGCCAGAAGATAGATGTTCTACAAATAAAATATCTCGAACGATTAAGGCCAGTGGAAATTATTATGTACTTTTTTATTATATATATATATATATATATATATATATATATATATATATATAAACAGACTTTCCACTGAAATAAGTATCTATTAAAAAAATAATTTTAAACAAATAAAACTTCGAATATGTCGTCTAGTTTTGTAAATTTCTGTAACACACAGTCCATTTTGTTTAAAGTAATTAGTTCTTTCTGTGGGTGCAAATCTTTGTTTGTATATATATATATATATATATATATATATATATATATATATATAGTAGTGGTCTCTCTTAACGTAAACAGTAAATGAGGGTCAGCAGTGGATGGTGCCCTGCGTTTTACACTTACGTATGAAATTTCTGTCTTGCATACATTCGTCTTGAACTATTAACCATCCAGCTAACGATCAACTTGCGCTAAGATTTGCTTAAGGTAGTCAGTTGCTTGTGCGGCACAAAACAAACTCTCTCCATCAAAACAACATTGCATATACAGGTGCATTGTGTGCCACGTGTTAGATGTTTGTGATAATCGCATGTTATATCATAACGAAGTTTGACTTCTCCAGGGCCTTCAATACACTCAGTAGTGCATGGTAGACTACACAATATAAATAAGGGGCTTTGATGTAAGAGTTTACCGTCTCTGGTACGAGGGTTGGTGGCTTGGGGACCACCATGATGGCTTTGATCAGGCTTTGAAAAGCCCCCACACGTGTACACACACATATACTCGATGCAAATATCCCATACGTACAGTACGTATTTACATAGCCGTCTCACACGTTCACACACACACACACACACACACACACACACACACACACATATACACATGCAGTGTATTCACATAACAAACACATGCACTCAGGCACACATGCAAACTATTTGAGCCATGGATGGGACCATAACAAGTACTACCACTCCGGACCAGAGTGAACCTGGAATTTAAGGAGTAACGCCACATTTCACAAGACTCCAAATAGTAAATTTAGAGCCACATCGCTGGCTGCAGTTTATATGTCATACCAAGGACAATATATATATATATATATATATATATATATATATATATATATATAGTCGACACTTTTATTGTAAACGATAAATGAGGG
>JBBBDQ010000410.1:165000-242500 GCA_037127315.1 Ascarosepion bandense | reverse complement strand
TAATTCAGCCGAACAATCTTCAGCTTCCCTCTTTATTTAACAAAGTATTTTGCATGAATGAGATTCACAAAAACCTAAAAAGAAATAGATATAACAGTCGCTCCCTTAAAATAGAAAATTTAAGAAAACATACATCAGTTCTATTTGTTTTTAGGTCTTTATGAATCTAACTCGTGTAAAATCCTTTGTTAAATAAAGACGGAAGCTGATAATGGTTCGCCTGAAATAGGCCTATACCTCCGATTCACCATGAAATAACGTGTCTGCCTTCATTCTTCTTATATTTGCTCTATACGTATTTATATGCACATATGTTTAGAGCTCTCTTAGAGAGTTATCCTACCACTGCATGTACAGGATACTGCTTTGGATTCTTCGATACCCACACTGCATGCTGATATATATATATATATATATATATATATATATATATATATATATATATATCAGCATGCAGTGTGGGTATCGAAGAATCCAAAGCAGTATCCTGTATATATATATATATATATATATTCTTTCCTTATTTATTTATTGCTTTTATCGCTTAGTCCATAAATACATATTTTTGGTTCTTAAAGGAGCTCTTCAGTGATGTCCAGCCTTCATTGCCGATTTCGGGATTTAAACATCATATCGGCTCCGGCAGTAACCCCGACTTTCAATCCAGAAGTACCAAGTCGGCTCCTTACTTGTCTGGATTTAAATTTTCTTTTTTCTCGGTAGACTTCGTACTTTTTTTTGTTAACTCTAGCCAATGGGAAGAGTTCATTATCCCGCCCCCGCCTATTTAATAATAAATCCGAGTTGCACTCGTTTCTTGGATCTTTATTTGCGACTACTCTTTCTGGTATGCTCGTCCATTTTGCCTTCTTCAGTAAAATTACCCCTATACTTTGAATTGCTAATACTAATTATGCTTTCTTACCTCTATTTATTGACATAGATTTTTAAACGGCAGAAAAAGGTCCCAACTGTAAATCACACATATATATATACCATAAACAAACACACACACACATGCATACATGCTCTACACACTTACACACACACACACACAAACGCACATGCTCTAACACACACACACACACACACACACACACACACAAGCACACGCTACAATTAATGACAGCAGCAGCAGCCAGGAATGACCATTCCTTGAAAGGCACTGACTCACTCGGACAGACACACGCTCCTCTGTCATTCTGAAAATGAGTTTTTGATCTCGAAATATTAATGTATAATAAATAGGTAATATTCAAAAACTTCTTTACCTTCCTTTATTTTACAAAACGCATTGTAACAGCCTTCAAGACCTAACCATACACCCAATATTTTTTTAATCATTTCACCCCAAACAAGACAGGGGGTTACATAGAGAGAAAGTGGTGAGAAAGATGGGCAGGTCACAGGGGGTATCAAGAAGAGGGTAATAGAAGGTTAGAAATACTGGTGTGATGGGGGTGGAGTGGATAGAGAAAAGAGCTTGACAGAAAGTCAGTGAAATAGGAGGTGATTGGTGACCTTACATTTAAATTCTTGGAGATTGTAGCTGTCGGGGAAGAGAATTCCACAAGCGGGAAGTGCGAGAAAAGAAGCTGTTAGAGTAGAAATTGCGGTTACATTTTATCGGTTGCACCAATGAGCTAAGTACATTGGAGCAGAAGCCGTGAAAGTATTTGTATAAGAGACACAGGGAAGCCACATCCTGCCGGTGAGAGAGCGACTGCAGCCGATCTGCCAAGTCGGGATCGATCACATTACAGATTCTCCGTTGGATTTTGTCAAGAATCCGAGCTGAATAGCAGGTGAATACCCGATCAGATGTGGCAATAATATTCATGGAGGGTATAGGAGGATCTGGATAGAGGCAGTACCTTTGATGTCTGTCATGCTACACCTTCGGTTGAACAGGCATCCCTAGTTCTCAGACATCTTCTAAATCTCTCTCCTGTGATATCTCGAAGTTGCCATACCCCGATAAACCATTTCAGCTGGCGGGTTAAACTCACCTGAAGAGGTGGTGTTAACACAGCATTAAAGGGGGAAGGAGCTTCTCGATACAAGTCACCGTCAGGGCGGAAGAGTACCTCAGATGAACTACAACTGTCACGTGTTCGCGACTAAGTCGAGCCACTTAGTTGGAGGAATAGCGGCTGTGATTTAACGTGGAAAGAGATCAACCCTGCCAGGATAAAACTCCCAAGATACACCACATGATGAGGACAAAAAAAATTGCAGAGACCCAGGCTCTGGCACACGCCAGTGACAAATGGTGAAGAATGATGGATAAATCAGCACGTCGGCGCCTCAACAGCTCCTTCTGGGACTATGGGCGGAAGAAGACGCTCTTTTTTTAAGTCAGCGTTTTTTGTTTTTTTTTTCTTTTCTTATTTTTTTTATTTCTCTCCATCCTATGTTTACTAGTTGATCTACTTCATCTAGTGTCCTTTTTCTTTCATACTTGCTTTCATTCATCTTTTTTAACCCCATCCGTTTTACCTCTCTGCATTTTCTTTATTTCTTTCTTTTTTCTTTGTCTTTTTTCTTTCTTCGTCTTTTTTCTATTTCTTTCTCTACCTCAGTCCTTTTCTTCTCTCTGCATACAATTTTCTTTCTTTCTTTTTTCTTTTCTCGCCTTTTTTTTTATTTCTATCTCAGTTCTTTTTTCCTCTCTGCATACAATTTTCTTTCTTTCTTTTTTCTTCTTTTTTCGTCTTTTTTATTTCTTTTTCTACCTCAGTTCTTTTTTCCTCTCTGCATACAATTTTCTTTCTTTCTTTCTTCTTTTTTCGTCTTTTTTATTTCTTTTTCTACCTCAGTTCTTTTTTCCTCTCTGCATACAATTTTCTTTCGTTCTTTCTTTCTTTTTTTCTTTGTATTTTTCTATTTCTTTTTCTATCCTCGTCCTTTTTGCCTCTCTACGTATAACTTTCTTTCTATCTTTTTTATTTCTTTCTTTCTTTTTTCTTCTTTCTTCGTTTTTTTCTATTTCTTTTTCTACCTCAGTTCTTTTTTCCTCTCTGCATACAATTTTCTTTCTTTCTTTTTTTCTTTCTGTCTGTCTGTCTTTCATTCTTCGTATTTTTCTATTACTTTTTCTATCTTCGTCCTTTTTGCCTCTTTATGTATAACTTTCTTTCTATCTTTCTGTCTTTCTTTCAATCTTTGATTTTATTACTGCTTTTATTACACCGTCATCATCACCGCCTTCACCATTATCGTTGTAGTCATCGTCGTCATCATCTCTATTTTCATCTTTATTTCTCTTATTTTATGCAGTTTGTAATTGACATAACATTGTAACAACAGGCGATTTGTTATCGTCTGCTTTCCTTCCAATTTTTTTTCCATTTTATTTCTTTCTTCATTTTGTATTTATTATTTTCCGGATAAAATTTCCGATGCTTCTTTTTTTATTTTTTCTCTCTTAATGTTATTCAATATTCTTTATCTGGCTCTGAATTACTGGTGTTATGTGCCTTGTACCATTTATAACGATGCCAACATTTTTAGAGACTCTCATTTTTTTTATGGTCCATACAAACTGCAATAATTTGACAAATATGAATAATATTTTCGCTAATATCGCTTAGAGAACAAAGGTCAGAACTTCGGTCAATTTGGTACATCGGTAAGTGAATAAAATACTTTACTTATAACAACAAAATTTATCATAATTCTATGGTTGCTATCTGAACGATTAGCATTGATGTTTATCAGTAGTGACGCTGTTCAATACTCATTTTTGTTTGTTTCTTGCATAGTAAAAATTCTTGCAAGTGACCTACACTGTGTTGTTAACTAGTGAAAGGAATGGATTGTTAATTTAAATGTCTCTGAAATAAAACTTCTCTCTATTAATCATCTAAAAAACCGCTTCCTGCCTCCCGTCAGCTGATTCTAGCCTCCATGTGAGTGACTCGTTGCGACTTTTCGGGTTTACATTTTCAGCTGAAAATGAATTGCAAAAAATATATTGAATGGATTACCAGGTCTGCTGCTAAGAAAGTTGTTTATCTGGTTTAATTTCTGTTAACAGCTTCTTTGCTCATAAGGGAACTCTCTTCAGTCTTCTTCTTTCTAGCCTACTTTGGCTTTGAAACATTTAAATGCAATGTCAATCCTTATGTACTGTCTTGTTGCTTTTTTTTTTTTTATAATCGTATCACCCCGAGCAAGGCGGTAACGCCACTGATGTGCAGGGGGCTACGTAAGAGTGAAAAGATTGGAAAAGAGAAAGCCAGAAACCACATCCTAAACAGGGAACAAGGGATGAGCCTCTTAACCTGTTCAATAGACGTGGGTGGAGTGTGAACCGGGCGATAGATAGATCTTCCTCTAGTTTTATTGCTCTGGCTCCTTAATAATGTATTTCTTTTTTCTTATACTTTCACACTAAGTAACCGATTGTTTTAGTGGCTTTACTGCCTTGCATGGGGTGATATGATTAAAAACAAAGTGACGGACACGGCTTTATGGTAAATAACGTGATTTGTCCTCCATCTTTCTTTTCTACAAATATTTTGATAATAACTACTCTGACGAGCTTTTTCTATGATGCCCGACTACACGAATTTAAGCGTCTCTACTCCTCCAACCCCTTTACCAGATACATATACATACACACACATTCACACACACACACACACACACACACACACACACATACATACATACATACATAAGAAGGAAATTACTGGAAAGTAATTGACACCCACCTGAAGCGAGCTGAATATCAAATGCTCCTCATACCAATAACATTTCCACCAAGCTTCTCTACGGCATTGAATTTAATTGAATTTCTTTTGATCCTTTCGAATTTATATTTAAATTGGGGTTATCAGGAGAGAATGTTCACCGTTTCATGGCCTTCCTCTCAACGGTTTCACTTGCACATCGCCTCCCCCCTCACTGAAGTGAGGCCCCATTATAACGATATACATAATTTTAAGAGAATTACCTGGTTTAGAAAAATTTGTAATGGAAATTTCTAAACATATATAAAATAGATTCTAAAGAAGATCTCCATAAATTTCTCATTAAAATATTAATTTAAAAATTTGGGTAGAAAAAGTATTCAAGATTAGAAAAACAAAAATAAAAATTAACATTCATCACACTTTTATAAAACAATTATAAATTTGGCTGGGAAAATTTAAGGATTATTTAAGGAGTTGGTTTATAGGTCATTATATGTAGATTGTAGTTTTGGAAAGAAAGAAAGAAAGAAAGAAAGAAATGAAAGAAAGAAAGAAAGAAAGAAAGAAAGAAAGAAAGAAAGAAAGAAAGAAAGAAAGAAAGAAAGAAAGAAAGAAAGAAAGAAAGAAAGAAAGAAAGAAAGAAAGAAAGAAAGAAAGAAAGAAAGAAAGAAAGAAAGAAAGAAAGAAAGAAAGAAAGAAAGAAAGAAAGAAAGAAAGAAAGAAAGAAAGAAAGAAAGAAAGAAAGAAAGAAAGAAAGAAAGAAAGAAAGAAAGAAAGAAAGCATATATAGCACAGAGGTTAGTATGGGTATTTCATAGGAGGGTTTAAATTTAAATTTTCAAATTAACATAAAAAATTAAAAATATGTGGTTATGTGTGTATATTTATGTGTAAGTGTATATGTATTTCTATGTATGTATATATATATATATATATATGGATATCTATGTATATGGGTATATGAATATGTGTGTGTGTATACGTGTGTATGTATATTTATATATTTTATATATATTAATTGCTCATTTTTCATTTTGACTTATAATATAGTCCCAATTTTTTTTTATTTTATTTTATTTTACTTCTATTAGTAAATTTTAAACCCTCTACGATAGTCTAACTATATTATTATTATTTTAAACCAAATTTTAACCATTTTCTTTTAATTTTTAACAAAGATATATAATATATTGTCTCTATTCTTTCCTCATGTTTTACTTTTCTTTTTAAAATATATTTAACTTTTCTCTTCTTTTCTCCCTAAGAAGCGTCAGTCATCTCGGCTACTGAATATTTTTATGTCTTATTTCTTTGTTAATTCCCCCCCCCCCCGGCCAGGTCAACTCCATTTGTCCTTTCTTTTTCTTTTTGCCACACTTTTTCCTATTACTGTGACACGGTTAAATTTTGACTCTTTATTCTTTAATGCAGGAATGTTTACTCACTCCCCCACAAGAGTGAGTTGTGACACAAGGTCAGTTTTATAAGTGGGGACGCTCGGTTTAAAGTTCAAATATTACCCAGCTACCGCTGACGCAGCAATACAGATATAATCAAAATGTCTTCGTCTAATATCGATTGAGTCATGACTCTCT
Source organism: Ascarosepion bandense (assembly GCA_037127315.1). NCBI lineage: Eukaryota > Metazoa > Mollusca > Cephalopoda > Sepiida > Sepiidae > Ascarosepion > Ascarosepion bandense. Next base: position 236,205 of record JBBBDQ010000410.1, on the reverse strand, counting down.
GTTTCTGCCCACTGGACGACAAATTTTTAAATAAATTTGTTCTTTCTTTCGCACATGCTTTTATTTTTATTTATTTATTTTTTATTTTTTTCACTTCCTGTGTATGGATACGTTTTTGGGCTTCTTCCTGTATGTGAATTTTTGTAACATATTTGAATTAATACATTTTTGTTTTGGATCGTTGCTAATGAAACGAGAATTTTCTCGCTGAAATAGCTATTCAACGGAATGTAAATTTCGGAATTAATTGATAGAATATACATATTTGTGTTTGTAAAATACATAATACTATTTCCATCGAGCCCCCCCACCTGGTTCATTTTTAATATTGATAAAATTAATATTAATAGGATTTGGGGTTTGAGATTTTACCTATATGCACTTCCTTTTTTTTGGATTTAAAATAATATATATATATATATATATATATATATATATATATATATATATATCAATTTAATATTTAACGTATCTGAATTTAACATGTTTGACTTTTATTAAAGGTTCGTAACAGTTCAAGGAGAAAATGAAAATATGCAGCATACATGCATTTAAGTGCGCTTCTAGGTCGGTATCTAAGTAGCTTTTACGTTGAAATAGTTAAACAAACGAGAAATGCTGAGAACATAACATTTTTGTTGTTTTTTTTTTGTTATATATATATATATATATATATATATATATATATATATAAACTTATTCATAAATGTGTGTGTGTGCGTGTGTGTGTGTCCGTTACCTATAGACTCCGAAACGGCTGAACCGATTTTATTGAAAATTTACACAGTTGTACTATAAGCGTCTGCGAGTGTTCTTAGCTAGGTTTTGAGTCGAGGTACCCCCGATAAATATCGGAAATCGATAATCGAAAAATCGGGTTATAGAAGGAGTGGTCCGATTTTAATCAAATTTGATAAACTCATAGACAAAGACATAAGAAACGATATTCAGAAGTTTCAAGGTTGCAGTTCTTACAATAGTGCAGAAAACTGATAATATATATTAAAAAAGGCAAGATGTTTGTGTGTGTGTGTATCTGTTTATCTGCCTGTATGTCTGTATTTTTTTCAGCACTTTTATTTTAGTTTTTGCTTCGGGTTTGGCTCTAAGTAGGTATAATTGTAGGTCTTAGTCTCAGCCATGATACCATTTACTCAGAGGACTTATTTAGCTTTCAAAATTCAGTTTACGACGAAAAAAACTTATTTGATATCAATACCAGGAAATTAAAATTTGACTTACATACATTCATTTTTCTTTCAGTCTACGGTTTCGCTTTAACTGGAAACAACTATTGTCTTTTAGTCTTTCGTATCAATGTCCAAAGAGTCTGAGCTCCAGGACCATGGATTAGTTTTAAAGCTTTCATTACACCCGAGCAACGCCGGGCTATAATGCTAGTATATATATGAAATGATTTGTTTGAACATTATTTTTGATCGATACTAGTATTTAAGTTTATATTCTGTTTATAATCAATTATATTATATATTTATTTCTACCGGCCTGATTATTTACGATAAATTTTTGTTACGAAATGATTTGTTTGAACATAATTTTTAATCGAGAGGTCTACGACGCTACAGGTTAATTGGTTGCTTTCTCTATATGGATAGGGGTCGCAGGTTCGAACCTACTGAATGACACACAGTTTCGTAACAAAAACTTATCGTAAATAATCAGGCCGGTAGAAATGAATATATAAAACTGTTTTATTATAAACAGAATATATACTTAAATACGACTATCGCTCAAAAATAGTGTTCAAACAAATCATTTCAAATTGTCGCTAGTTTAAGGCCATTTCGTTAATTTTCGTTAATTTCCGTAAAATGTTTACATTAGTTGACATTACGATATATTTCAGAGCAGATATGGTCATTACGATGAATCGAAAACTGTGTTATATAGGCTTGATTTGACTTCGTTTAGACTGTTAGTCATTCGTGGTTGACAGGTCTAAGACGCGCCAGGTCAATTGGTGGCTTCCCCAATGTGGATAGGAGTCGCAGGTTCGAATCCTGCCGAATGACACACATTTTCGTAATAAAGATTTATCGTAAATAATCAGGCCGGTAGATATAAATATATAATACTGTTTGATTATAAACAGAATATCTACTTGAATACGAGTATCAATCAAAAATAATGTTCAAACAAATCATTTCAAATGGTCGGTTGTTTAAAGACCATTTCGTTAATTTCCGTAGTATATATATATATATATATATATATATATATATTAAAAAAAGGATTAATTCAAAGATGTTGAATGGCCATTTCGATATGAAGATCCCCACGGGGGACGACACATCACCTCAGCAACAGAAAAAACCTTTCAGAAACTGGAGAAAAATTAGTCTACTTTTCCTTTTTAAATAGATTGCAAAGAAATTAAAAAATAAATAAATAATAAAATAAAATAAAATAAAAATAAAAATAAAAATAAAGGGAAAGAAAAAGAAAAAGAAAAAGAAAACGAAAAAGAAAAAGAAAAAGATAGAATAAAATCAAATAAATAAGAAAAGAAAAAAAATTGACATCGTCTGGGTTCGCAAAAAAAAGGGAGAATGTAACTAAAAATTAACAGACAGCCGTGTTAAATCGACCTAAGTTTAAGCAACACGGAAGAAAGGTGGTAAGAGAGATAAAAGAAGGAAGGGAGGGAAAAAGAAAGAAACTAAAGAAAAAATTTTTTTAAATATTACAGACGCTGGACAAATTCAAAATCCTAATTTCCCCAAAACGTTGAAGTATTAGAAAAAGGCCTTTACTTAAAAAGGCATAATTATTAATAAAAGGGAATAATATATATATATATATATCGCCTGCAGTCTCTCTCCCACCGGCGAGACGTGGCTTTGCTGTGTCTCTTCTATAAATACTTTCACGGCTTCTGCTCCGATGAACTTAGATCACTGGTGCCCCCTAAATACGAATTTGCACGAGATACTAGATTAGCAACTAGATCCCACCCTTTTACAGTGAAATCGATAAAATGCAGCCGTAACTTCTACTCCAACAGTTTCTTTCCTCGCACTTCCCGACTGTGGAATTCTCTTCCAAACGATTGCTTCCCCGACGGCTACAATCTCCAGGAGTTTAAATGTAAGGTCAATAGACACCTCCTAACACACTAACCTGCTCCCATTCTATCAAACACTCTTCCCATCTGCCCGACACTCATCCTCGCTATCCTTACTCATCTATCACCTTTCTCCTGACATTCCCTATGTCTATCCACTCCTTCTCTTTACCTTCCCCTATGTAGCCCCATGCGCAATTAGTGGCAGTGGAATGCCTTGCTTGGGGTGAGATGATTAAAAAAAAAAAAAAAAAATATATATATATATATAATAACTAATGACACTCCGTAAGTTTACACTAACCTAAACCTTCGAAAAACTGTTAACAAACAGAACCTAAATCCGTTATAATCCGGCGTACTAAGTCGTCGGATAAAGGGGAGAAAAAAAAGAAACCAGCGGAACAAGAACAAAATGTCAAGTATCCGCAGTAAAAAAAAAAAAAAAAACCAAACGGAACCTAAACACAAGAAAAAGTGCTCAATACGAAAGTACGGAAATACAATAGTAGTGCAAAAAGCAGGAAAAAATCTAAAGTGAGCCACAACCTACTGCGGTTTTAACACTACGGATCGTCAGAGAATGAGCCTCATTCCCTGACGATCCGTAGTGTGAAACCACAGTAGGTTGTGGCTCACTTTAGATTTTTTCGTATATATATATATATATATATATAAGTAGTCCCATGCTGTACAGATGATTGACAGAGGCAATATATCTTTTAGCCTGTTGAGCAAATGTTGTATGAGAAATATTGCCTCTGTCAATTATTTGTACAGCATGGGACTACTTTATTTATAAATGTTGAAGATGGAATCTGAAAAACTTACCAACCTAATAGAGCGACCTGATTTTCCTAGGAGTAGATGCAGCTATAGATTCGATGTAGTAGTTCCATTTGAGGTCGATTGAGAGAGTGAGGCCAAAGAGTGCAATGTGTTGCACTCCAGGAAACATGCATCAGCCATAATAATGACTGTTAGAATTTTTTTTCTATGTTGGTCAAAAGCAGAGCTGTTATATATATATATATATATATATATATATATATATATATATATATATATATATGTACATACACCTATGCACTACTTATACAACACTTACTCAATAGACTAAAAGAAATACGTATATATACTGAAAAGAAAACCCAGCACATATTTATGTGTTGAGCTTTCTTCTCATTTATTATTAATTATTATTTCTTCTTAATATATTTTTTTCTTTTCAATATATTTGCTCTGAATGAAAATTCAACCCCTAATATTTAATTCCATGCATCTTAAAATGGCCAGAAAGATTTAAGTCAAAATATACTGATTCCCGTAGGGACTGCCTTTGTAAATCTAGGGCAAGTCCATCTTGCCGTCTAGATAAAATACTGACGCTAATATCAAACAGTGTAAATATCACCTTCTCGCTCCTTTTTTTCATTTCTTTTTCTTTTTTCTTTTTTCTTCCTCTTTCTTTGATTCTTTTCGACTGGAAAATTTTAACCCATTCATTGTTGTATGAATTTGGTCTGATGAGCGGTCTATAAGAGAACCGCGAAATAAAATATTACCAATGAATGTATAAAAACATTCAACTTAATTTCATTATATATATATATATATATATATATATATATATATATAATGAAAATAAGTTGAATGTTTTATATATATATATATATATATATATATATAGCTTTTATAATTTACGACATGAATATGAAACAATTTCTGTGTCTTATCAAGTGCCCTACATAAGACACATGCCGAAATAAAATGGCTACTTTTTTAGTGATATTGTAACATATACGTGTTATAAATTCTAAATAAATATTATTCACTCTACTTTGTATTGAGCACTTTTTAAGAATAGTGTTTCTTTGGATACAGAATTTTATTCCATCCATACTAACCCTATACTTGTATATATATATATATATATATATATATATAATCTACCTAAATGAAAACATAAAACCTATTAAATTTCGTTTGCCTGGAACATATAGTTATTCAGATATTCGCATTTTAACTGATGTCTGTTTTTGAAAAGGCTCCCCATATATATATATATATATATATATATATATATATGTGTGTGTGTGTGTGTGTGTGTGTGTGTGTGTGAAGAAAAAATAGGAAATGTATCTCAATTTAACATGTTTGACTTTTATTAAAGCTTCGTGGGTGATCACGAGAAAAATGAAAAAAAAAGAGATCCAAATTACTGGAATTTTAGTTAATTCTTATTGGTCAGATACGTGTCACGTGTGTTAAAGAATAGATATTTTAAAAAATATGTGTTATAAATATTTTGGACGGAAAGTTGTGCAACAGCATATATGAGTATTTCTGAAGAACCATTTGTCTGTATATATATATATATATATATATATATGTGTGTGTGTGTGTGTGTGTGTGTGTGTGTGTGTGTGTGTGTGTGTGTGTGAGTGTGTCTGTGTGTACTTCTGTGTGTGTTTGCATCTGTGTGTGTGTGTGTGTGTGTGTGTGTTAGGTGAATTATTAACTAACCAAAATAGATGCATTGTAATAGTTGAGCGTTTATAAACCTCCCGCTCTTCGATTGCATCTTGTTAACTTTATTCAAAATGCAACGCGAAGTTGCAAGAACGCTAAGCCGGATCCGGGCTTTTCACAATTGATTGTGTTATTCCAACCAACAATACGTGACCACGAGTGCATTCGGACAGTCTTGTTAACGCAACGCACACATTCCAGAACAGCAATTTATTGTCGGCTCAGAAGTTGAAGAAGCGACAAGAAGGAGAAGTGGAAATATGGCCGTGAGGTTTTAATTTTTATATCCATTTTATTGTTGATGATGAATTGCTTTGTTTTTGTTTTGTTTTTTGTTTTTTGCTCCGGTTCTCATTTGCTTCTCACGTTTTCCTGAAACAATGATGGTAACAAAGTGGGTTTTTCGAATTTTGTTTTGTTTTTTTTAATAAGGACGATTATAACTATTATTACAATAGCAGTAATAATGAACCTCTTACAAATCCTTTTGAGCTGTGAAAAAACAATAATCCAGTACATAATGTCTATTATGTTTAATCATGAGCCGTTCTAAACATCGTATTTTGGCTTTAATTTCAGGTGAAAATAAAGACAAAAAATTCTCCAACATTTGGATAATCTTTTATTAAGTTGGTTGTAAGCTCTCGGCTCACATGTGCCATCCCCAGAGAGGTCACAAGGACGTTAACACAAAACATTCACCATTAGCGACGACTTTATCCTGTGTTGACATAAAACTCCGCTAAGCAACTTAATAAAAAATTATCCAAATGTTGGAGAATTTTTGTCTTTATTTTCACCTGAAATTAAAGCCAAAATACAATGTTTAGAACGGCTCATGATTAAACATAATAAACATTCATTGTCTCTTATGTTTAACAGTATATGTTTAGAAAATTATCTGCTGCCTCGATACACTATATATATATATATATATATATATATATATATATTACCTGTCATAAGTATTTCAAAAGCACATATTTTTCTGAACTTATTTGAGAGATAAAACAAACAGGAATACTTCGAAAGAAATGACGTGTTATGTTACAATCGATACACTATGTCCTTTAGTAATGTTTATTATCCCAATAAAATTCGCTTCTTGCTTAATGGTCTTGTTTCAAACTCTCAAAGCCAAGTTTTTTTTGTTTTTTTTTTTTGTTTTTTTTTAATCATTTCACCCCGAGCAAGGCAGAAACGCCACTGATGTGCAGGGGGTTACATAAATGTAGAAAGTGAGGAGTACAAGCTAGTTAGAAAGGAACAATAGAAAGCTGAGAAAGCAGGTGCAATGACAGATACATGGGCGGAGAGAACGTGAAGATTATACAGGGGAGGGGAGAGAGCTAGAGTCCAGTGGTGAGTAGGTGAGTATTAACTTTGCTTTTAAATTTCTGGAGGTCGTAGCCGTCAGGAAAGCAAGAATACGGGAGTGAGTTCCACAGGCGGGAAGTGCGAGAGAGGAAGCTGCAGGAGTAGAATTGTCGTCTGCGTTTGGCTAACCTGACTGTGAATGGGTGGGACCCAGTTGCCAGTCTGGGTGCACGGGTAAACACCTGTTGAGGAGGCATCAGTGACTTAAGCTCATCCGAGCAAAAGCCATGAAAGTATTTATAGAAGAGACAGAGGGAGGCCACATTTCGACGATGGGAAAGTGGCTGCAGACGAGTCGCCAGATCAGTACCTATCACATTACAGACTCTCCTTTGGAGCTTGTCAAGAACACTGAGGAGAACGGCAGGGGCACCTGACCATAAATGGCAGCAGTACTCCATGCACGGACGGATGGTTGACTTGTATATATGCAGGATGGATTCAGGTGGAAAAAACACAAAATGTACATTTAAATACATATAACAAATCCCCCACGCATATATATATATATATATATATATATATATATATATACACACACACACATTACATTAATGAAAGAAATAAATTACAGGAGGAAAACCTTTTATGCCAAAGCGTTTCGTTCCTTGAAAAACTTTATGAAGTCAAATGTAGACATCCTATATAGTACATAAATTTACACGCATAAGCAACGCGGAAAAAAATTAGAGAAAATTTTGTCAAAAATATTTCGGTTTTATGGAAAAGTAAACAAAGCATGCAAATTGGATGTACGTTGTGGTGTAATGGAAATCAAAGATCACAGTTCGAATCCCAATCGGATTCGTTTCATTCGCTTACGCACAACTAATCTTATTGGTCATTTAATGCTGAAATTTAATTTTCTTGGAAGAATTAGTAATTTTTTTATTTTTTATTTATTTATTTATTTTTTTGCAAAAATGTATTGTTAGTATTATTAAAAAGAAACATTTAAAGCTGGTAATATTTCTTTTTTAAATATATTGCCCGAGCATCAATGGGCTATACAGCTAATATTATATATATATATATATATATATATATATATATGTGTGTGTGTGTGTGTGTGTGTGTGTGTGTGTGTGTTTCATTAAAAGCCACTGAGAAAGCTAAAATTAATGGAAGTATTATTAATAAAAATCAATTAAAGCCGACACTTACTATCGACTATGAACGCGTACACAATGTGAGTTTGGAAAACTGTCTGATAACTCCAGCTCATACAGAAAACAATCTATATATCTGATTAAAAAATGACAATAAAACCATTCTTGTTAGTAAATAAAAGTATAGAAGAAAGAGTTCGGACATACAAAGAATTTAGACAATTGTTACGGAATTTACGTCCAGAAAAGAAAAAATCATCCGAACACAAGAAAAATTAAATAAAATACTTATTTTTAATTATTTAACCAAAGTGTCAGACGTTTTTAATGAAACTTATATAAAAGATGGGTTGTTTCCTAAATACCTTATATATATATATATATATATACTATCCTACGTCGATGGCACGAATCGGAGTTTCATGCGGTAAGCACTCATCAGGTGCATATAACCTGATGATTGCACAACGCATGAAACTCCGAGTCGTGCTATAGACGTAGGATAATGCATATATTAATGATTATAAAATTATTAATAAATTTAGCACTGTTCTATTAAAAGCTGAACAATAATATTTGTCTATATTTCTGAGATGAAGTAGGATTGACAGTATTTACATTATTCGGACTATTGTTGTCATCTTTGTTGCCATTTGTATCACGTTTCGGCCGTTGTACGCCCCGAAAATACGAGAGAAAATACTAGAGAAAACCATTAACATCAAAAAATTGCAATATTAACTATGGTTAAAAAAAAGGCTTACTGAACGTTAGGTTTATAAGTTCCAAAAATCAGTTGTTCTTAAGGATACATGGCCCAGTGGATATAGATGTTGTTAGTTCCTGTGACTTGACGCAAAAAATTGTGAGTTCAGTACCGGACTACAGCATTGATGAACAAGTAACTTACAGGGTTAGAGGGAGATAACTCATGACAACCAAAGGAGGCACTACTACACAAGGAATGAAGTGCATATACCTCAGTGATTGTAATAAAGAGTTTGGTTGGAAATTCCTGTCATCTGAATAATAATATCGCACGTATGTACACCCTCCTCATATATGCATTATTTTACGTCACTATATATATATATATATATATATATATATATATATATGTGTGTGTGTGTGTGTGTGTGTGTGTGTGTGTGTGTGTGTGTGTGTGTGAACAGAACAGTTAGTGCGTTTTAATAAGTAAATAACAGTTAAAGTGTCTTTAATCTAACGTTTCACATTAATAAGTTTAAATTGTCGCCATATTATATTTAAAATTTTACATATATGGTATTTGTGACGAAAATTTCACGTGTTTCGTCACAAATACCATATATATATATATATATATATATATATATATATATATATATATGGTATTTGTGACGAAACACGTGTTTCGAGTCTAAAGTTGACTCTCTTCAGGTGAATAAACTTGTGGCTTTACGTATCGAGGTCCTTTTGTTTCTGAGGGCCAAGATGTTGTTTATAAATAAGTAAATAAATACAAAATAGAAAAATAAAAAATAATCAATCAAATCAAAACAGTTTCTAGAATATCAGATCCAAAATAAAAGACTAACTTGAATAATTAAAAAAATACAAAACCTATTCTCGTTAATCGTTCCTCATACCATTTAAAAGAAGAGGATATAAACCTTCTTAAATTAGGTTTAAAATTCTGTCCCACCCCCAAAAAGAACATTACGAACCTAAAAAAAAGACCTTAAAGCATTCGAACGGATATTTAGACTTCTTGAAACATTACACAACAACAACAACAACAACACTATCGATAGCTCAGTAGTAAAAAAATAAATTAAAATTTTTCCCCTAACAAAAATAACAATTCAAATGAAATGAACATATTCTTTGAAATAATCTGGGATACAGGCTTTCGAAACAAACACAACAGTCATAGCAATCTCACACATAAGCAAAGACTAGTACCAGAAATCATCCGTAAGAACAATGATATAATAATAAAGGAAGCAAATAAAGGTGGTGCTGTAGTCATTATGAACAAAACTTATTACAAAACAAATATTCAAGATATGCTAGGAGACATAAATAACTAAAAGTCGATCAGAATATAGATGAAAACATCACATCAAAACTAAAAAAAATCTGCCTTACACACAGTAGAATACTAACGAAAAAGAAAAATATTTTCTTACAGACTTTACTTCAAAAAACAGTAATTTTACGGACTTCCAAAGATACACAAATCAAACACAATTAAAGAAGCTATCCAACAACAAAAATCGGAATATATTCACACCCCAAACCTCAGTGACCTTAAATTTAAACCAGTTGTTGCAGGGCCAGCTTGCCCTACAAGCAATCAATTTAATTGATAAAATATTACAACCATACATTACAAAAATAAAAAGTTACATCAGAGACAGCATACATTTCCCAAGCTTCATGCCACTAAAATTAAACCCGGGTACACCCATCGTAACTTTTGACGTGAACAGCCTGTACAAAAACATACCCCATGAACTAGAAAAATAAGCCAATGAATTTTAGATTTGGATAGAGAAACACCTATAAATACTCCCCACAAGCTTCACAAAAGAATTTATTATACGAAGTATAGAACTAATTTTAGACAACAATTAAATAATTATTATTCTAATAAAATAGTTTAACAACGAAAATTATACACGAACAACAAACAACAGGTACCGCGATGGGAACAAAAATGGCACCGATGTATGCAACACTCACCGTAGCATATCTAGAAGAAAACCTATACAACCAAATAGAACATAAATATGGGGAAGACATAAAAAAAAGAATTCACGAAATCATGGAAGAGATTCCTAGATGATTGTTTTATCTTTTGGAAATCAACATATGGAGACATAAATAAACTACACAATATACTACAGCACTTGCACCCCAGAATCAAGTTTACGCTAGAATACAGTTATAAAGAATTACCGTTCCTAGACATACTCATAAAAAACAAAAACATTTACATCATCACAGACATTTACTACAAACCCACAGACACTCTACAATGCCTCCCCCTCAACAGTCACCATCCTAAAAGCTGTTTCAAAGCCCTATTCCCTAGCACAACGAATTTGCACTATAATAACTGACGAAACCCTTCGTAAAATGCGCCAAGAATAATTACGAAAAACATTACAAATAAGAAGATACCCCACTCCACTAATAAGCAAGGGTTTTCAACTAGCAGAAAAAATACCATTAGATTCATTCCAGAATAAAGAAAAACAAGAAAAACATGAAAAAAAAAGGAAGACATTCTAGCATACGTTTCCACACACAACAAAAACAATCCAGAATTATTCACAAAGATCAAAACATCCATGGAATTATTCAACAACAAAAAAAAAACATCCATGGAATTATTTAAGAAAAAAAAAAAAAAAGGAAATCTTAAAGACAACTTAAATAATTAATAGCAAACGTCAGCCACAAAATTAAAAAGATATTCTAGCCTCATCTAAATTCTAACAGCATACAACACAGGGGGTTACAAAATGCAACAAAAAATAAGATGTCGAGTATGCAACATAATAATAGAAGGAAAACACTTTAAGTTCAAAACCACATCTACATTCGAAATAAAATCGGATCTAAGCTGCAACTCGAAAAATGTAGTTTACGCTCTAAAATGTGACAAATGCGCAAAGATATACTGGGAGTGACACAATGCTCGAATAATAGAGTATCCCTTCATAAAAGCAATATAAAAATATCATATAACAGGAAATTATATGTCTACCAACATTTTTATTAATGCAGTGGGAGCAAATTCAAAGCAATATCTATCTACCAAAATGCAGACTATGACACACAGGAAGAAAGATTCATTAAAAATACAAGCCTTCGCTCAACAAAACGACATGAAAAATACACACCGAAAAACACACCCACACATACATATGCACACATACATACACACACACACATACATGCACACACACCAAATTCAAATAGTAACCCTAAGCAATAAAAAAGAACTAGATTACCCATAAAAAACAATCCTAAAACATAAAAACGAAATCCAAAAACGCTCTCTCTCTCACACAGACACACACACACACACACACAACGCACACCAAATTCAAAATATCGTCAAAGCAATAAAGACAACCAGCTGACCGATAATTACAGAGACTCGTAGATAAGGAAGGCGCCTAGAAGATAATTTTAACGGACTAATGAGGGAACCCCAAACCAAATCATTTCAAACTGGGGTAAGCACTTTATTTATTTATTTATTTATTTATTTATTTATTTATCCATTTATACTGACGTGAGAAACCACATACATTTTAACCCGCCAACATTCAATTTATTTTATCTTATTTTATTTTATTGATTTGATTTTTTTTTTTGACTTACTTATTTATAAACAACACCTTGGCACTCAGAAACAAAACGAACTTAATCGCCTGAAGAGAGTCAACTTTAGACTCGAAACACGTGTAGCGTCTCAAATACCATTATGGACACTTAAAGTATCATAATATGCATAATGACAACTACAATAAATATACACTTTAAACAAAACGTTCACGGCCTATCACACATTTTATTCTTTACCAATTTCTCTCGTTGGAACAACCCTATTTCTTTTTCTAATATATATATATATATATATATATATATATATATATATATATATATTAATTATTAAGTTAGAACATGTGCAAACTAAAAATTTGTATATATATATATATATATATATATATATATATACACACACACTTGGTCAGCAAACTTTCTTTCAAGTATCTTTCGTGGAATACAGCCGAAGAATTTATTTATTTTCATTCATTTCTCCTGAATTCTCACACCTTTTCGTTTTCCCGGAGATAAGTTATGTAAAACTTTTCCACAATTATCGTACCAAGCGTTTTCGGCCACTTCTCAAAGGTCAAGGGTGTGATGTCTCTGTTGTTGTTTTTCTATGCTCACATTTTGACTGTAACGTAGTAATTAGTCTTGTGTTGTTTTTGAAAATAATGCCATCAACGTAAGACAATATATATATATATATATATATATATATATATATATATGCTTACACAGAGGCACATTACGTACGCTCCATAAATAATGCCCTATATTGATTTCTCCAAAGACTAAAACAGATCCAATATATATATGGAGTGCAATAGCACCATTGAACAGAGGTCAATTCTCTAATTCGAATTTGAACACCTCACGTTAATTTTTCTATGTATGAATAGAATTTCCGAAATAACATTTTTACACCTCCCTTGATAAATTTCTTCACATACATGATGATATAAAAGTGTTTGCTCTTGATATGTCTTCTATTAACCGATGTCAAAATATATTTATCTACTTTGAACTTACTTATTTCACAAGAAATCTCTTTGGTTTGGATTAACTGACAAAACTTTTTTCATGTGTTATAAATTGTTCTTCCTTTATGGATCATGTCCATTCAGGATGTGAACAGTTATGTCTCTACACAGATTCCTGTCACTTGTGGTTCTAAGCAGCATTTGACCCTTTACCTCCCTATTTGTCCCCTCTCTGCCTTCCTTTTACGCAAACTCACTATACACAATGTTCAAACAAACTAGAATATGTCGGTTGTTAATCCATTACGTAAATCACCGAAACTTTCCGTAACATTGTCTGTTTACATTTTTTTATATTACGATATGCTTTCAGAATAGAGATGAATATTGCGATAAAATCGGAAATTCGTGTTTATAAGGCTTGATTCAGCTTCGTTTAGACTCTAAAACGCGTCAGATCAAGTGAAGGCTTTCCCTTTGTTTTCAAAGCCTGCAGGTTCGAATCCTGCCGAATGATATATTTTACTAACAAAATTTCTCAAAAATATTCATACTGGTAGAGATATGTGCATAAATATACTGTTTAATTAAAAACACAGTTTCTACTCAAATACGAGTATCTATAAAAAAAAAAAAACAACGTTCAAACAAATGAATAAAAATATGCCAGTTGTTAATGTAATTTGTAAATCTCAGAAACTTTTCGTAATATGTATGTATTTATATGCATATATATATATATCTGTGTGTCTGTGTGTGTGTGTTTACTCAAGCATGTGAAATTTTTCTCTGCTACTTTTGCCCTTAAACTGTTATGTGTGTATCAAATTTTCCAAGCCGACCTTCCTCATTACGTGCCCCAAAAATTATAATACAGTAACTCAAATATTGTTAAAAGAATTTCGAATTTTTTGCATATTACATAAGTATGCCGTTTTTTGTAAATACGGCCGTTCATACATGGCATCATCAGAAAATAAGAGCGATAGCTAGAGTATATTTAAAGCCAAAGTAACTAAAGCTCAATAAAAACAATAAGATTACGGATTTCTAAATTTTAAGATTACTTAGTAGTTAGAAATTATATAAAAAAGATGCTCATGATATATTCCTCAAGTAATTTTCACAGATATGTCACATGTAGGAAAAATAAACTTCTGTCTGTCAGTCAAGCTGTTAAACTGTTTCTGTAATATTTTAAACTAAAAGTAATATTTATTTCAAATCAAATTAATTAAAGTTCATATTAGCTAATGTTCTTGAAATAAGGTATCAGAAAAGTGTATTTTACTTTTGAAAGATTCTTTAATAAAGATAATTACATTGAGTTGACAGCTCACTAAAAATGATGCTAAAAAGGGATTTTAAAAATTTCAAAACAAAATCTCCTTTCAGTCATTTTAAAATAATTTTCAACATTGCTTATTGGAATATTTAATCTATTTGATTGAAAATAAAACTAAAATAAAAATAAATATTTTAACTCTTAAAAATTAATCTTAAACCTCTATATATATATATGTTTTTTGGACAAAGTTCCGGCCTTTGTACTCTCCACCCTTCTTCAGGAAGGAATTTCGAGCCGAAACATTTATAACAATCACTGGGGTATATCATTCTCATTCCTTTGGTAGTCATGAATTATCTCCCTTTAACCAGACTCTCTAATTTGTTCACTGCTGTAGCCTGATATTGAACTCTCAACTTTTTGGGTTATGTCACTGGAACTAACCAACGTCTATATCCACTGGGCCATGTGTTCTTAAGGACAACAACTGAATTTCTGGGACTTATAAACTTAATATTCAGTAACCATTTTTACCAGAGCAGTAACCTACAGCGTAAGATTTATTCAGGGTAGATGAAACAGCTCCAACAAACCTGAAAGTGAGGGTACATGAGAATAACAACACTCAGAAAGCAGCCTCAGTCTATTTGCCCTATGTGAAGGGGTTCTCGGAGAAAATACAAAGGATCTGTGGTCCATATAACATCAGGAAGATCTTCAAAAGTGGTCCTACACTTCGCATACCTCCCCCGAGTAAGACTCCCAATAGACGAGGACATGACTAAGGACTGTGTGTACGCCATTCCATGTAGCTGTGGAAAGAATTATGAAGAAGAAACAGACCGCCTTCTTAAGGTAAGGCTACAAAACCATCGCAAGGTTGTAATAAAAAAAATCAGGCCTAGCTGACCATATATGGAGGAAGACAGGGGATCACCGCTGCCTATGGAATTAAATTTAAATAATAGAGAATGCCACTGGAAACTACATAAACTTAAGGAATCAGCACATATGCTAAGCTACAAAAATCTTCTAAGTCAACTTAGCAATGAGATAAATACAAAATGGGAACCAGTAATATGGAGTGTCAGAGAAAATCATTAATGTCAAAATTGCAATATCAGCTCTGGTAAAAATACTAGAGAAAACCATTAACATCAAAAATTGCAATATGAATTATGGTAAAAAAAAGAAATGGTTACTGAACAGTAGGTTTATAAGTCCCAGAAATTAAGTTATTCTTGCTTTTAATGGCCCAGTGGATATAGACGTTGGTTAGTTCCAGTGATTTGACCTAAAGCGTTGTAACTTCAATTCAGTAGTGGTGTACAAGTAACTTAGAGATTCCGGTTAGAGGGAGATAACTCACGACTACCAAAAGGGGCTTCGGACAAGGAATGAGAATGATATAACCCAGTGATCATATATATATATATATATATATATATATATAAGTCATCCACAACGTAATGAGAGCATAATATATTAGTCATCCACTATTTGAAAAAACAGTAGCTACTCAAGCATCTACGCACTGTTTATTCAGTAATGAATTTGCTCACTCTCGGCTACTGGCGTGCGTTCACATTGTATATAACACGCGAAAGTCTGCTTTCCTCTATCGAGCGTCCATAGATCAGAGATAGAATCGCCGACTGAGATATATATATATATATATATATATATATATATATATATATATATATAGATGAGTAAGAGTAAGAACAAATGGTGTAAAAATCAACATAATAAAAGCATTTACGATATATATATATATATATATATATATATATATAAGGATAATGTTAGATGCAAATCTATATTTAAGATTAATATTGGCTAATTCAATGAGAAAATTGAAAAACTACGTAACGCGTTTCGTCCATATTCAGACTAATTAGTTTTAATTTAAAAGTTTGATATATAAAAATTATATATATATATATGTGTGTGTGTGTGTGTGTGTGTGTGTGTGTGTGTGTGTGTGTGTGTGCGCGCGAGTAATTTTGTATTTATATATTTGTGTGTGTGCGTTAATTCGGACTGTTGCCCTTATCCTTTTTGCCATATTCACGACGTTGCGACCGTTGTACGCTCTGACCTGATTGAAATTTCAAACGAAACCATTTATTTCGAATTCTGGGTTAGATTATTCTCATTACATGCTTTATGCTTCTTACGAATGTTTTCGTTATCTCAGTGTAACTTAAAACTCCACGCTATTGTTCACCATTGCTGTAGTCAGGTTTTGAATTCACAACTCTTTAGATCAAATCACCGAATTTAACCAACGCTTTAACCACTTTTATAAAATTATTGTCTACCGACAATAAAAGTAAAACGAGAAACAATTAAGGAAACTTTTGTTTAAAATATAAAAGAGACAGTTGAAATATTTTAGGAACATAACGAGAAAAGAGGGCTTGGAAAATTAAACACTCACAGTTTATATTGAAGGCAGGAGGCGTAATTGGTAACATCGAGTAACCTAGCTTTTGCAAATAGTTGACAGTACAGGGAATGGGGTAGATAATAAAAGGATAAATGTTACTAAAAGCAAAACCGAAGAAGTTTTGAAGAGTCATGATACGCCATCCTGAAGAAGGAGCAGAAGGAGAAATGCAACCGCAACTTCTACTCCAACAGTTTCTTTCCTCGCACTTCTCGATTGTGGAATTCCCTTCCACATGATTGCTTCCCCGACGGCTACAATCTCCAGGAGTTTAAATGTAAGGTCAATAGACACCTCCTAACACACTAACTCGCTTCCATTCTTTCAAACACTCTTCCCATCCACCCAGCCTCCGTATCCATACCCATCTATCACCCTCCTTTTGACATTTCCTATATCTAACGACTCTTTCTCTTTACCTTCCCCTATGTAGCCCCATGCGCAATAGTGGCAGTGGAATGCCTTGCTTGGGGTGAAATGATTATAAAAAAAATTCGTAAATCAGCAGCAGAAGAGAAAAAGAAAGAATATCGTAACATAGAAAATGTGAGATAAGAAAAAGTCAGTCAGTCAGTTAAGTGTCATACGTGATACACGCTTGGGCGATCATGTCTCGAAAGAGACATGACTGACTGGACTGAAGATTATCCCGCAGTAGGTTGCCATTGCTTTCTGCGGTAGACTGGTTGCCGACCAAGGCTATAGAACCCAATCTGTCCTGTTATTTTACCCATAACTGGAAGGAAGAGACGGATTAATACCTTTCCCAAGGGTATTTGCGCATAAGTGAATACAACGGATTCAACTGGAATTCGAACTCGGCTCCCCGGATTCTCGTTCCGAGCCGATATCCACTGTACCACAAAAGAAGGTTAATAAAATACAGGAAAGAAAAAGACGAAGAAAAAGCAGACAAAATAAAATAAGCTTTGCAAAAAGCAATACATAAAAATTACGCAGATGTTGGTAAGAAATGAAGATGAATTTACCGGTGGTATCGAAAGATATACTGCTCGTGGTACACATGTAAGGGGAATTTGATTGTTTGACGAGGAAACGAAATCAAGAAGTTAAACTTTGCAGTCGGTAAGCCGAAAAGAAAGAGAAAGGTATTTCAAAAGAAGCTGGTGGGGGTTCGCATGATACTGAGTCAACTATAAGACGAACAGAAAATGTGGAGAACAGTGAACGGACGTAGAAGGACTAAAGTGGTTTATAATCCCATCCGATCTGACAAGTCGGCACGATCTGCTAATCTCAGTGGATCCGATGTCATGGATTCAGAACCAGGCTAGAGATTACAGCTGTCAAATCTAGAGTGAGCATGCAAAAGGGGTTGAAGGGAGATTGCTATTTCGGACAGTGTTGACCACACTGGTCAAGAGACAGCTGGTGCCTGAATACTTGTATTGCAGGCGTGTTTATATTAACTGCACATAGCTACCGACGAGAATGTTCCACGAGAATGGCAAATCATTAATCTTGCACAAAAGCAATTCATATATATATATATATATATATATATATATATATTACTACTTAAACTGATATATATATATATATATATATATATATATATATATATATATATATATATATATTCTTGAAAATTTTTAGATCTTCTACAATTCCATGAATAATACACAATTCGCAGCCAAAACCTGCCGCTCTTCAGACCACCTAAAAAAAGAACGACACATATATATAATATATATTACCCATGAAATTGTAAAGTATATAAATTTTTTCTAGATTATATTACTCTGTTAAATAAGTAAATAAATAAATTTAACATTGAGTTCTTAAGTTTGTCTCTATCAGAATTTACCTGACTTAAATACCAAATATTCTGCGTTATAATATATATATATATATATATATATATATATATATATATATATATATAATAATAAAATCGACTCTGTACGTATCCAAATCTTAAAATCTTACACAAGTAATTTTTAAGGACCACGAATAACCGGCAGAATCTAAGTCCGTTATTGTCCGCCGCTATAAAGCTTTGGACAATGAGGGAAAAAAAAAACTGCGGAGCACCGACAATACATACAGTACTTCACAGCAAAGAAAAAAAAACCCTCAAACGATGAATATAGTATCGCACTTTGAGAGGTGGTGTTAATAAAATAGTACTTGATGTAATAAAACAAAATGACCAGTGTCCACACTGGTGCGTGCATGGACACTGATATTTTGTCTCATGCTTGAAAGCCATCTTCAAATCTAATGTTTGAGTTGATTTCTTTTAAGCACGAAGCAAGCTGTCGCCTTAACTGTTTATTTCTGTGTCTACCCTGTTTATATTCAGATACGCCCTCTCTTAGATATTGTGCACTTTGCTCCAAAAATAAAATATTACTTAAACCGATATTTTATATATATATATATATATATATATATATATATATATTGTAATTTTGTTATTACAATGGTTTATAAAAGTATAATATCATTACACAAAAATGTTCATATTTCAGAACGACACTGTTCTTCAGTTAAAATAAAATGTTAAAATAAATGATGAAAACGATTTATTTTTAAAATATAAGATGAATCCATGGTCATTTAGGAAATTAGGGAGTGGTAGTTGGAGAAAATGCTTTCGGTGTGTCAATATTGTTCAATCAAAAATGTGAATTATGTAACCATGGAGATTTAATACTTGTGTTATGAATGGGGGCAAGATAGCTTGGATCTAGACATGACACTTATTAATTTTGTCTGGATAAGATACATAGTGAGACCTTAGATTTTTTAATGGGTAGACAATAAATTATTAACAGGAGGTTGGTTTTTTTTATAGAACAATAGATTTTTTATGAGTAAAGGGGCTAGAATGTTTAGGTCAGAATTAGGATACGTGTTCTTTCACATTTTTGTTATATATATATATATATATATATATATATATATATATTAAATATCGGTTTAAGTAATATTTTATTTATGGAGCAAAGTGCACAATATCTAAGAGAGGGTGTATCTGAATATAAACAGGGTAGACACAGAAATAAACAGTTAAGGCGACAGCTTGCTTCGTGCTTAAAAGAAATCAACTCCAACATTAGATTTGAAGATGGCTTTCAAGCATGAGACAAAATATCAGTGTCCATGCACGCACCAGTGTGGACACTGGTCATTTTGTTTTATTACATCAAGTACTATTTTATTAACACCACCTCTCAAAGTGCGATACTATATTCATATATATATATATATATACACGAGAAAAAATCGCAAGATCGCCAAGACCTACCGCGGTTTCGCACAACGGCTCGAAACCGCGGTAGGTCTTGGCGATCTTGCGATTTTTTCTCGTGTGTTTTTGCTCTACGTCACTGCCTCTTGGTTAATCCTTTTTGGTTAGTTTTGTATTGAGCACTTTTCTTTCTTTGTGGTTCGTTCCGTTTGAGGGTTTTTTTTTCTTTGCTGTGAAGTACTGTATGTATTGTCGGTGCTCCGCAGTTTTTTTTTTCCCTCATTGTCCAAAGCTTTATAGCGGCGGACAATAACGGACTTAGATTCTGCCGGTTATTCGTGGTCCTTAAAAATTACTTGTGTAAGATTTTAAGATTTGGATACGTACAGAGTCGATTTTATTATTATTATATATATATATATATATATATATATATATATGAATTTAGGAAAAACTACTAAAAAGTTGTAAGTTTAAAAATGTATTTTTTGACAGTATTTATTTTTTTCTATTATTATAATAATAAGTAGTTTTTCTATTATTATAATAATAGAAATAAATAAATACTGTCAAAAAAATACATTTTTAAACTTACAACTTTTTAGTAGTTTTTCCTATACATATTAAGACAGTATACGTGGATCATCATTATGCTATATATGAATATATATATATATATATATATATATATATATATATATATATGTGTGTGTGTGTGTGTGTGTGTGTGTGTGTGTGTGTGTGTGTGTGCATACAGGCCCACTTTAGGTGTGTTCGCGCGTGCGCACTTTAGGTAAAAGACGAAACAGATAAAATGAGACTATGCAGGATCTTCTCCATTTCCGCCTTATAAAATTGCTTTGCTTTTTTTTTTATTTGTTTTGACAGCGATATCTACTTTCTCTATAATTTTGGTGACATAATCATCTTCTTTTTTTGATAAATCCCTTTTCTCCATCTCCTCTTTATATAATAGCTTTCTTTCTTTCTTTTTTTATTTCTTTCTTCGGCAGGCATATCTAATTTTTATGCTTTTGGTTTCATAATCATATCCTTTCTGAAATCACCTCCTCATGTAATAGTGTTATGGTGCCCTCCTACGAGGAATGGACTCTTCCTATTGTTATATGTAATTACCTGCGTGACTTCCGGAGAGCAGTTAATGAAGGCAGTTAACGTGAGCAGTTAATGAAGCAATTAACAGCAGTTAACGGAAGCATTAAACATCAGTTGACGATAGCAATAAGCAGCGTAATAATACCTTCGGACTTACTTATTTCTATACTACTTATTATCAACACCTCCTTTGAATATCTTATTTCTTGTTATACTAATATACTGTTTTGAAGCTACCTTCTTCCGGACCAAACCGGTCACTTTGCGGCGAATTTTCGCCACAACTGCACAAATTGACGACGAAGATCCAAACCGATGATGATGATGATGATGAAATTTTTTTTCAATCCGATCCCCTTTCCAAAATCTGTCCAAACTTCAAAACTTTTGTTGGACTGAGAACTTTACGGCAACTTTAACATAGATTGCTGTATCTTTTTAATGTTTTGCGAACGTGCCTCAGGCATTTTGCATGTCTGTTCTTCAGCGTTTGCGCATCTATGTGTGTGTGGTAAGCTGTTAGAAATAAAGAGATGCAGAGAGAGACAGTAAGTGATTGAGGCATTTTATGTTCCTCGGTAAGTTGTATCCGTGTGTAATGGCGTATATGTGTTACGGTATACGCATGTGCGGACAGACGCGTGTCATTCTACAGACAAGCCGGGGACAGCGCAACCACATGCAGAAAAGTTCAGCGCTATAAACGGAAGTGTCTGCGAGGGTTTCAATGAAAAGAGCGATTTCCCTTACCTGATCCCCCCTCAACGATCCACCTCTTAGCTGCTGCCATCTCTTGCGAGAAAGCAATGCGGGTTAAAAATTTGATTATATTTTAATTGGGGTAAATTGTATTATAATTTCGCGAAATTGCATTATATTAGGAATGGAGCCGGCGGTTGTCTCCGTAAATAAGACGCGGTTCATTGCTAACAGAAACGTTGTACAGTGCATGCGCAATGCGTGAGTGAATAAAGAAAGCGGGGAAAAAGAGAACAGAGCCGTTGAATTAAACAAATAAACAAAAAGGACGATGAAAATCCCCTTTGTTTGATGAGATCGAAGAGGAGGAGCAGAAATATAAGAGAAAAAATGAGGAATCGAGGGAGGTAGCGAAAGAAGAGTAAAACTTTAGTATTTGTCTATATTCCTGAGATGAGGTAGTATTTATAGCATTCAAGGACCAGTGGATACAGACATTGGTTAGTTCCTGACTTGACTCTTAGAGTTGTGAGTTCAATACCAGGCTACAGCAATAGTGAACAAATAACTTGCAGGGTTAGAGGGAGATAACTCATGACTTCCAATCGAAGCTTCCCGCAAAGAATGGAGTTCATATACCCCAGTGATCGTAATAAAGAGTTCGGTTCAAAATTTCTAGCACCTGAAGAAGGCCGGAGCGTACAACGGCCGAAACGTCGTACAAATGGCAACCAAGATGAGGACAATAGTCCGAATAATGTAAATACTGAGGAGTAAAACGCAAAAGAAATAAAAAGATGTAAGAAAAAAAGAAAATATAGAAGAAACCAGTGGAAATACAATGAAGGAAAAAATAACAAAGGCAAAGGGAAAAAAAGCACAAGCCCTCCTAGACAGGAAAGTAGAAGAAAGCGAAAAGAAAGGACTAAATATCAAGACGGAAAATAAGTACATCAGCAAAAGAAAAAGCCAAAGACGCGGGTTACAAATTGGTAATATTATCATCAAGCAGGTTCAGAACTTTTATTTTTAATTTTTTATTTAAATGGAGTTTGTTTTTTGTTTTTTAAACAGTGTATGAAAAGTACAGACAGAGGGAATCGAACACGCATTCAGTCAGTTAAGTGCCATACGTGATACACGCTTTGGGCGATCATGTCTTTTTGAGTCATGACTGACTGGGCAGAAGATTATCCCGCAGTAGGTTGCCATTGCTTTCTGTGGTAGACTGGTTGCCGACCAAGGCTATAGAACCCAATCTGTCCTGTTATTTAACCCATAACTGGAAGGAAGAGACGGATTAATACCTTTCCCAAGGATATTTGCGCGTAAGTGAATGCAATGAATTCAACTGGAATTCGAACTCGGCTCCCCGGATTCTCGTTCCGAGCCGATATCCAATGCACCACAACGCACACGCATTATACGAGCGAAAAAACCATTTCAATTCACTATTATATAACAGTGACTTTTGGACAATTTCACGATGTGGTTCTGCAGAAGGAAACTGAAAATTCCTTGGAAGAAGCGAATACGCAACAAGGACGTATTAAAGTAAATAGCAACATAACGAACAGCTATACTAAAAATCAGGAAAAAATCAGCTGAAATTCCTTAGGCAAATGATGAGGAAAGAGAGAAATTTAACCGTCAAAGGGTTTATTGAGAACAAGAGAGATAGGGCAAAGCAACGAGCCACTTATCTGACAAGATTATGTAAATGGACGGTGGAATGAAAGGCTTAAGTAAATGGAAAAAAATGCTAAGAGCCACAAAGGATAGGAGATCGCGTATCTTTTAAAGGAACACGGTATATAGAAGGAAGAAGGTACTGAAAGAAATGGAAGCTTTTCTATCTCATTATTCAAAGAATGTGGTGTAATGGATATAGGTTCAAAATGTGAAAGCAGAAAGCAAAGTTCGAATTCTAGTCGAATTCGTTTCATTCACTTACGCACAAATACCCTTACGAAAGGCAATAATTAATTTCTTCTCCCTCCAACTATGGGTTGAAAAGCAAAAGAGATTGAATTCTCTAGCTTTAATTGGCAACCAGTCTACCACAAAAGGTAATGACAACCTACTGCAGGAAAATCTTCTACCTTATCAGTCATGTTTCTTTCGAGACATGATCGCACAAGCGTGTATCACATACGGCACTGACTAATATAAATCTCTATAGCATAATGGCCGTTACGGTAATGGCCTTAGGCGAAAAGAATATTTACTGATAATTTGGGCTCTGACCTTAGCGCAATGTTTAGCAAGCTAATTTCGCCAAACAATGGGATTCCTTGCATTTTAGAATATACACATGCCTCACGAGGCAAAAAGCAGAGTATTTGACTCTGGAGTGACGAGGTCGATGTTCGCAATCAGCTTTACATTAGATTAAACAAATGTTACAGGGACTTTATATATATATATATATATATATATATGTCTGAGTTCAGAAAATATGTAGGAAACATAAACAGTTAGGAAAGGGTAAAGTGGCGAGGGAAAAGTTAAAAATATCAAATAAAAAGAAAAAAAAAACAGAAAAAGAATTTAACAATGAGGCAAAATTACTATCATAAAAAAGAAAATAAAAGAGTAAATAAAAAATGGATGATGAAAAATGAATTAGCTTATTCTAAGAGAAAGAAAGAAAGAAAGAAAGAAAGAAAGAAAGGGATTATGAAAAGAGATATCAAAGAAAAAATGGCATAGAAAAAGAAGAAAAGATAGAAAAAAGAATAAAAGAAAAAGAGCTATTACACAAGGAGATGATGAAACAAAGTAATTCATCAAAGAAAGAATATGACTAAGTAAGAAAAACCCTAAAGAAAAAAGAAAGAAAGAAAGAAAACTACGAAAGAAAGAAAGAAAAAAGAAAAAAGATTGAAAGAAAGAATATTGAAAGAAAAAAAGAAAGAAAGAAAGACAGAACGAAAGAAAGAAAGAAAGAAAGAAAGAAAGAAAGAAAGAAAGAAAGAAAAAGGAGGATTGAAAGAATGAAAATTATTTCATGAATAGATGATGGAGAAAAGTGATTTATCAAAGAAAGAAAATGATTTTTTAGGCAGAGCGTAGAAAAAAGACATATTCCAGTAGAAGAAAGAAAGAAAGAAAGAAAGAAAGAAAGATTGGGAAATAAAAAGTAAGACAGAAAGAACGCTATCATATAAAGAGATGGAGAAAAGGGATTTATCAAAGAAAGATGATTATGTAACCAAGAGCGAAGAAAAAGAATCATCCTAGTCGAAAAAAGAAAGAAATATTGAAAGAAAGAAAGAAAGAAAGAAAGAAAAAGCTATTACATAAGGAAGAGATGGTTAAAAGAAATTTATCAAAGAATGAAGATAAATATGTAAAGACGAGCGTATAGAAAAGAGAAGAAAGAAAGAAAGAAAGAAAGAAATATTGAAAGAAAGAAAGAAAGAAAGAAAGAAAGAAAGAAAGAAAGAAAAAGCTATTACATAAGGAAGAGATGGTTAAAAGAAATTTATCAAAGAATGAACATAAATATGTAAAGACGAGCGTATAGAAAAGAGAAGAAAGAAAGAAAGAAAGAAAGAAATATTGAAAGAAAGAAAGAAAGAAAGAAAGAAAAAGCTATTACATAAGGAAGAGATGGTTAAAAGAAATTTATCAAAGAATGAAGATAAATATGTAAAGACGAGCGTATAGAAAAGAGAAGAAAGAAAGAAAGAAAGAAAGAAAG
Organism: Ascarosepion bandense; assembly: GCA_037127315.1. Lineage (NCBI taxonomy): Eukaryota > Metazoa > Mollusca > Cephalopoda > Sepiida > Sepiidae > Ascarosepion > Ascarosepion bandense. The sequence continues at coordinate 210,312 of JBBBDQ010000410.1, read as the reverse complement.
AAAAAGCTATTACATAAGGAAGAGATGGTTAAAAGAAATTTATCAAAGAATGAAGATAAATATGTAAAGACGAGCGTATAGAAAAGAGAAGAAAGAAAGAAAGAAAGAAAGAAAGAAAAAGCTATTACATAAAGAAGAGATGGTTAAAAGAATTTTATCAAAGAATGAAGATAAATATGTAAAGACGAGCGTATAGAAAAGAGAAGAAAGTAAAAAGAAAGAAAGAAAGAAATATTGAAAGAAAGAAAGAAAGAAAGAAAGAAAAAGCTATTACATAAGGAAGAGATGGTTAAAAGAAATTTATCAAAGAATGAAGATAAATATGTAAAGACGAGCGTATAGAAAAGAGAAGAAAGAAAGAAAGAAAGAAAGAAAGAAAGAAATATTGAAAGAAAGAAAGAAAGAAAGAAAGAAAAAGCTATTACATAAGGAAGAGATGGTTAAAAGAAATTTATCAAAGAATGAAGATAAATATGTAAAGACGAGCGTATAGAAAAGAGAAGAAAGAAAGAAAGAAAGAAAGAAAGAAAGAAAGAAAGAAAAGAGCGGATCAGTAAATGGAAGAACGAAAGTGTAAGAAAAGTGAAAATCAGTTAAAGAAGAAAAGAAAGAAACCAGCGTATGAATAAAGAACATCAGAGAAAGAAAGGGTTAAGCATAGTGAGGATTAGTAAAAGAAAAAAGAAAGAAGAAAATAGCGTAAGAATAGAAAGAATCAGTAAAAGAAACAAAAAAAAACGTTAAAATAAAAAAAGGCTCGTTAGAAAGAAATCACGAAAAAATGGAAGATCAATAAAAGAAAGAAAGAAAGAAAGAAAGAAAGAAAGAAAGAATAATAAAAAGAAACTGATGTATTTATAAAGAGGACCGGTAAAAAGAAAGTAGGGGGAAAAAAAGAAAGAAAAATAGAAATAAAAAAAAGTGAGAAATATTACAATGAGAAGAAAAGGACAGAGAATAAGTAAAAGCAAGCAAGCAAACAAGAAAGAAAGAAAGAAAGAAAGAAAGAAAGAAAGAAAGAAAGAAACTACGTTAGAAATAGAGAGGATCAGATAGAGGAACGATAAAAGAAAAAAAGAGAGAAAGAAAACTATTACATGCGGAAAAGATGGAAAACTGTGATTTATCAAAGAAAGAATATGATTATGTAACCAAAAGCATAGACAAAAGGGATATCCCTGTCGAAGAAAGAAGGAATGATAAAAAGATTGAAATAAATACAGAAAAAAAAAGAAAGAAAATTATTATATAAGGAGGAGATGATAAAAAGTGGTTTTGTAACCGAAAGTATAGAGAAAAGCAAAATCCCTGTCAGAAAACGAAAGATAGATGGAAAGAAAGCTATTACATGCGGAAGATATGAAGAAATTTAATTAATCAAAGAAAGGATTTTATTATATAACCAAAAGCACTGAGAAAAGGGATATACTTGTCGAAAAAAGAAAGAAAGAAAGAAAGAAAGCGTAAAGAAATGAGATAAAAAGAAATGCTTTACAAGGTCATGAGGTCGAATAAAAAATCGATAAATTGTAAGAAAAATTTAAGTGAAGGTAAAAAATTAGGTAAACTATAAACAACAATAAACTGTAGAAGGAATTAAATACAGATAAATTAACAAGAGATAACAATCAGAAAAAAGCAATACTGAAAAGAAGAAACAGAATAAAAGAATCTGAAGTGGAGTTTCATCTAATCATTTAAAGAATGGTGACCAAGCAACGCGTGTATAGCAAAGAAGCAACAAGGGGCCCACACTAAGGATGTAAAGGGAGGTAATTTTCAGTGGAAATAAAAACAAAGAGAACGACAGAAAGCGCCTCTTGTACTTCCGTTAATGGCATTCATCGCATCAAGTTTTACAAGCGATAGCAATAATTCTAGACGAACCGAATAGCCGCGAGGTAGATAAACACCGTTTGTGCGCAGAAGCAAAGCATTTATGCGTGTTGTTTGCGCAAACAGAAAATAATGACGTCTACTCCTTTTCCTTATATCTCTCTGAGGCGAAAATTGATTTGAATCTAACGCAAACTCTTGTTGATTTATAAATACTCCTGTAAAGCGTGTTTATATAGTAACGTCAATTGACGCCCAACTCAGTTTAAAAACTAAAAAAAATGTCTTCTCATTCAATTAATCCCAAGAGAATTATTTTGCACCAAGGATTTCTTTTATGGGCTATGTCCTTTCAGGACGTAGGCGATCATGGCTTTCCACATCTCCCTGTCCCTGGTGGCTCTTAGCACGTTTTCTTCTGTTGCACCATGCAACCCTCGTTCCGGCATCCACCTGATCAGGTCATTCAAATATGTTATCCGCTGCTTTCCCCTGTCTTTTTCCCCCTCTATCTGGCCTGTTAGTAACAATATCTCCAAGCCCTCCTTCCTCATTGCATGTCCCAGGAACTTTAGTTGTCTCTTCCTGATGCTCAGTATTAATTTCCGTTTCGTCTCCATCCTTTCCAAAACCTCGTCATTGCTCACATGCTCGGTCCATATCCGCAGTATCCTTCTGTAGAACCACATTTCAGCTGCTTCAAGTTTTTCCTTCATCTTTGAAGATACTGTCCAACAATTTTATTAAAATAATGATTTGAATAAGTCTAAAGTAATGTTACGTATCTATAAGACTACCATTCGTCCAAGCTTAGAATCTTACTGCTACATATGGTCCGGTGATCCTGCTATTTACTTTGAACTTCTTGACAAAACCCGAAGAAGAATCAGCAACATTATTCGTCCTGAATCGGCATCTCAGTTCCAGTCATTTTCTCACCTCCGTAATGTTGCCTTTTTTATAAATCAGCCAGCCAGTAAGTGGCATACATGATACACGATTGGGCGATCATGTCTCGAAAGAGGCATGACTTACTGGGTAGTAGTAGGTTGTAATTACTTTTTGCGGTAGACTGATTGGCAACCACGGCAACAGAACCCAAAATTATTTAACAGGGAAGAGATGGATTAATACCTTTTCTAATGGCATTTGTGAGAAAGTGAATGCAACAGATTTAACTGGAATTAGAACTCGGTTCTCCGATTTCTAGTTCCGAGCCGATATCCACTGCACTACACCACACATTCACATTTGTTCTATAGATAATCGCTCTGGTGCCTAGATATTCTGAATTTATGTGCGTTGTGGTGCATTGGATATCGGCTCGGAACGAGAAATCGGGGAGCTGAGTTCGAATTCCAGTTGAATTCATTGCATTCACTTACGCGCAAATACTCTTGAGAAAGGTATTAATCCGTCTATTCCTTCCAGTTATGGGTTAAATAACAGGACAGATTGAGTTCTATAGCCTTGGTCGGCAACCAGTCTACCGCAGAAGGCAATGGCAACCTACTGCGGGATAATCTTCTGCCCAGTCAGTCATGTCTCTTTCGAGACATGATCGCCCAAGCGTGTATCACGTATGGCATTTAACTGACTGACTGACTAGACTAGCGTTGAAATCCCATCGGTTTACTGTTGAGCTGACTAGATGAAACCGTAAATTCTATGGTAACAGTTTTCTTTTCACGCTTGTAGAACTTCTTTCTTGCTCCATGCTTTTCAGCCAACCTTCTTCTTCTTCTTCTATGTGCCCTGTCCCTTCAGGACGTAGGCGATCATGGATCTCCACGTCTCCCTATCCCTTGTGGCTCTTAGTATGTTTGCTCCTGTTGCTCCTGGCAACCCCCGTTCCGTCGTCCACCTGATCAGACCCTGCAAATATGTTATCCGCTGCCTTCCTCTGTCTCTCCTTCCTTCTATCTGTCCAGTCAGTATCAGGTTCTCCAGGCTCTCCTTCCTCATTGCATGTCCCAAGAACTTCAGTTGTCTCTTCCTGATGCTCAGCATCAATTTCTTTTTGTTGTCATTCTTTCGGCTGCAAAAATTTAAACGCAATGTCAATCGTTATCTACTGACCTCTTCCCGCTCATTATTAATGTTTCTTTTCCTAATTCTTCTATTTTTTAAAAAAGATATTTTTAAGTAATATAATATTAATAACCTACTTCAAATATAATTCATATGTAGTTTTAGCCTTTCAATGAAATCTCACAGTGAAATTATTTACGATTCATTCTTATAATAATATTATTCATTGACAGTATTTTTCGCCTGTTTTCAATTAATTTCTACTGTAGAATCATTTACAATGCATTCTTATTGTTATCTCATCGTAAAATCGTTACCAATGCATTTATATTATACATATTCTTTCAATAACGATTGCATTAATGCCTGACCACTGACAATCATTTTCTTATTGATTTCCAGTTCATTTCCGTCATAAAATCATTTCCAATGCACCCGTATAGTAAAAGCGTTTGCAGCTTACAATGAATTCCTATAGTAAAATTATTTTCAACACATTTTATTGTTAATTTATTTACAATGCATTTATGTTATATGATCCAATCAGTCAGTAACACTTGTCTTAGTTTTTTTTTTTTTTGACCACAGTTTTCTTTCTTATTTTCGTTCACTTGTATTGTAAAATCATTTTAAATAGATTTCTAAAGTAAAAATTATTTTCAATAGTTTACTATTTTTAAATCATTAACAATGCATTTCTATAATATAAAAGCCCAACTTTGAAAGTAATGTTCGCCCCCTTTTTTTTCCTCACCATTAAAACCGTTTTTTTTTTCTGATTTTGAATTCATTTCAATTGTATTGAAGAAATGTTTAAGGCTTATCAACCATTTGCAGATCATTTAAAGCTAGAAAATATTTTTAGAATGGAAGAATTCTTTGGGGGGTGATAATAATTTACTGATACGATTCTACATATTAACCCATAGCTGCAGTGGAAAAGATTTGTATTCCTATATTTCCCAAGGGTCAGTCTGTCAGTTAAGTATGATACGTGATACATTACTGGGCGATCATGTCTCGAAACATATGACTGGGCAGATTTTTCCGCAGTAGGTTGCAATTACTTTCTGTGGTAGACTGGTTGCCAACTAAGGCTATAGAACCCAATCTGTTCTGTTATTTAACCCATAGCTGGATAGAAGAGACGTATTGACACCTTTTCCACGGGTATTTGTTCCAGACAATAGAGCAACTTTTGAGTGAAATTGGGTAGACGGGACCCTTTGAGAACAGTCGATAGTTGTTCTAGTCATCGGGACTTTGAGATTTTGAGATCCTGACCCTGTTCAGACTGTTGTTCACGCTAGATAACGCGCTCTTTCCCAGAAACTGTAACTAAGATTCGCTCAGCATAGTTGCAGTATAAACCTTAGTATAAACCACAGGGCTCTGTGTGTGTTGAACAAACAAAAATGTGCCTGAGCAAGCGTCTTCAGCGCGATTAGCTATCCGTCCTGGTAGACGGTATCCTCGAATACGAGTGGTCAGCCATTATATATATATTAAATTTTAACTTTGAGTTCCCCTTTGGAGTCTGTCTCTATTGGATTTTACCTTACCAAATTTTAAGGATTCTACTTTTGTGTTTTAAGCGGCACATTGTTTGGCTGGCAACTTATATTCGAGGATGCCTGCCTATTTGGCGCGTGGCCGAGTGATTAGAACGTTCAGTTTCTGATCATGAAGCCCGGGTTCGAATCTCACCATGGTTTGATTTGTCAGGAAAGTGACTTCGTGATGCTATCGTTCTGGGGAAGGCGATCCCATCGTGCGGCACCTTCGGAAAGTGTCTGAAAACCATACCACGGTTGACCGAAGCTTTTTGAGTAAAATTTGGTAGACAACTCCCTTTCATGTTTTTGCTAGCTCGAAGTCACAATTCATCGTAACAAAGCGTCGTGGCCTTGTTCAGACTGTTGTTCACGCCAGATAACGCGCTCTCTCCCAGAAACTGTAACTAAGGTCCGCTCAGTATAGTTGCAGTATAAACCTTAGTATAAACCACAGAGCTCTGTGGGTGTTGAACAAACAAAAATGTGCCTGAGCAAATGTTTGCAACGGGGATTAGCTAACCACTCTAGTAGACAGGAAGTCTTGGATACGAGTAGCAAGCCATAAATTAAATGTCATTTGATCTTGTTAAATGAGATGACGAAGTATAAGATCTTGACTTTCTTGCCCTACTCGGAAGCAGCAGCAAACATGGTGAAGAAAGAAAGTCAAACGTGAGTTTGTTTTTCTTTTTTTATATATCGAGAACTAACCAACTTATAGTTTAACAAGAAATTGCCCTTATATAAACACTATACATACACGCGTGCACGTTTTAAGTGACAGTTGAACGACTTAAGCCAAGCAACTGCCAATGTTTGTCGCTGTTTCTCCGTTTTCAGAGCGTTTAAAAATGTCTAATTTCTCTTCCATGAAGATGGGTTTCCATTTCTTCGGAACACCACCATCTGAAGAGGTTACGCTAAGCTTAGGAGACAAAATGAAGTTTCCACAAACATAACGCAAACGAAAAAAAGCGATTGCACAACAATCCAATATGGCGTAAAACCACGAATTCACTTATACCGCTTCATCTACATATTGGCTTAAGTCGAAACAAAATTAATAGAGATTGCGTCGTAGCTACGAATCGTCGTAAAATTACTGACATAAACGGGGTACGTACTGTATATATAGAAAAGGCAAATTTTGTTAACGCAAATTACGCGAATATAATTTAATGTCAGATAATAGGGATACCAGCACTTCCGTGACTGTTACACTCTGATTTTCATTTTTTTTTTCATTTCCTAAAATCCGGTCGATACGCAGATAGTTTAACGATCATTGAAATCAGGGAGCCAGGTTCAAATCCCAGTCAATTCTATTTTGTTCATTTCGAAAAAATTCAAACAGAAAATTGATTGGATTGATTTATTTTCTAAAATAGCTGATTAGCACCCTTTTTAACCGTCTTCCTAATTTTCTTTATTAAAAATCTTCTAAAAATAAAATATACTTTTCTGAAACTTTATTTGAGATATCTGATTTAAAGTTTAGTTAATCTGATTTGAAATAAGTATTGTTTACTTTAAGTTACAAAAAAAAGCAGAAAAAAAGGATTTTAAAACGAACAATTATAGTGACTTACGCATCTTCCAACACCCGACAAGCACGTGTCAAGCGCTGATAAGCTATTTACAGGTTTATTGTTGTCTACGGAGATTTTATCAGTATAAAACGTAATCTAAGAAAATGACGGGTGAACGTTTTTTTTTATATATAATTTTTAACTACTCACTAATCCTACAAGGATGCAATCTTACTGAGGAGGTGCTTTGTGGTACAGTAGATATCGGCTCAGAACGAGACATCGGAGACTGGGGTTCGAATTCCAGTTGAATTCATTGCATTCATTTACGAGCAGATAAGAAAGCATTATTCCGTCTCTTCTCCCCTCAGCTAAGAATAAAATGGCAGGACAGATTGGGTTCTGTATTCTTGATTGGCAACCAGTCTACTGCAAAAGATAATGGCAACCTACTGTGGGAAAATATTCGAGACATGATCATCCTAGCATGCTTCACGTAAAGCACTTAACAAACTGAATCTTACAAACTTTGGAAATATTCTCCGTATTTTAATTTTAGGAATGTTAACTTTAAATTTACTGTAGTCATCCATCTTATTTTCTGATAGTGTCGTGTATGGTCATTCATACTTTCGTTTTATACACATGAAAAAAATTTAAAAATTATTTTCAAAATCTTAGAGCGTGATAATGTGCATTAAGGGTTTGAATGTTCGCTTAGTAAATATAGTGTTCAAATAATAATTTCATAACCTAACGCAGTCAACGTTTTGAAGATTTTTAAAAAGATTTTCGAAACAAAGAAAAAATGAAAACAATTCTTGTAAAAATAATTTATTCATCACATGATTTTGTCCTATTAATATTATTTATAAAAGCAATGAAAAGTGTATCTAATTAAATAATGTCTTAGTTTTATTGTACTTTTTATTTTCTATTCCAAGTTTTTCTGTTTGAAAAAAAAAATGTATGATTTAAATAATACAAAGTCTGCAGACAGAATTTAATTTCTAGAGAAGTTATGAAATTAAGTTGGTGAGTGGTAAGAAATGTAAAATAAAATATATTTTACAAAGATTTTATAAAAATAATAATTTCCTAAATAAATTCATTCATTCCAAAAAATTTCATTAAAATCCAATAATTACTTGATTTTTGCAAAAATTTCCAAATTAATGCGTTTTTCACCGAAAACAAAGACAGTAAAATTCCCAAAGTAAAATCAGGTCCCACGCTGACAAAAAATAACCGAAATTTCAAATTAATTAGAAAGGATTAAATATATTTTTTAACAATACTTTGTTCTTACCTCTTAATAATAACATAAACATTTTGACGATAAAAAAATTGTTTTTATCAGGTTTGGGGTCTTTTTCATCATTCTATGCTGTTTTTTAGCAGGTCAATCAGTTAAATGTCATACGTGATACACGTTTTGGGCGATCATGTCTCGAAAGAGACATGACTGACTGGATAGAATATTATCCCACAGTAGGTTACCATTGCTTTCTGCGTTAGACTGGTTGCCAGCCAATGCTATAGAACCCAATCTGTCCTATTATTTCATCCATAACTGGAGGAAAGAGACAGATTAATACCTTTCCTAAGAGTACTTGTGCGTAAATGAATGCAAGGAATTCAACTACAGGTACCTATTTCAGATAGTCTCATCAGATGGATACTTATTCAACCTATACAGCAAGGCAGTACTGCGGAAATTAGGTATCTTACCAGGATTCATTATTGGCGGTCACAATCTTAACAACATATGATATACTGATGTTACAGTGTTGAATAGGTGAAGTTTTAAGCTATTTTTTTAATATGCACTTACCTGAGAAGTTTGATTTAGTCAGATCTTAATGAAATTTTTTTAATTCATTTTTATTTTAGAAAACTGAAAATGACTTCTAGTTTTGTATTAAAAAATATTGCTGCTAATAATTTTTTCTCATCAAAAATGTATTATGGCAATAATTTTTTTCTTTAAAATGTATTGTTGGTAATATTTTTCCTTTAAAATGTATATTCTTCCCATAAAAGTCCATTTTTATGCATATATTTCTATAAAAGTCTATTTTTATGCTTTCATAGTGTCTTGACCCCAGTTTGGGGGTTAACTATTTGCCCATAGCTGGGACCCTAACAGGTGCTACCACTCTTGGTCAGGGTGGACCTGGGCACAAGAGCAATTAAGAGGTGGTTCAATGCTCCTCACAACCTCCCATTAAGAGCTGCATATGACAGGAAGTTGTGGAGTGCATAACTGCCTACGTAGTGAGAAAACACGGCACACAAAGGAGATGATTGATATTTTTATATGAATGCCATGCATGTCACCAAACCCTTTCAAAAATGATAAAATCTAAACTGTCAGCTATGTTTTCAGCGCGATGCTTAAAAGTGGCTTCGAGCAAATGTACGTCTTAGCGGAGACAGTTCATCTTCGAACCTCGGAGATTGACGCTATACAATCACGAACAATCAAAAGAACTGTACCAAATAACAAAACTACATCATTTGAGGGCTTTTTTAAAAACGGAACTAAAATAGTTGGTATACGTAAATCGAATAAAAAGTAGTGACATAATAAAGATGCTGACGTTCCACATTACTTTAAACAAAAGGCGAGGAAGGAAACACCATCAATACTGAAAAGAGCGATGAAAGGTTAGTGAACTTGAACCAAATCTATTTTTTGAATTTTTTTAGAGATACAGAGAGTGGACAAAATAATGGAAACATTGAAATTTCAAGCAAAAAATAAATTTGTTTGAAATTTCAATGTGTTTCCATTATAGAATCGGGCTAGAGAACGTCATTATAACTTGAATTCTGCTTGAGATCTACTCCTACAAAGTTTGAATTGTCTCCAGAGGAATTTTTATCCACTCTTCATCTAAAACAGTCTTCAATTATTTCAATGATGATTTTGGAGGATATCGACTCTCCACTTGTTTTTCTAACCACAAATACTCCATGATGTTCAAATCTGGGGACTATGGTGGTCAAATAAAATGTTCTACTTCACTAGAATGTTTCTTGTGCTATTCAGCTACAACTTTAGCAGTGTGAATGGGTGCATTATCATCCTGGAAATGGCATTTCTCTCCAGAAATAGTTCCTGAACCACAGGATAAAATTGATCACTTAAATTTCTTAAATAGTTCTGTTTATTTTAATAAACTTCTTTAAATAATATCTGTAAAAACAACAATTTTAGCAAAAAATAAAGTACTACTAATATTAAACCAACAAACATAAAATAGATGAGCTTTTGACAGTTTAATCAAATTGTATTCGGTGTTTCCGTTATTCCTTCCCCCCCCCCCCCCCGTAGATCTGATAAATTTCAACAGACTGTATCCTTGGCTACTTGGTCAATAAATGCCAAATATCTGCTTTTTATGAAACGACTAATATTGCTTTTGCCATTAGTGCAACACGAACGAAAGAAAGTCGCTAAGAATTTGAACACGGATTGCGCATTTCAATTTAAGCGCCGATAACCGATATCTAACAGTCGGTTGAAAAAGAGAATATGGATTGACTACTGGGGGGGGGGGGGAATTATGAGTTCAATGATTGATTTATTTCTGTAAAATACATGAGTAGGATAGTAACAAAGACAGTTCATCTTCAAACCTCGGAGACTGACGCTATACAATCACGAACAATCACAAGAACTGTACCAAATAACAAAACTACATCATTTGAGGACTTTTATAGAAATATATGCATAAAAATGGACTTTTATGGGAAGAATATACATTTTAAAGGAAAAATATTACCAACAATACATTTTTAAAGAAAAAAATTATTGCCATAATACATTTTTGATGAGAAAAAATTATTAGCAGCAATATTTTTTAATACAAAACTAGAAGTCATTTTCAGTTTTCTAAAATAAAAAAGAATAAAAAAATTTCATTAAAATCTGACTAAATCAAACTTCTCAGGTAAGTGCATATTAAAAAAATAGCTTAAAACTTCACCTATTCAACACTGTAACATCATGTTGTTAAGATTGTCTGAGAAAATATTGGCCCATGACTCTGCGCATTTTAGAAGCCCGACCGAACCGATGAGCCTACATAGCCAATAGCAAAATCGCTGGTTTGTCAAATTTGACAAAAAACTACTTTTATCTGGCTCTTAGGTCGAAGATCCGAAAATTAAAATACGTGCAGTAGCAGAATGAACCTGGTTGAAATCCAACTGCGAATTAATCCTCTTCCTTTTGTGACTAATCACTTGAAAATTGTATTATTGACGCAAACGCAAACAACTTACCCGTCGAGCGAATATTCTTGTTCGACCTCTTTTGCCGAATTAGCTGCCCCTGAGAAATGGAATGAGCACCCAGAAAGAAAAGAGGATAAAAGTATTTATGTTATTAACCAGTGCTTCCACCAAGCAACAGATGTGATAAAAAGGTCTGTTTAAGGTCTATTTATCAGTAGCACTGTGAAAAAATTCCCAAACTCCCTCGGCACTTTCTCTTTTGGGGGCAATAAACTTAGGCCTCTTCCTAGGGAGAAGTAAAGCCTGGGAGAGGATGGCACTCTGGAGCTTAGGTTAAAATATAAAACCCGGCCAAAGGCAAATAGAATCATTAGTTTAAAACGGTAGTTCGTAGTGTCTGTCAATAGGTTGCTTTTGTAAACATACTTTCGTTTCTTACCTAACTAATATTTATAACATTACAACGCTTCTTATTTGTATGGCTTGTAAATTTAGAAAAAAAAACTGATGTCATATTCAGACAAGAACTGTCCCCAAATCAACCGAAAAAGCCAATAATTGAAGAAAAAAAAATTCGGAATCGGACAATCAAAAGGTTTCTATCAGGACAGGATGTTCGATTGGTTTGATGGATAGCATCTCAGAAAGAGAAATCAGAAAATTACATTTAGCTGCTTTATATTTTCTTAAAACTTGTAGGTATTCTTTGGACTGGCGCTACACAATCACAAAAACCAAAATAATTGCACTAAATAACAGAAACCACATCACCTGAGTACTTTTCAAAATTGCAACAGCAAAAACTGATGGTAGATACAAAAAATGATGACATAATCAAGATGTTGACATTCCACACTACTTTAAAAATAGTTAAGAAGGTCCCTATCAATATTAGAAAGAGTGATATAAGCTACTAGACTTGAGAAATCTACTTTCCTGAAAATCAAGATGTTGACTTTCCACACTACTTCAAATGAAAGGTTAAGAAGGAAACCACCATCAATACTGGAAAGAACGATAAAAGCTACTGGACTTGAGAAACTTATGTTCCTGAAAATTAAGATGATGATATTCCACACTACTTCAAATAAAAGGTTAGAAAGAAAACCCTTATCAATACTGGAAAAAGCGATATAAGCTTCTAAACTTGAGGAAACTTTTTTCTTGAAAATCAATCTGTTGATAATCCACACTACTTCAAATAAAAAGTTAGGAAGAAAACCCCTATCAATACCAGAAAGAGCGATATAAGCTACTGGACTTAAGCAAGTTATTTTCTTGAAAGGGTGACTTTATACACTATTTCAAATAAAAGGTTAGAAGGAAACCGCCATCAACACTAGAAAGGGCGATGAAAAGTTGGTGGATGTGAAATACGCTTTTAAAATGTATCAATTCATCACTCCCATCCTCTCTCAAATATGGGTTAAATATTTATGTGAGAAAATTGTTATTATCGTCAAAAGATTGTTAATTCAATTTTCAATGGCAAAAATATTACTTATCTTTCATTCCAAATATGTTTCGTCTTTAAATAATCTACAAGGGGTTGTAAAGATACAAAACCAATCAATAAACCAATTTATCAGGGTCACGCCATAACATCACAATAATTATATATCCAGCAGCAAGTCCTCTGATCGGTAGATTGGTGGTTTTGTGCAGCGCAGAACCACCTCTTAATTGCTTTTGTTCTCAGGTCCACCCCTAACCCTGTTAGGGTCCCAGCTAAATACTTACCACTCTTGGATAAGTGCGAATTTGTGAGGGTCAAGTGGATAAAAGCATATGTTGGATCCAGTGTCGCCTTCTTCTTCTATGTGCCCTGTCCTTTCAATACGTAGGCGATCATGGCTTTCCAAGTCTACCTATCCTTGGTGGCTCTTAGGAAACTTTCTCCTGTTACACCACTTAATTCCCGTTCTGTCTTCTACCTGATTAGGTCCTTCAAATATGTGATCCGCTGTATTCCTTTGTCTCTTTTTCCCTCTATCTGGCCTGTTAGTATCAGGTTCTCCAAGCCCTCCTTCCTTATTTCATGTCCCAGGAATTTTAACTGTCTCTTCCTGATGCTCAGTATTCATTTCCTTTTCGTTTCCATCCTTTCCAAAACCTCATCATTGCTTAATCCATGATATCCGCAGCATCCTTCTGTAGAACCACATTTCAATTGCTTCAAGTCTTTCTTTCATCTTTGATGATATTGTCCAGCATTCACTGCCATATTGAAGAACTGATATCACATATATTTTCTTTGTTTCTAGAGACATTTTTCTGTCTTTTAACAATCCACACAACTGCTGGAGTGTGTCCTTCGCCATGCCAGTTCGCCTTCGGATCTCAATGTCGCACTTTCCGTCTTCTGTCAGAACACTTCCCAGGTATTTAAAATTTTTTTACCTGCTTGATTTTAGTATCCCCCACCTGTATTTGTCATTTCAGTCTACTCTTTTTGCTGATGACCATTCATTCGGTTTTCTTGTAGTTTTTTGTAGTCCTTTCTTGTCACTCTCTTCAGCTACCTCTTAACCCAAAAATTATGAATTCAATATCTGGCGGTAGTTGTAGTGAACAAAAAACTTAGTTGAATTAAATGACGATAACTAAGACCTCCGGAAGTGGCACGATTCATGAAACAAGAACAATCTATCCCAGTGATCGAAAAAATGGTTCAGTTCAAAATCCCAATCACCTGAAGTTTAGAGCGTACAACGGCCGGACCGCAGTGACTTGACAATAACGATGAAGTCAACAGTCCGAACAATGTCAATAATCTAAATACCTCATCTCAGAACTGAGGACAAATATAGAAAGCAAACTTGACCATTGAAAATTATACATGTAATTTAGTCAAGGTTAATTTATGGTTAAGGTTAGCGTTGCAAGTGTTTTAAAGAAAAGTAATTTTTTGTTCATAATTAAATAATTAAAATTTCTAGCGACTAATAAAAATTCAACGAATATATTTTATTTGCAGTTAGTCTTCTCTTATCTGATTTATATCCGAAAAAAGATGTTATTTCTTCTAAGACCAATTCAAATATGAATGAGCCTTCTCAAAACTATAGAAATTATCAAAATATTCGTTTTTTCAAGAGATATTTATATTTTATCTATGAATGTGACCCATTTTTTGTCAATTAGCCGCTTGTTTTTTGTTTTGTTTTTTATTCATACAGGTTATTAGCATATCTTTTTTTTACTATATTTTATTTATACAGGTTATTAGCATATCTTTTTTTACTATTTTTTTTATTTATACAGGTTATTAGCATATCGTTTTTTACTATTTTTTTATTTATACAGGTTATTAGCATATCTTTTTTTACTATTTTTTTATTTACACAGATTATTAGCATATCTTTTTTTACTATTTTTTTTATTTATACAGGTTATTAGCATATCTTTTTTTTTTATTATTTATACAGATTATTAGCATATCTTTTTTTACTATTTTTTTATTTATACAGGTTATTAGCATATCTTTTTTTACTATTTTTTATTTATACAGGTTATTAGCATATCTTTTTTTACTATTTTTTATTTATACAGGTTATTAGCATATCTTTTTTTACTATTTTTTTATTTATACAGGTTATTAGCATATGTTTTTTTACTATTTTTTTATTTATACAGGTTATTAGCATATCTTTTTTTACTATTTTTATATTTATACAGGTTATTAGCATATCTTTTTTTACTATTATTTTATTTATACAGGTTATTAGCATATCTTTTTTTACTATTTTTTATTTATACAGATTATTAGCATATCTTTTTTTACAATTTTTTATTTATACAGGTTATTAGCATATCTTTTTTTACTATTTTTTTTATTTATACAGGTTATTAGCATATCTTTTTTTACTATTTTTTATTTATACAGGTTATTAGCATATCTTTTTTTACTATTTTTTATTTATGCAGGTTATTAGAATATCTTTTTTTACAATTTTTTTATTTATACAGGTTATTAGCATATCTTTTTTTACTATTTTTTTTATTTATACAGGTTATTAGCATATGTTTTTTTTACTATTTTTTTTATTTATACAGGTTATTAGCATATCTTTTTTTACTATTTTTTATTTATACAGGTTATTAGCATATCTTTTTTTACTTTTTTTTATTTGTACAGGTTATTAGCATATCTTTTTTTACTATTTTTTATTTATACAGGTTATTAGCATATCTTTTTTTTTTTTTTATTTATACAGATTATTAGCATATCTTTTTTTACTATTTTTTATTTATACAGGTTATTAGCATATCTTTTTTTACTATTTTTTATTTATACAGGTTATTAGCATATCTTTTTTTACTATTTTTTATTTATACAGGTTATTAGCATATCTTTTTTTACTATTTTTTATTTATACAGGTTATTAGCATATCTTTTTTTACTATTTTTTTATTTATACAGGTTATTAGCATATGTTTTTTTACTATTTTTTTATTTATACAGGTTATTAGCATATCTTTTTTTACTATTTTTATATTTATACAGGTTATTAGCATATCTTTTTTTACTATTATTTTATTTATACAGGTTATTAGCATATCTTTTTTTACTATTTTTTTTATTTATACAGGTTATTAGCATATGTTTTTTTTACTATTTTTTTTATTTATACAGGTTATTAGCATATCTTTTTTTACTATTTTTTATTTATACAGGTTATTAGCATATCTTTTTTTACTTTTTTTTATTTGTACAGGTTATTAGCATATCTTTTTTTACTATTTTTTATTTATACAGGTTATTAGCATATCTTTTTTTACTATTTTTTATTTATGCAGGTTATTAGCATATCTTTTTTTACTATTTTTTTATTTATACATGTTATTAGCATATCTTTTTTTACTATTTTTTTTATTTATACAGGTTATTAGCATATGTTTTTTTACTATTTTTTTATTTATACAGGTTATTAGCATATCTTTTTTTACTATTTTTTTATTTATACAGGTTATTAGCATATCTTTTTTACTATTTTTTTTATTTATACAGGTTATTAGCATATCTTTTTTTACTATTTTTTTATTTATACAGATTATTAGCATATCTTTTTTTACTATTTTTTTATTTATACAGATTATTAGCATATCTTTTTTTACTATTTTTTTATTTATACAGGTTATTAGCATATCTTTTTTTACTATTTTTTTATTTATACAGGTTATTAGCATATCTTTTTTTACTATTTTTTTATTTATACAGGTTATTAGCATTATATATATATGGGTGTATTAAGGTTCCAGTTGAAATTGACGTTGGGAAACGAAGGTTTATATATATATATATATATATATATATATATATATATATATATATATATATATACATATATATATATGGGTGGATTAAGGTGCCAGTTGAAAATGACGTCAGGAAGATATGGTTAAAAAAAGGTGAGGAATAAATTTACTGAATTCATGGGATAAATTAAGATCTCTCTCTATCTCGTTCTCTTAAACTCACACATCCCTCTCTCTCTTTCTCTCTATCTATCACACACTCTTTCTTTCTCTCTTTCTTTCTCTCTCATATATTGTCTCCCTTTTTCTCTATTTCTCACACGCTCTTCTTTCTTTCTCTCTCTCACTTTACTCATCTGTGTAAATCATCATTGTACCAATTTTGAAATTCCAGTTTCAATTTCAATTGCCGACAAATTGTTTATAACTAATTTATTTTCTGTTTTTATCAGGTCCTAAGTTTTTCTTCTCCAGAATAATCATATCTACACATCGAGATCTCTATTCAGAACTCTAGAAAATCGTTTCGAAAATCTCAAAATCCTAGCAACGCAAAAGAATATTCAACACTAAATCTTTACAATTCTTTACTTTAACATGACAAGAAGCCACAATTTCCAATGGCATAAAAATTGATTTGTAATAAAACGAACGAATTATACACATGAAATTCGAATCATCGAATGTTTCTATAAACGTTAATAGTCTCAAACAGAAAATATACTTTAAAGATTAATATACATAAAATACCAAATATAAAAGAATGAAAAGCATTATAAATATTCGATGAAAGAATTGGCCTGTGTTTTAGTGCCAAATCTGTAAGGATTGTGTTCGTGAGAATGAGACTGGATTTGTGTTACGACATGACAAGTCGGTTAATGTTTACGATTGCTGATTAGATAAAAGAAAAACTTAAAGATGGCGGTACAAAATTTAATTATGGCGTGGAAAACGGACATATTTAAAATATGAATTTATAAAGCAAAAGAAAAAGTAAATGCATAGAAAATATTTTTTTTAATTTTTTGTTTATTTTATTTTTGATTATTTTGTTTATTTTTTATTTTTTTATATTTTCCTCTTTATTTTTCATTTTTTGTTTCTTTTCGTATTGTTCTTTTTTTTTTTCTTCCTTGTCTTTCTGGTCTTATTTATTTTTTCTTTGTACTTCGTCCATAACTTTCCATTTTGACAAAAGTTCTGACTTCAGCTTGTCTCTCATAACCACGATTTCTAATTCATATAGTTATAAAATCTACAGCGATAACAAAGAAAAATTCCCGTAAAATTATCAAGACTCCCGATTAACAATTTAATTTTTACTTACAAAAAACCCTGAAAAAATGTCACTAATACAATGGTGGGCTGAAAGTTTATAGGCTAACTCTGAAGATGTGATGCCAGAGCTGTAACATCTTGCATGACTTAATTCCAACTTTTCTTATTAAAAACTGCATTACTTGCTTCTGGTTATGAACGAGCGATACTAGAGATTAAATACATTATTTTTTAAATACATTATTTAAATACATTATTTAAATACATTATTTAAATACATTATTTTTTACTTTTATAATAAAAAATAATATATAAACTAAGAGCTACAAAAATGTATTTCTCGAAATTTTATAAATTAAATAAGTGGGTAGCAAGAGATGCAAAAAATATTTTTTACCAATACTTTCTAAAAGAAGAAGAAAAAAGAAGAGACTGTTAGCAAAGAACTTACGGTTAAATTGAGACCTTGCCACTCCCTCAATTTTCCCATAATAATTTTCGGTCACCCGTTGATGCAAGAAAACAAATTTTTTAACCAAAATATCGAGGGCACTAAAAAGGGGTTCAGTCAGTCAGTTAAGGGCCATACGTGATACATGACTTGGACGATCATGTCTCGAAAGGGATATGACTGACTTGACAGAAGCATTTCCCGCAGAAGCTTGCCATTGATTTCTGTGGTAGACTGGTTGCCAGCCAAGACTATTGAACCCAATCTGTCTTGTTATTTAACCTATAAGTGAAGGGCCATACGTGATACATGACTTGGACGATCATGTCTCGAAAGGGATATGACTGACTTGACAGAAGCATTTCCCGCAGAAGCTTGCCATTGATTTCTGTGGTAGACTGGTTGCCAGCCAAGACTATTGAACCCAATCTGTCTTGTTATTTAACCTATAAGTGAAGGGCCATACGTGATACATGACTTGGGCGATCATGTCTCGAAAGGGATATGACTGACTTGACAGAAGCATTTCCCGCAGAAGCTTGCCATTGATTTCTGTGGTAGACTGGTTGCCAGCCAAGACTATTGAACCCAATCTGTCTTGTTATTTAACCTATAAGTGAAGGGCCATACGTGATACATGACTTGGGCGATCATGTCTCGAAAGGGATATGACTGACTTGACAGAAGCATTTCCCGCAGAAGCTTGCCATTGATTTCTGTGGTAGACTGGTTGCCAGCCAAGACTATTGAACACAATCTGTCTTGTTATTTAACCCATAAGTGAAGGGAAGAGACGGATTAATACCTTTCCCAAAGGTATTTGTGTGTAAGTGCATGCAAGGAATTCAACTGGAAAACATTATTTAATAACCAAAATATTCTTAGGTCATTTCTCTTAATAAAAACATAAACATTTTGCTCGGAAAAATCTCGATTTAAGGCCGTTTTTTTTTTTCATCATGTATGCTCATTTTTAGTGAATCATTGGAGGCACCTACTTAAAAGCGTATTAAAAACATGTAATATTATACTCCAATTGAAGTTTCTGTTTTATTTAATAATATATAACTTACGTGCCTGAACTTAAGTTATCAGCTTCATTTTGATCTCTTAATGGTCACAGTATCTATTTTATCTTCATGATTGATACTCAATACTGACACTGATATGTTGAACATAATATTTGTTGGGTAAAATAGATGCATTCATCGTCATTAAGCAAAGGAAATCGATTTTCCAAAGTATAATAATGCATTACTAGATTAGCAGAACTTGTAAGGATGTAATTTTTAATGCTGAAAAACAAAATATGCGCTCTTATCTTGAAAATGATTAATCGTAAGTTCAGTTGCATGATTTGTCCTTGTCAAAATCTTTTCTTTATTTACTTAGCAGCCATGTTTATTCCTTTGGGTTCCTTCTACGATAGATCTCTCTCCCTCTCTCTCTCTCTCTCTCTCCCCCTTCCTCTCTCTCTTCCTCTCTCTCCTTCCCTCGCTCTTCCTCTCTCCCTCTCTTCCTCTCTTCCTCTCTCTCCCTCCCTCCGTCTCTCTCTACCCCTCTCTCTCTCCAATTACTGTACTTCAATCTCTAGGACATGCAAGTAGTGAGATAGATATCATCTCGATCATTCAACTTTTTCAAGTTGAATGATCGAGACATGTTCAAACTTTAGATTTCCTTTAGGGAAGACATAGATCCATTTCTTATCAACCACATCCACCAGCTATGGTTTAAATAACAGGGTAAACAAATCCGAATCCCATAGCGGAATAATGAGAAAAACGTCTTTCCTAGGAAGTCGCAGCAATTCGAGAAACCTTACTAAAGCCTTAATACTTTGCTTAGCTTTCTGAAAGTGTCTTTAGCCATCTCAATACGACTTCGGAGCTCAGTGTCGCTTTTTATAAAACATGTCGTTTTTAATACTCGAAACAGAGTTCTCCTTTCAACCAGACTTTGTTTAATACTTCTTTTTTCTTTGTAAATGTGCAGCGTTCCTTTCCCAGTTTCTTGTGATCGAGAATAAAGTAGCAAAGTTGTGGGAGAGCAATTCATTGAACGGTCTTAGCTTTCTCCCTCGAATTATATACAGAATTAGTGCTGAATTTAATTCCTGAACTTCTATCTCCAGGGTGTCTAGGTAGTATCACGGATATCGATGAGTCGAATTCCAACGAGCACTGCTGACGTAGGGAAAGGCAAGAATACATATATTTTCCCTCCTTAAATAGCAAAGTAGAAAAGTCTCTCGGGCCTTGGGTGACTAACCAGTTGAAAAAAATAAAAAAATCTGAATTCCAAACCGTGAAATCCACACCGCTATCATAACTCAAGATGCCAATATAATTCCCAGATAACAAAGAAAAGGAGGATCTGATCGCCCACGTGTTAAACACACACACACACACACACACACACACACACACACACACACACACACACATATATATATATATATATATATATATATATATATGTATCATTATACTAGTAAACTGCATCCGGCAGCAAGGCCTCTGATTGCAAGGTTGTGAGGAGCATGGAAACACCTCTTGTTGTTTTTCTCAGGTCCACCCTGACCCGAGGAGTGGTAGCACGTGTTAGGATCCCAGCTATGGGCAAATAGTTAACTCCCAAACTGGGTTCAAAACACTATAAAAGTATAAAAAATACACTCTTATAGAAATATATACATAAAAATAAACTTTTATAGAAAAATATACATTTTTAAGGAATAATTATTACCATAACTCATTTTTTTTCAAAAATAAAAAAGAATAAAAAATTTTCATTAAAATCTGACTAAATCAACCTTTTCACTATAGCCAATCATTAAAAAATGCCTTAAGACACTACATTTTTGCCATTAAATAACCCACAGAGGTTGATATGCCGTTAAACAAAACTCAAACTGAAGCTCATCATAATATTTTTATTAAAAGTGATTATAATAAAAACATCTTACATCGTTACACAAAAGTTTTCATGCTTCAATACTTCAATGTTTCAATACATACAGCTCTGGCCTTATACATCCCGCTTTAACTGTTGAAAAAAAGGTAACGAAATGTTTTTTTTAATTTACATAAAATCATTTTTAACACCAGTTACCAACCATCGCTTGACGAAGTATAATTCATAGTATTGAAACATAAAAGCTTTTGTATAGCGAGGTAAAATGTTTTTTTTTATTATTATTATAATTACTTATATTAAAAATATTATTATTATTATCATATACTACTCTACTTTTTATTGAGTACCTTTTCAAAAAGTAAATGATACGAATTGTGGATTTTACTCTATTTGTTCCTACTATATATATATATATATATATATATATATATATATATATATAAAGAGAGAGAGAGAAAAAGAGACAAATCCTGCTTCCTTCGCTTTCCAATTCGGCGCTATCGTTTTTACTGTTTCCATGCTCACTATTTTCCCCGCTAAAGGAACTTGACTCGATGACATTCGATCCAATCAAAGAGAAGATTAGACCATTTGAATGTGACAACGTGAATTCTCGTCAAAAGATCTCGCCCAAGCGTGACTTGAGCGCTGCGGAAGTAGAGTTATCGGCGGATTACAGTCGACCGCATTGAAATGTCAAGGCAGGGAGGCGAAAGGTAGTGAAGTGTAGAGCAGAGTTGGTGAGGAAAAGCAGAGAGAGGTTGGAAACAAAAAAAAGAAAAAGAAAAAGAAAAAACAATGAAATCGAAAAAGAATGATCATGAAAAGACTGGAAAATGGAGAGAATGATGAAAAAAATAAAGAAAAATAATGATTGCTGAAAAGGAAATAAAGATAAAATGAAGTGAAAAAGAAAGTTATTATGGAAGAAGCGGAAATGAAGGCACAAAAGAAAAATTTAAAAAAAGGACATAATGAAATGAAATGCGGGAGGCTAAAAGAAAGATAAACAAGGAAAGTGAAGATAAAATTACAAACAAAAAAGAATGAAAAACGAAAAATAAAAAAATAGATGAATGAAAGAAGTTAAGAATAAAAATGACATTTACTGATTTGTTTAGAAATAAAATAGAATGATGAAAGAAAATAAGTAAGAATTAATGGCTAAATAGAAAAAAGTAGAAAAATGACGGAAAGGAACAGTAGATTTCAGTAGAAGAGAAAGAAAAGGAAAGAAACTTGTAGAAAATGTGAGATCGGAAAAAAGCGAGTAATAAAAAGAAGATAAAGAAGGAAAGGTGGAAAATAGTTTTAGAAGAGAAAGAGAAAAAGAAAGAATCTCGCAACATAGAAAATGTGAGATAGGAAAGAAAAAAGTAATAAAAGGCAAAGAAGAAGAAGAAGAAGAAGAAGAAGAAGAAGAAGAGAAAAACAACGATGACGACGACCTTATCTACGTTGTTTGCATGCCTCTAAGCTTCGACGCTCAGGCGAGCCGAACGCTTCGATGTTGATGTGGCTACTGGAATTAAATACGAAAGACGTGGCCAACTCTTTTCAAATAGAATAAATGAATATCTCGCATCAGTTACAATCATAATCCCCACTTCAATGACATTTGACCGAGTCTAGCATTGGCCTAAACTGTTCTTATTCACGAAGATCGTCGGTTTGTACACATCCACACCAGAAGTTATTATGCGAATGCATTCAACTGCCATGTCCCGGGTCGAGATCTTGTTTTTGGTTGATATTCGAAGTTCAACTTTTTCTTTTCATTTCGTCAATTTTGCTCCATCTGAGGCATACACACGAACATGGCTGTAAATTCTTTTATCAAGGAATCGAAATTGGGGTAATTTAATGACAATTGCTGGCAGATTAAAAGTCGGAGAAACTAAAATGAAACAAGTAAAAAATTCAAACACCTGGAAAGCAGTCTCAGAGAGGATGGAAAGTGTGACATGGAGATCCAAAGACGCATTGGCATGGCCAAAGACGCATTTCAGAAGCTAACCAGACTACTGAATGACAGGAAAATTTCATCAGAAACAAAGAAATAAGTGCTGGATTGCTATGTGATATCTGTCCTTCATATGGAAGTGAATGTTGGACGATCTCATCAAGGATGAGGAAGAGGCCTGAAACAGCAGAAATCTGGTTTTACAGAAGGATGCTGAGGATACCATGGACGGAGCACGTGTGCAACGATGAGGTGTTGAAGAGGATGCAAACGAGAGAATTCATACTAAATATCAGGAAGAGACAAATGAGGTTCCTAGGACACTTAATGAGGAAGAAGGTCTGGAGAACTCACAGGTCGGATAACGGGAAAGAGAGAGAGGAGAGATCAGCGCAAGACGTACTTGTTAGGTCTGGGAAAATGGATGGCGGAGCGGGGCTTAGAAGAGAAAAAAAATATTGAGAGCTACAAGAGACAGAGCCAAATGGAAGTCCATGATCACCTACGTTCTGTGGCGACACGGCACATGAAAAAGAAAACTGGCAGAAAAAAAAACGCAAAAAAAGAAGTTTTAAAAAACGCATAACCGGATGAATAACTGGAAAAAATAAAAATATTTCAATCACTTGAAATGATGTCTAAAACTTGTGGGCAGTTGGCAGACTATTACAAGGGTGGCCATACTTTTCAAACGATAAATTTCAGATGTTTGAGAGCCGCAAGACATTAACAAAATTTACACATTCGATTTTGTTACATTATCATTAACTTTAAATTTACGATTTAATCATATTAAGCTTCAATTTATACCCATTAAATGATTATAAAGATTGAAATGTTTCTAATTTGCCTCTTATATTCAGTTAAGTGCCATACGTGAAACACACTTTGGACGATCATGACTGGACAGAAGATTATCCCGCAGTTGGTTGCCATTGCTTTCTGTGGTAGACTGGTTGCCAACCAAGGTTATAGAATCAAATCTGTCTTATTATTTAACCCATAACTGGAGGGAAGAGACGGATTAATACCTTTCACAAGGGTATTTGTGCGTAAGTGAATGTCATGAATTCAACTGGAATTCGAACTCGCTCTCTCCCCGATTTGTCGTTCCGAGTCGATATCCACTGCACCACAACGCACACCCGCCTCTTATATTAACTTCTATGAAAAAAGAAGCTCAGTCAACATATTTCCATGAGCCGCATATTAAATTTCAAAAACTTGCATGTAGTCCGCGAGTCGCGGTTTGGTCACTCATAGATTATTACAATTTTAATCAAGAATCAGAGCGTCGTTCCTTACAATAAGTAATGGTTAAAGAGCAGATATAACAGACTATTAAACACTTCAAAATATTCCGATTCTCAATCAGTCAGTTAAATGCAGTTAGTTTATACGAAATTACGCTTGGGTAATTATGTCTCTTTCGAGACATGACTGACTAGGCAGAAGAATTTCCAGCAGTAGGTCGTCATTACTTTCTGTGGTAGACCGGTTGCCACAGATTGGCTACAGAAGCCAAACTGTTCTGCTAACCAGCCCATAGATGGAGGGAGAAGAAAAGGATTAATAACATTTCCAAGGATATTTGTGCTTAAGTGAATGAAACGAATTCGCCTGGAATTCGGACTCGGGTCTCCGATTTCTGATTTCTTGTTCCAAACCGATGCACATCCACATTCTCTAAAACGTGTGGCCTTGTCAAAAAAAAAAAAAAAAAAAAAAAATGAAGAAAATCAGTCGGAAAAGTCTGGTTCATGCAAGTTATATAATACCATAAAGTGATTTTTTAAACATCTTCTCCTCCGCACTCTTTTCAAAATATTTCAGAATTACATTCTCCGCTTCTCAAATTTGCCTTGTCGGTTAAAGTCAAGATTACGCCAACTCGTGCAGATGTATAAACAGATCATTAAAAGGGCCACCTATATAGCGTAAATTTATCTACCTTTTTAACTCTCGGGCGAACCGGACCTAGGTCTATCTTCTTGGGTCTAGCGAAAATCAGGCCTATCTTAACTCAGGTTCAAACGAGACCGATGTATGTTCTTTACACTCTCGTGCAAAGGAAACGTATGTTTAACTTTCTAGACTCTGCTGCATTTTTCAGTATTGTGCAAACAAGACCTATGTATATTTTACACTTTTGCAAACTGGGCATAGGTATATATTCTTGGGTCAAACGAACATCGGACGGAGGTGAACTTATCTTAATTCAGGTTCGAACCAGACATATGACTACTCTGTTGACTCCCGTATAAACCGTATATATTTCTACTTTTTTTTATAATTATTGCGCAAACAAGACCGATGTCTATGTTTTGAACTATGGAGGAAACGAAACCTAGGTTTAACTTTTATAGACTCTCGGGCAAACTTGATCTATGTCTGCTTTTTGCAATATCACGCAAACGATATTTATTATGTCAACATTATTTTTACTCTAGTGCAAACCGGAAATAGGTCTATCTTTTTGAGACCAGTGGAAATCAGAGCGCTGCGTAGCTTTCTGAGTTTCGTGCAAACTAAACCTATGTCTTCTAACGGGACGTATACTTCCCTTTTTGAATCAAACTAATCTTGAATCAAACTAATCTTGAATCAAACTAATCTTGAATCAAACTAATCTTGAATCAAACTAAGCTGTGTATCAAACTAATCTTGAATCAAACTAATCTTGAATCAAACTAATCTTGAATCAAACTAATCTTGAATCAAACTAAGCTGTGTATCAAAATGACTCGCATGCACACCAGATTAATGGATGCTTATCTATTCTTTATCAAAACAATGTGACATTAAGTAATCCGGAAGTAATGAAATCAAACCAAACTTTCCAGATTGTCTGATCAAAACAGAGATAACTCAATTAGATCCATTAATTAGGTTGTCACACATGAAAGGTCGTATTTCTTGGTTGGTTGTTGATCTGGTTGTCTAACGAAGCAACCTCTTTAGTATTAAAAAATCTTGAGTTAGTTTTAGAAGAAAAAGAGAAACAAAAACCTCTCGCAACATAGAAAAGGTGAGATAGGAAAGAGGAAAGTAGTAAAAGAAGGGAGAGGAAAAAAGAAAGTGGGAGAGAAGAAGAAGAAATAGTTTAAACAACGTCAGAAAAGAAAGAGAAAAAGAAAGAATCTCATAACATAGATAATGTGAGATAGGAAAAAGGAGAGTAATAAAAGACAGAGAGGAAAAAAAACGATAACGATGACCATATCTACCGTCGGTCAGTTAAGTGCCATACGTGATACATGACTGAATGGGCAGATTATCCCGCAGTAGGTTGCCATTGCTTTATGCGGTAGACTGGTTGCCAGTCAAGGCTATAGAACACTGTATGTTCTATTATTCAACGCTTAGCTGAAGGGAAGAGACGGATTAATACCTTTCCCAAGATTATTTGAGCGTAAGTGAATACAAAGAATTCAACTGGAATATAAACTCGGCACCCCGATTTGTCGTTCCGAGTCGATATCCACTGCACCACAACACCCATCCCATATATACACGCTTGGGCAATCATGTCTCGAACGAGACATGACTGACTGGGAAGAAGATTACCACAACACCCATCCCATATATGACTTAATTTTTCTTTCAATATATTGTTACTCAAAAACCAAATGAAAATGACTACAATGAAATCTTACTGTATGAGTCAGTCAGTTAAGTGCCATACGTGATACACGCTTGGGCGATCATGTCTCGAACGAGACATGACTGACTGGGCAGAAGATTATCCCGCAGTAGGTTGCCATTGCTTTCTGGGGTAGACTGGTTGCCGAACAAGGCTATAGAACCCAATCTGTCCTGTTATTTAACCCATAACTGGAGAGAATTGACGGATTAATACCTTTCCCAAGGGTATTTGCGCGTAAGTGAAGACAGTGAATTTAGTTGGAATTCGAACTCGGCTCCTCGATTTCTCGCTCCGAGCCGATAGCCAGTGCACCACAACGCATTTTCAGTTTCCTACAAAAAATTTCTTTCATTAAAATCTGACTAAACCATCGTTCTCACTATAACTGAACATTAAAAATGCTTTACAACCCCACTTTTTTGGCATTAAATAACCCACAGAGGTTGATATGCCGTTAAAAAAAAAATCTCAAACGTAAATAATAAAAAAAAAAAACTGTTGCTTAATACTCTGCTTAGCTTTCGAAATGCATTTTGGTCATCCAAATACGTCTTCGGAACTCAGTGTCGCACTTTTCGTCTTCTGTTAGAGCACTTCCCAGATACCTTTGTCGTCAGACAATGACAAGCTTCCAATTCAGTGCGCCTTCTGTCTGAAAGCAACTCATTACCTATTTTTCGGCACAAGCACGTTAACCATCGCACTAAATCAAATTCAAATTCAAATTCAGATTACGGTTACATACAAACGAGACAAAAAAGACCGTTTTTGAATTACTTACGATGAGAAATGGATGCTGTTTGTCAAAAGTAAAAGAGTAGCTCAGTGGTTAGATGTAAGTGAATCACCAAAAACAATACCCAGACCTCCACTGCACTCTAAAATGTTAATAGTTGCTGTTTTTCAAAGCGGTTATTCATTAGTCATTCTTACCTCAAGGGAAACAATGACAGCAACCTCGTACAGTGAAGAAATTGAGTGTGTGCATGAAAAATTGAAAATGGAACATCCTAGACTTGTGAATAAGGATGACGCAATCTTTCTGCGTAACAACGCACTGCTGCACGCTTCTCAATCAATTGTCCAAAAGCTGCATAGCATGAATTCTGAAATTTTGTCTCATCCTTCACATTTATTTGATATCTCTCTTACTGATTATCACTTATTTAAGAATTTTGAGCTTTTCATATTCAATAAAACATTCTTCAATAAGAAAGAGGGAATGAAAGCATTTGAACTGTTTGCCACATCAAAAGCTAAGATTTTTTTAAGGATGGGATCTAAAATTTAGAGGTATGTTGGAGAACAGTTATTTATCACCATGGTGCCTATTTCAGCAAAATATATTTAACATTTCAGAAGTGTTTTATTAATTAATTATAAAGTGTCATTTCATATGTGATTAATTATAAAGTGTCATTTCATATGTGATTAATTATAAAGTGTCATTTCATATTGTAATATAACAATCTGGCCCCACCCGAGGAAGGCTGATGCAAGCGGGGGTGTTTCCGGTCGTTGAAAGGAACGGATGTTTGTTTGACCTTATTTCCGGCAGTAGCGGAAATGGCTACAGAGGCAAACAGAACAGGTGTCTCTGAGAATTACGTGGGCGTGCGTGGGCGAGGCAAAACCGGAAGAAAAAGTCCCGGTTCTGGAGATTATAAAAAGACCTCGGCGCACGGATTCGCCAGTAGTAGTAGAGTAGCAGTAGAGAGGAGCGACAGAGATCGGCCGGTGAAGAGAAACACAACAGATACGACGACACTCCCGTCAACCCATTAGAGGCGCGCTCTCTCAATTCTCTGTCCCCTATGCTACACGGTTCATCGTCATTAATAAAAATATAACTTATATTTTTATATATATGCGTGTTTGTTGTTTATTGATATACAACAATATGTGATAACCTAATGATAAATGTATTTATTTTTAATCCAATGTTTTTTTTTATTAATTGGAATGTTATAGTAGATAAAGCATATTTAAAATAGACACCCTGTTTTTATTTATTAAACAGTAATACCCAAACAAATCGTTATAATGCACAGTTTAATAAATAAAAATGGGGTGTCTATTTCAAAAATGAAGTATCTAGTTAATGATTGTGTGTGTGTATGTATATATATATATATATATATATATATATATATAGTATGAAACATTTTTGCACATTTACCCCTCCTCTGCTACTCTCAGTTTCATACCATTTTATGCATCAAATCATTACATGCAATGAGAAATGGATACTCTTTAACAACAGTAAGAGAGTAGGCCACTGGTTAGATGCAGATGAATCACCAAAACAATACCCAAAACCTCCACCACGCTCTAAAAAGTTAATGGTTACTGTATGGTGGTCTTTCAAAGTGGTTATTCATTATTTATTCTTGCCTCAAGAGAAAACAATAACAGCAACCTTGTATTGTAGAGAAAAATTTAAAAAGAAATATCCTAGACTTGTGAATAGGGATGACGCAATCTTTCTGCGTGACAACGCACTGCTGCACGCTTCTCAGTCAATTGTACAAAAGCTGCATAGCATGAATTATGAAATTTTATCTCGTCCTCTATACTCAACACATATCTCTCCTACAGATTATTCTTTATTTAAGCATTTTGAGATTTTCATACGCAATAAAACATTCTACCAATAAGGAAGACGCAATCAGAGCATTTGAACTGTTTATCACACCAAATGATGAAAATATTTCTAAAGTTGAGATAAAGAATTTAGAAGTACATTGAAGAAGATTCATTCATCAACATGGTTATTATTTCAACTAAAAATTAGTTATTTAATATTTCAGAAACGTTTTTATTCATTTCCTATAGTGTCCCATTTCATGTTACAATAATAAAAATTATATTAACTGGGCTCCCATCGCTTTACAAAAATAAACTTCATCAACATGGTTATTATTTCAACTAAAAATTAGTTATTTAATATTTCAGAAACGTTTTTATTCATTTCCTATAGTGTCCCATTTCATGTTACAATAATAAAAATTATATTAACTGGGCTCCCATCGCTTTACAAAAATAAACTTCATCAACATGGTTATTATTTCAACTAAAAATTAGTTATTTAATATTTCAGAAACGTTTTTATTCATTTCCTATAGTGTCCCATTTCATGTTACAATAATAAAAATTATATTAACTGGGCTCCCATCGCTTTACAAAAATAAACTTCATCAACATGGTTATTATTTCAACTAAAAATTAGTTATTTAATATTTCAGAAACGTTTTTATTCATTTCCTATAGTGTCCCATTTCATGTTACAATAATAAAAATTATATTAACTGGGCTCCCATCGCTTTACAAAAATAAATTTCTCACGACCCTGTTTGGTGTCCGTTCTGATAAGAGATGCAATTATGGCATTCGTCTTTTTTCTTTTCCGTTCTGTTGGCGAAATGGCACTCCACATATTCCTACCCCTTGTAACACTTAATAAATTTTTCAGTTATTTATTCCGAACGTTGTTCTACCATCCATTTACTCAAACTTATCGAGTACATTACGCGCTGCTTTCCCTTGTGCCACTTTCACTCAATCTGTTCTGTGAGTATCAAATTTTCCAAGTCCTCTTTTCTCATTACGTGACCCAGAATTTTTAACTGCCTCTTAAATAGAAATTTTCTTTTAGTTTCCATTTTCTCAAAAACCTCGACGTTGCCCACATATTCTCTCCATTTCTGTAGAACTCCATTTCTATTGCTTTAACTCTCTTCTTCATCTTTGAAGAGATTGTCCAGCATCCGCTGCCATATCGGAGGGCAGATATCACGTAAGAGTTCAATACTCTTTACTTTGTTTCTAACGAAATTCTTCTGTCACTTAATAGGTCCTGGGCGTGACGATAAACTGCATCTCTGATTGTGAGGTTGTGAGGAGCATGGAACCACCTCTTAATTGCTGTTGTTCTCAGGTCCACCCTTGCCCGGAGTGGTAGCACCTGTTAGGGTCCCAGCTATGAGCAAATAGTAAACCGCAACTGGGGTCAAAACACTATGAAAGTATAAAAATACACTTTTATAGAAATATGTACATAAAAATAGACTTTTATAAAAAAAAATATACATCTCTGAAGAAAAAATATTACCAAAAATACATTTTTGAAGAAAAAAAATTATACTCAGCAAAAAACTTTTGAATATAAAACTGGAAGACATTTTCAGTTTCCTACAAAAAATTTCTTTCATTAAAATCTGACTAAACCATCGTTCTCACTATAACTGAACATTAAAAATGCTTTACAACCCCACTTTTTTGGCATTAAATAACCCACAGAGGTTGATATGCCGTTAAAAAAAAAATCTCAAACGTAAATAATAAAAAAAAAACTGTCGCTTAATACTCTGCTTAGCTTTCGAAATGCACTTTGGTCATCCAAATACGTCTTCGGAACTCAGTGTCGCACTTTTCGTCTTCTGTTAGAGCACTTCCCAGATACCTTTGTCGTCAGACAATGACACGCTTCCAATTCAGTGCGCCTTCTGTCTGAAAGCAACTCATTACCTATTTTTCGGCACAAGCACGTTAACCATCTCACTAAATCAAATTCAGATTACGGTTACATAACGTCGAAATATCTGCTCTCGTATGATCAACAGAGTCAAGCAAAGTTTACCCCGATCAGTACCTAGATGGGTGACCGTTTTGGAATACCAGTTGCCATATGTTCAAGCGATGTAATGGATAACGGCTCAGAACAGTAAATTGGAGAGCCGTGTTCTAATTTCAGTCCGGTTCGTTATATTCACCTACGCAAAATTCTATTGAGGTTGGTATGAATCCACCTATTCTCCCCCGTATATGGGTTAATTAGTAAAACTTTTTTATATCATTATTATCTCAAAAATAGTTTTACAATCTAAAAATATTTTCTGGTATGAAAAAACTACAAAGTGTTGATAATTCGTAAAAAAACAAATCACTTGATAGAACCAATTCTTGAATGCGTGGTGTGAATTACGTTTCTCTACTCATAACTTTGGTGGTGTTGAAATCGATACGATCTAGTTTATTGTCAACATTAATTGGTATTTAACAAGTTAAAATAGGTTTTGACATCTTTACAAGCTTTCTTCCTTAATTTCTATTGAATAATATTCTCGTTTAAGATGCAAATTTAATAAACAAGCCGTACAAGTAAAAAGCCGATCGTTCTAATGAAGCAGTAAAGGAGTAACAATTAGATTATATTGATGGCGTAAAACATATTAATATCTTCCGGTCTTTCCTCTGATAGCTCTATGGAAAATCGCTCGTATACCCATGAATACGATGAGAAGAGAGATACACTAAGAAAGAAAGAAAGAAAGAAAGAAAGAAAGAAAGAAAGAAAGAAAGAAACTACGAAACTGCGTTAGGAATAGAGGGGATCAGTAAAAGAAAGAAATCACGATAAGAATAAGGAGGGTCGGTAAAAGAAAGAAAGAAAGAAAAAAGAAAGAAAGGAACACGTAAGAAAGAATGAAAGAAAGAAAGAAAGAAAACACGTAAGAATAGATCAGTTCATTGAAAGAAAGGAAGAAAAAAGAGGATTAGAAAAAATAAGAAAGAAATAAGGAAAGAAAGGAACTACGTAATAAAAGATAGGTCCAGTAGAAGAAACAAGAAAGAACCAAACATACAAAGGAAAGATAAGAGATATAGATAAAGAAAGAAAGAAAGAAAGGGTATTAGAAAAAAGTCAGAAAGAAATATGGGAAGAAAGGAACCATCTAGTAAAAGAGAGGGAGCAATAAAAGAATGAAACAGACAAATCACACTAACACAAGATAGGATCGCCAGAAAAAAAAGAAAGAAAACACGTAAGAATGAAGATACTCAATGAAAAGAAGAAAGAAAGAAAGCACGTAAATATAGAGGGGGCTATTAAAGAAAGAAAGAAAGAAAGAAAGAAAGAAAGAAAGAAAGAAAGAAAAATATTGTGTAACGGAAGGTAAAGAAAACAGATGTGGGTTTCAAAGAAAGAAAAAAATGTTATGCAAAGGATAAGAAAGAAAGAAAGAAAGAAAGAAAGAAAGAAAGAAAGAAAGAAAGAAAGAATACTGTGTGAAGTAAAGAGAGGATCAGTAGAAAGAAAGAAAGAAAGAAAGAAAGAAAGAATACTGTTTGAAGTAAAGAGAGGATCAGTAGAAAGAAAGAAAGAAAGAAAGAAAGAAAGAAAGAAAGAAAGAAAGAAAGAAATATTGTGTAACGGAAGATTAAGAAAACAGATGTGGGTTTCAAAGAAAGAAAAAATGTTATGCAAAGGATAAGAAAGAAAGAAAGAAAGAAAGAAAGAAAGAAAGAAAGAATACCGTGTGAAGTAAAGAGAGGATCAGTAGACAGAAAGAAAGAAAGAAAGAAAGAAAGAAAGAAAGAAAGAAAGGACAATTAAAAGAAAGAAAGCTATTTCATTAATAGATGAGGGAGAAAAGTGATTTATCAAAGAAGGAAGATTATTTATTAGGTAGAGCGCAGAGTAAAAATAAATCCCAGTCAAAGAAAGAAAGAAAGAAAGAAAGAAATCATACGAAGACGAGAGATGATCAATGAAATAAAGAAACAAACTAACAAAAAGATCGAGAAATGAAGTTTTCCGTGTGAGCAAAGAAAGAAATAAAATCATTCTTGACAAAAACCTTCAGTCAAAGAAATAAATGAAGAATGAAAGAAAGAAAAGATAATGACAAGAAGAGAGATGTTCAGTTAAAGAAAGAAAAAAGAACGAAAGAAATCATGGTAAGAAGAGAGAGAATCAGTAAAAGAAGAAAAATGATTAATGAAAGAAAGAAAGAAAGTTTTTCGTAAAGAAATCAAGACATTCTTGAAAAAAAAAAAAAAAAAACCTGAGCCGAAGAAAGCAAGAAAGAAAGAAAAAAAGGAAGCTGGAGACAGGGAGAGAAACAACAAAACAAAAAAAAAGCAATAATAATTAACTTTTCCGGATGGACAAAGAAAGAAAGAAACTGTTGACAAAAATCAAGAACCGACGCGAAACAAAACAACAAAAAACAAAAAAAAAACAATAATGTACACTCAATCAGAAAACAAGAAGAAATTAAAGAAATGAGCAAAAATAAGCTTTAAATAATAGAAATAATGTTGGTACCATAATCAGTCAGTTAAGTGCCATACGTGATACACGCTTGGGCGATCATGTCTCTTTCGAGACATGACTGGCTGGGGAGAAGATTATCCCGCAGTAGGTTGCCATTGCTTTTTGCAGTAGACTGGTTGCCGACAAAGGCTATAGAACCCAATCTGTCCTGCTATTTGACCCATAACTGGGAGGAAGAGACAGATTAATACCTTTCTCAAGGGTATTTGCGCGTAAGTGAATACAATGGATTCAACTGGAATTCGAACTCGGCTCCCCGGTTTCTCGTTCCGAGCCGATATGTACTGTACCATAATAACAATCCATAATTTTCAGAATGCTGAATAATTTCTTCACCCAATTCCCGATATTCCTGGTTTCATTTTCTTTTTTCTCTGCGCATTTATTTTTACGAAGTTTTTTTTTTAAAATGGCATCTTTGATTCTGAAATGACAAAAAGTATTTCCGATCCAAGTTTATTTTGATCAATTTATCGATCCCAAATAGCCAGCAGATCTGAGGAAGGCCAGGTTTACATTTTCCATTAGATCTTTTTTTCATTCGATTTTTTCTGTCAATATAAAACAATTTTAATCACTTCAATCAGTAGAAGAAAAGAATGTTTAAAATCTTTGTGTTTGTGCAAATGTATACCTATGGGAATGAGGCTATATGCATGCATGTATTTGTCAACATACGCATAAACCTTTGGTAATCAGTGAGGCACCCAGGGAACAACGAATCCACGACCGACGTAATGTTCTGAGATAAGCAAGGTATCACCAATCCACATTCATGTTCTCACAATACATATATATATATATATATCAGCACTGATGAGCTGTGATACAGCGAAGCGGGCTTGTATGTGGATAACTAATATATTATGCTCTCATTATGATTGAGCTCTCTGGAGAAGAAAATTTTAAAAACAGTTTCCACTTCGGCTATAATGCGTGACTCTTCAGAAATGAATTGAGTTCTCTTGGTGACTGGCGTCTGTATGCACTGCTTACATACAAGACGTTAAAATTTCCCGATGGCTTAGGGAGTAGAGACTCCGACTGACACCAAATCGGTCGAGTTTCGATCCCGGCCAGAGGCAAGTGGATATGTCTAGCCACACTAATGAGCTGTGATGCAGCGAAACGGGCTTGTATGTGGATGACTAATATATATATATATATATATATATATATATGGATAGGAATCCAACAAGATGCATAGAATAAATAAAGAATAAGTCGGAAACATGTCTTTAATCTAACATGTTTCACTTATAACCAGCTTCTTTAGAGATTCTTCAAAGACGAATGATTTTAAAAAATCCAAGAGACAGTATATTGATTGAGATATGGTTTCATTGGTCAGATACGTGTCACGTGTGATAAAGCAACGGATGAATATTAAAATGTAGAAGATAAAACTTGTGTTTGTTTAACTGTATGTGTCAAAGCGTTCTTTAAAAGACACAAACGCTTAAACAAACACAAGTTTTATATATATATATATATCTTTATTTATCTGTAAATTCAGATAAAATTTAGTGGGGAAATAGCCATTTTCAACATGTCATTTTAAGACATGCATTCTTCGACACCTTATAAATAGAGAATATATATATATATATTAGGTTGTCCCAAAAGTTCGTAAACACTTGCAAAAAATTGAAATTTTACTCGACAAGTAATCTAAGGTTACCAGTAAACACTTGCAAAATATTTAAATTTTATTCGCAAAAACAACAAAAATTATTGCTCAAAATAAAGACCATCATTTTCCAAGACTTTCTGCCATCGATCTGCAAGCTTTCGGATTTGGTCAAAGTACCATTCAGCCGGCTTCGAATCAAAGAATTCTTAAAACGCTTCCTCGACTTCATCAAACGAGGCGAATCGGCGGCCCTTCAGAAAGTATTGCATTCAGCGGAAAAGGCCGTAATCTGATGGTGTACAGTCAGTACTGTAGGCTGGATGTGGCAGAACCTCAACGCCGTCCAGCTCTTCAAACTTATCTTTGGTCATCCTGGCGGTGTGTGGCTTGGCATTTTCCTGCTGCATCAAAGCGAGCTTTCGGTTGCTCAGAGCCGGGTACTTTTGCTTCAACTTTTCGTAGACCCACTCAAGTTGCTGACAGTAAAGTTCGGCACTGATGGCACGACCATTCGGAACCAACTCAAAATGTACGATTACTTTCTTGCCGAATCGATCTTGTTTTAGAACCAACGGTGTCTCTTGTCCTTTTTGAACGTATCGCTTCTCTCGATTGTGCTGGACCAGATAGACCCATTTCACAAGTGTTTAAGAAGTTTTGGGACAACCTAATAGATAGATAGATAGATAGATAGATAGATAGATAGATAGATAGATAGATATGAACAGACACAGACAGACAGATAGATAGATAGATAGATAGATAGATAGATAGATAGATAGATAGATAGATAGATACCAAAAATAATAAACGCAGTTCTTAAATTTGCGATGCGGTTATATGACGTCACACCGCGTGATAGCGCGAAATGACAACAAAACCATGTAGTTAAATGCAATGTAATATGTTATTTCTGGATTTAAAGTTGATTTAAGGTCATAAAACCGCATCGCAAATTTAAGAACTGCGTTTATTGTTCTTGATAACTATTGCCAAGCGGAGTTTTATGTCAACACAAAATATAATCGTCTGTGATGGTGGATGTTATAATTTTTCAGTCTAAACAACATCTCTGAAGATGGCCCATGTGAGCCGAAAGCTTAGAAGAAAATCAATAAATAATTATCCAAATGTTGGAGAATTTTTGTCTTTATTTTCAACTGAAATTAAAGCAAAAATACGACGTTTAGAACGACTCATGATTAAACATAATAGACATTCATTGTCTCTTATATTTAACAGCATATGTTTAGAAAATTACTTGCTACCTAGATACACTATATATATATATATATATATATATATATATATATATATAACTTGAATAATAGGCTCATCGCGTGGGTGGTAAGCGAGAAGTATATCTGAGTGAAAATATAAGGTTTGTTATTTTGGTTCTTGTCCAAGGCATATGTTTCATGAGAAAATATCGGTTCGTGGATGTCATTTTAATAATTGATGCGCATGCGTATTAACAACACAGCATTGTTTTTTTCTTTTTTACTTTTCGTTATAAAAATAGAGTGTATTAAAAGAAGAAAAATGTTGGCTGAAATATAAGTTCATTACTCCGCTATGCGGGGTCTATTATTAGAGGAAATATCGAAATGTTCTTAATGAACCTTGCCAATGGAATAAATATCTTTATAGGCAATGGGGAAACGTCCAAAGCTTCTCTGAGTAAAATACAACTTGGGAAAGCGTGATAAATTTAAACACAAACTCACACCCAAAGCAACACAAACACACACACAAACATACCCAAACATATATATATATATATATATATATATATATATATATATATATATATACAGAGTGAGTAAAGTATTTAAGGATATATGTTATTTTTAATATGCCAGCATAATATTTTTTATATTTTTATATCCGAATGTTTAAATACACACACAAATATATATATTTAAGTATAGGGTAGGTATGAATGGAATAAGATTCCGTATCCAAAGAAACACTATTCTTAAAAAAAGTGCTCAATAGAAAGTAGAGTGAATAATATTTAAAATTTATAACATAAATATGTTATAATATCACTACAGCAGTACCCAATGTTTTTCAACACTATCCGTGTCTTATCAAGTGAGGAATTCCATTTCAAGTCGGAGGGTTTTAAAAAGTTCAAGACTAGCCAAACATCTTTAATCAGGGAGTCGTTGTTATATAGACAGAATGAATCAATCGAAGCAAAACAATCTCTGATGGAAGAAAACCAGAACAGACTCTAAAATTAATTTGTTAGCGGTCTTAGAAATATCTAATTAAAATAGAGATCAGCATATGAAACTGTATGTACATATGTGGAAGTGCGGACATACGTGTATGTGAATATATTAAGTATATGTGATTGTGCTAGTATGTAGGGTTATATGGAGTGTTCATGTCCCTGTTAGTGAGCGTATAATGAGTTTATGGTCATTATCCATGAATGGTGACCCCTCACTGAGCAGTCTACAGATATCCAATTGAGATAAGGCTTAAGTCTCTACTTTGAAACATGTTATTTGTTTTCTATTTCATTTTAGTGAAATATACATGTTATTAATTATTACTTTAGAACATGTGCAAAATACAAACTACTAAAAACTGTTCTTTCAATGTCGAAACAAAATGTACAATTATGTAGTAGTTTGTACTTTGCACATGTTCTAAAGTAATAATCAATAATAAGTATTCATTGCTCTCTTTATATATCGAGCACTGTTTTAAATTAATATTTTCTTCATTTTTATTCATTTGGATATATATATATATATATGGTGCGTAAAGTATTTTAGGACATATACATGTGAATTTGCACGAGATACTAGATTGGCAACTTGGTCCCACCCTTTTACAGTGAAACCGATGAAATATAACCGCAATTTCTACTCTAACAGCTGCTTTCTTCGCACTTCCCGCCTGTGGAATTCCTAACCGCATGCTTGCTTCCCCGACGGCTACAACCTCCAGGAGTTTAAATGTAAGGTCAACAAACACCTCCTAACACACTAACTCACACCCACTCTCTCCAACTCTCTCTCTATGTACATCCTAAGTCGTCTATCACCCTCCTTCTGACATTTCCCATACCCAATCCCTCTATGTAACCCCCTGCGCTATAGTGGCAGTGGAATGCCTTGCTTGGGGTGACACGATTAAAAAAAATGTTATCTATATATAAAAAAGGAAATCTGTGAGTCTGTGCGTGACTGTTTCCTATGCACGCTTACATTTTTTAAGCTACGCCATTGAAACTTTCTAGAGACACATATCTACAGGGAAGCCAGGTCGACACATACTTTTTGAGTTTAAGTTCAGCAATTTTTACCTTTCGCACTTTTTGGCCAATAGGGTAGATTGTTTACATTTGCTCCGTAAAACATCTATGATCTAAAATGGTTGCTAGATTACGTCACAGAAATCAAATCACACGTGTCAAACACGACTAAAAAAAATGACCTTTTATATTTAATTTTTATTCCGACGTTTTAAAAATTCATTTGGTCAAGACAAAAATGTTAATATTTTTCCCCTTAACTTTGAAACAAAAGAAAGATTTTTTAAATATTCTTCGAAAATTTTTGAACTAAGTGTAATATTTTTTATATTTCTAATTTCCGTAAAACAAAATAAATAATTTTTATTTTATGTTAAATTCATTTTGACAACAAAAATGTAAATATTTTCCCCCGCAATTTTGAAACAAAAACAAAACACAACGTTGTTTACAATGTCACACAAAACATCAAATCACGTTTACGCAAAACAAAAGAAAATAGATTTTTTAATGGAATTTTTTAACAATTTTTAAACAACAATTTTTTATATAATTATTTTTTTTATATATATAACCCAGTCCTACTACTAAAATGTTCTGAGTTGCACGGGCAACGCCGGGCTATGATGCTAGTTTTTACTAAAGCAGCAGATTACTTGATATTATATTTTCTATATTTCAGAATTATCAATGTCAAACCCTATGAAATGAAGAGGCGCAAAATACATCGAGGCCATAGAGGCTGAAGATAGCAATTGAGAAATAACACGATTTTTAAAAGTTTCTAGATCCTTCGTCTACAAAGTTCTCAGACTAGAAAAACTTTTACCAAGATCAGAAAGTAAACGGAAGAAATGAAGAATTGTTATGCGCAGAATTTCGGAAGTTTTAGGAGTAATACATACAAAGTTCCCTGCAACTCTGATGGTATTAGGGGTTGTCAGTAATGAAGGCCATGTATTTCCCTGTCTCTCTTTCACTGTATCTGACCTCACTTTTTTTTTCC
Organism: Ascarosepion bandense; assembly: GCA_037127315.1. Classification (NCBI taxonomy): domain Eukaryota; kingdom Metazoa; phylum Mollusca; class Cephalopoda; order Sepiida; family Sepiidae; genus Ascarosepion; species Ascarosepion bandense. Next base: position 170,563 of record JBBBDQ010000410.1, on the reverse strand, counting down.
ACGGGGTGTTAGAGTAAACTCTGCTGCCTCCGTAGATGATTTTGTGGTTAAGCCATCGATCGACAATATATGCAATGCAAGATCTTATGGGTTTCAACAAAACTTGGCAGCATCACACAAAGCTTAAACAATGCAGGAATGGATGGCGGACAAGTTTTGTGATCACATAATCCCTACATTTAACCCCTTAGCTCCCCAAATTTCAATCCATTGGACTACTATATATGCAGCGTAGTTGAGAAAGAAGTTGATGAGTACCCCTCATAACACCAGAGAATCCAGAAAAGCCCCCTTAGTCAGAGTGATGACCAATGTGAACAATAACCACTTGATCTTTGCATGCAGACGATTCAGACCCTCGCATAGAAGCCGTTATCAAAACTCAAGGATATTTCATTGAATATAATTACCAACCATATATTCGTTCTTATGCTCACAACTTTTTCAGTAAAAGTTATCATTATCTATTTCTACGAGTTTTTTTCTTCTTGTATGTGCCATGTCCTTTCAGGACGTAGACGATAAAGGCCTTCCAAGTCTCCCTACCCTGGTACCTCTTAGCATGCTTTCTCCTGTTACCCCACCCAAACCCCGTTCTGCCATCCACCTGCTCAGGCCCTTCAAATATATTATTGCTGATTTCCCCTGGCTCTATTTCACGATATCTGACCTGTGAGTATCAAATTCTCTAAGCCTTTCTTCCTCATCACATATCCCAGGAACTTCAGCTGTCCCTTCCTGATGCTCAGTATTAATTTCCTTTTCGTTTCCATCCTTTCTAAAAACCTCATCATTGCTCACATGCTCGATTCATGATATCCGCAGCATCCTTCGGTAGAAATACTTTTAATTTGCTTCAAGTTTTTCGTTCATCTTTGATGATATCGTCCAGCATTCACTGCCATATTGAAGAACTGACATCACATAGCAATCCAGTACTCTTTTCTTTGTTTCTAGCTAAATTTTTCTAACTCTTAATACTCTGCTCGGCTTCTGTAATGCATCCTTGACCTCACCAATTCGCCTTCGGATCTCTGTGTGTCACTTTCCGTCTTCCATTATAACACTTCCTAAGAACTTAGATGTTTTTTATATATACTTTCTTGATTTTAGTTTCCTCAACCTGTCTTTAGGACTCCTCTCTTTGCTGATGACCATTCATTCGGTTTTCTTGTAGTTTATTTGTAGTCCTTTCTTGTCACTTTCTTCAGCTACCCCTTAACCCAAAAATTATGAATTCAATATCTGGCGGTAGTTGTAGTGAACAAAAACTTAAAGAGTTGAATTAAATAACGATAACTAAAATCTCCGGAAGTGGCATGACTCATGGAACAAGAAAAATTTATCCCAGTGATCGAAGTAAAGGTTCGGTTCAAAATCCTAGTCACCTGAAGAAGGTCGGAGCGTAAAATGGCCGGAACTTGGTGAATATGACAATAAAGATGAGGCCAACACACTAACCTGCTCCAATTCTATCAAACACTCTTCCCATCTGCCCAACCCTCATCCTCGCTATCCTTACTCATCTGTCACCTTCCTCCTGACATTCCCTATGTCTAACCACTCCTTCTCTTTACCTTCCCCTATGTAGCCCCATGCGCAATAGTGGTGAGATGATTAAAAAAAAAAACAAAAAAAAAAACAGTACGAACAATGTCAATAATCTAAATACCTCATTTCAGAAATAAGGACAAATATAGAAAGCAAACTTGACCATTGAAAATTATACATGTAATTTAGTCAAGGTTAATTTATGGTTAAGGTTAGCATTGCAAGTGTTGTCAAAAAAAGTCATTTTTTGTTCATAATTAAAAAATTAAAATTTCTAACGACTAATAAAAATTCAACGAATATATTTTATTTGTAGTCCTTTCTTTCCAATTTCTTCATCTACGTTTTTTAGGAGATCTTGTAGGTCCTTTCCGTGTCGGTTATCAGCATTGTATCTTCTGCGTATCTTATGTTGTTCAGATTGTGACCGCCGATGATGAATCCTGGTATAACTTATAGGGTCTTCAGAATAGTCTCGCTGTACAAGTTGAATAGATCCGAAGAGTCACTTTTGTGTAAATATGAATCTGTCCTCAAATACCTCACGCACCCTGTATGTATGAGTTGGGATCCGAAGATAAAATACAAATAAGAAACTTCTGTTGATCTAACATGTCTCGCTTTTATCGATGTTTCATCACAGAATAAGATATGGAGAAAAAAATAAGAAATATATATATAGTCAAAACCAAAACGATATATGATGAATAACCTGGATATTAAGGATGACGATCGTCCTGATATCAAGGACAAACAGAAACACAACATGTATATAAAAATATAACCTTATAATTTTATTCTCTTCGGAGACACTTGTATGTAGAGTGGTAGTCGGACGGAATCACATGGATACGCACATATGACGGAGTAGACTAGCTTGAGTTTTCTTCCTCTCTCTCTCTCTCTCTCTCTCTCTCTCTCTCTCTCTCTCTCTCTCTCTCTCTCTAAGTCCTATCCATGTCTGCTTTTGACAGAAAAAAATTCCGATCTTATATAAACTGAAATGCCTCGAATTTCTGCTTAATTGCGTCATCTATAACCAGGCACTTCTATTTATCATTTTTGTATTACTATTTCTTTTGAGTCCGCTACCTTTGACGTCATCAAATTTCTCTCCCATTGTTTTATACAGGGTGTCCATAAACTCTGTGTGCACTTTAAAAGATTTATAACTTTATTTGTATTTGTGATAGAAATAATCTGTAAAAATGTTATAAAGTTTAATGTACCTTTCACTGTTTTAGTATAGCTATTGAATAATTCTTTACCACAAAATTTACAGTAATTTTTAGGTAAGCAAACAGATGAATCGGAAAGGGTGGACCATTTTATTGGCCTCCACGTTTGCCAGATTTAACACCATTAAATTTTTTATGAGGACACGTGAAAACCACTGTATGCAACCAAACTTAGTTCATTATAAGTTTTGAAGGCTATAATAACTAATATGTTTTCAAACATTACTGTAAATCAGTTGGCAAATGTTTTCCGTGAACTAAAAAATCATATTACCATTTGTATTGCTAATGATGGAGCTTAACATGTTGGAACTTAAATAAAATTTCAATAAAACCTTAAAAAAATATAGATTTACTTCTTTCTAATTCTCTTTACAAATTATTTCTATCGCAAATACAAATAAAGTTATAAATGTTTAAAGTGTACACGAACTTTATGGACACCCTGAACTTTCTGAATTTGAGAACGTCTGTTCTGACACAAACACATTTTGTCATTGTTTCTGACTCCAAATTTTATTTCTCTCGGCTCAACCAAAATATGACTATATTCCTTTAATGTAAACACACTTTTGTTTGTGACTGCCTGCATTCCTGTTTTTAACCGAAATTATATTTCTGTGGGTCACAGAATATATTACCGAAAGAAATACTGGCATTTTGGGGTTTGTGTTGGTTGATATTAGATTGATAAACGTTTTCTATTTGTTCTTTATCTTATCATATATGTGCAAAAATTTCACATAGGCTATATCTGTAAAATATACAATATGAATAAAGACAAAAAGAAAATTGACCTTAGCCGAAGCGTTTCGACCTCTGTAGGACTTTTTCAATGCAAATTTGATTTGATAAATTCTGACAGAGGGCTAAATGCGTCAAGAATAAAAAATAAAGCAGAAACAACAATCTAAATATCTGGGAAGTGTTATGACATAAGACGGAAGGTGCAACACCGAAATACGAAGGCTCATCGGGATAGCAAATATTGCCTCCCGAAAGATTTGCAAAGTATTAAGAAGCAGACAAAATTGTTAAAAACGAAGAAATGGGTACTGAACTATTATGTAATATCATTACTCCTATATGACAGTGAATGATGGACAAACTGGAAGCAAGAGAAATGTGGCTCTACAGAAGGTTGCTGAGAATGCCCTGAAGCGAACATGTGAGAGAGGATGAAAATTTGAAAAAAATTAAAACAAAATGAACACTCATATTTTTTTTTTTAATCATATCACCCCGAGCAAAGCGGTAACGCCACTGTTGTGCAGGGGGCTATGAAAGAGTGAAAAGATTGGAAAAGAGAAAGCCGGAAACCACATCCTAAACAGGGAACAAGGAATGAGCCTCTTAACCTGTTCAATAGACATGGGTGGAGTGTGAACCGGGCAATAGTTCAGTCTATCTACTCCAATTTTAACATCAGAAGGAGATTATTGAAATTTCTAGGGCACATAATGAGGAAACAGGGATCGGAAATTTTGACACTCGCATGACATATTGAAGACAAGGGAGACAGAGGAAATCAACGCATAACCTACCTAACCAGTATGTGTAAATGGTTGGCAGAAGAAGAGATAACAAAAAGACAAAATTTATTAAGAGCTACAAAGGAGATGATGATATTGTGTAGAATCATGATTATCAATGTCCTGAAGCATCATGGTACATAGAAAGAGAACACAGACATATTTTTTCTATTTTCAGAAATTAAGTTAAAAATATCGATGTGAAAATTAGTTTTTCCCCCTTTATCGAAAGTCATTAATATGGTGAAAAGTCAATGAAAGAAAAAACGTTCAAAGTTGAGAAAAAGTAAGGGGTGTGTGAGTGAGTGTGTGAGCTGAAGTAAATGTAACTCAGTGAGGGGATCGGTTAGAGTAGGTTATTTAGTGAGCGAGTGAGCTGGAGAAGAAATAAATTTAGTGAGTAAATGAGGGGGTGCATAATGATGCTGAGAATGCCATAAACAGAACATGTGAGCAACGACGAAGATTTGGAGTGAGTGAGTTGAAGGATGAGTGTGTAAGTGGGTGAGTGAATTAACGGATAAAGTAATTTAGTAAGAAAATGAATAGGTGAAAGGTTGAAGTTAATTATAAAGTGAGTGAGTGAGTGAGTGAGTGAGTGAATGAGTGAGTGAGTTGAATAATAAAGTAATTTAGTGAGTTAACGAATGAGTGAGTGATTGAAATAAAGAATACAGTGAGTGGGTGATGAATGAGTGAGTGAGTTAAAGAATAAAGTAATTTAGTGAATGAATGAGTGATTGAGTTGAAGAATAAGGCAATTTAGTGAGTGAAAGAATGTGTGAGTGAGTGAGTGAGTGAGTGAGTGAGTGAGTGAGTGATTTGAAGCGTGAAGCAACTTAGTAAGTAATCGAGTTATTGAGTTGAAGAATAAGGCAATTTAGTGAGTGAAAGAATGTGCGAGTGAGTGAGTGAGTGAGTGAGTGAGTGATTTGAAGCGTGAAGCAACTTAGTAAGTAATCGAGTAATTGAGTTGAAGAATAAGGCAATTTAGTGAGTGAAAGAATCTGTGAGTGAGTGAGTGAGTGAGTGAGTGATTTGAAGCGTGAAGCAACTTAGTAAGTAATCGAGTAATTGAGTTGAAGAATAAGGCAATTTAGTGAGTGAAAGAATGTGTGAGTGAGTGAGTGAGTGAGTGAGTGAGTGAGTGATTTGTAGCGTGAAGCAACTTAGTAAGTAATCGAGTTATTGAGTTGAAGAATAAGGCAATTTAGTGAGTGAAAGAATGTGTGAGTGAGTGAG
>JBBBDQ010000410.1:135000-157500 GCA_037127315.1 Ascarosepion bandense | reverse complement strand
AAAAATTTTATTTAAGGGATTGTTATTATTATTAAAATGTTTATCAATTAATTTGAGAAAATACTTACCAATATTTATATTAGTTAGCTTACAATAAGGAGGGTTAAACCAAATTATCTTCCTTTTTCTACATTTTCGGGTGTTTTTAGTTTTTGAAGATTCAGGGTTTATAGCAGGCTTATCATACTTTAACTTATTAACAAAACCGCTTTTCTGAAGGGCCTTATCGTAAATTTCTTTGCTTGCGTTGAAAATTTTTATATTGGAAGATAATTGGTTAACCCTATTATTTACTATCTTGGGTATTTGTCTTATAATATTCTTAGGGTGGTTGGATAAACTATTTATATAGGTGGGGGAACTATTTTCTTTGAGGAAGGGTTGGTAGGAACCATTCTTTAAGTTAAGGGTGATATCTAGATAGTTTACAATTTTGAGATTGGAAGTAACCTCAACCTTAAAACCAAGAAAATTTAGGGCTCTGATAATTTTCTTATGTATTCTATTAGTGTAAGGCCCATTGGAATTGGGAATACATATCAGTCCATCATCCCGATATAGGCCTATTAGTTTAGGGTCTAAAAATCTACCTAAAATATCTAAAATATAAATGCCTATTAGATCTGCTACCTGGGCAGAATCATAGGCTCCCATGGGGACATCAAAACTATCCTCAGGCCCTTTAGTCCAAGTAGAATTATCAAAGGTGAGAATAGATTTTCTAGCTCCCAGTATAATTCTATAGTCACAATCCGAAATATTAACATAACCCCTGGCAAAGTCTAAACAATCCACAAGAAGTTTTTTTGATATAGAGGAATAGAAATCCACAATATCAAATTTAAGGAAAGTGGATTTAGATTTGTCATTGATATTATCAAACCATTTTATGGTATCTAAGGAACTCTTCCAAAGATTCAGTTGTAAATTGGATTGTAACTCCTCTATTAAGTTCTTCAGAACCCCCCTAGAAACTATGCCTAATTCACTCTTAGTAGGATTAATTAGTCTAGTTTGAATTAATCCTTTTTTAATATATATATTTGCTCTGTAATATTTTATTACATGGAGCTCTCTTCCTGTATCATTTTTTAATATTAAAATAAATTTTTAATATTAATTAGGATCGGGTTTTTTGGAATTTACCTTCCTGCTTTTTTCCCTTGGATTGAAGTATCTGAATTAAAATATATATATATATATATATATATATATATATAACGTAAAATACTTGGTATATAAGTCCAGTAAATTCCGATAGAGATGAACTCAAAAGATCTCAATGTTAAATTTATTTATTTAATTTAACAGAGTAATATAATTTAGAAAACTTTTTAGATATTCTTCAATTTCATGGGTAATACGTATTTCACAGCAGGATAAAAGCTGCTCGTCAGAATAAAACTATATACAATGAATCCCTTAAGAAGAGTAATTTTAAAGATGTAATATTATACGAAGAACAATTGAAAGATAAAACTAAAAAGGGAAACAAAAGCAAAATTAGAAAAAGAAAAATAATATATTTCAACCCTCCTTTCTGCAAGTTGTCCAATGTAAACAAAGGTAAATCTGATGAGACATTGTTCTTTCAATGTCGAAACAATATGTACACTTTGTAGTAGATTATGATTTGTACATGGTCTAAACTATAATTTATAATGTGTGTATATATATATATATATATATATATATATATATATATATATATATATATTAAAAAAGGATTAATTCAAAGATGTTGAATGGCCATTTCGATATGAAGATCCCCACGGGGGATAACACATCACCTCAGCAACAGAAAAATCCTTTCAGAAACTGGAGAAAAATTAGTCTACTTTTCCTTTTTAAATAGATTTGCAAAGAAATTAAAAAAGAAAATAAAAAGGAAAAATAAAGGAAAAGAAAAAGAAAAAGAAAAAGATAAAATAAAATCAAATAAACAAGAAAAGAAAAATTGACATCGTCTGGGTTCGCAAAAAAAAGGAAAGAGAATTGTAACTAAAAATTAACAGACGGGCCGTGTTAAATCGACGTAAGGTTAAGCAACACGGAAAAAAGGTGGGAGATAAGAGAGATAAAGGAAGGAAGGGAGGGAAAAAGAAAAGAAAATATATATATATATATATATATATAAAAGAAATATAAATATATATATAAAATATATATATATATATATATATATATATATATATATATATATATATATATATATATATATATAAATAAATAAATAAATAAATAAATATATATATATATATATATATATACAGGTATAGATGTCAGTCCGTAAGCAATCTCTCTTTCCCCCCTTTCTTCTCTTTTCTTTCCTTCTCCTCTATCCTCTTATATTTATTGTCATTTATTTGTTTGTTTGTAATTTTATGTTTATTATTATTATTTTTATTGTTATCTCTCTCTTCATTTTAAGAAAAGATTCATTCCGGCAGAAATTTTGTACCAGATGGAGGAAATATTGTAAAAGATCTGTTTATAACTGATATGACGTGTTAAGTTTTCCTTTATAAACTATAAATAATATATATATATGTATTATAAATTATCGTTTAGAACATGTGCAAATTATAATCTGTTGTCCATATATTTATTGTTACATTCACGATGTTTTGGCCGTTGTACGAAATATCACTTTATTCAGGTGATAATTGTTGGAATTTCAATCGCTGGTCACAGCAGAGAGAAGGAAAACATGGAGGGTTGAGTTATCAAAAGGAATTAATTAAGTATCTACACACATGACGCATGTAATTAGAATAATCTACTCCCGTGGACTAAATAAAGGTTTCGGTTTGAAATTCCAACAAATACTGAAGAAGGCCGGGGCGTACAACTGCTGAAATAGATAATAGGACAACAGTCCGAACGATGCAAACTCCTACACTAGAATTAAACGCATTGGTATAAAAGGTTACTTTAGCGCCATTTCTTTTATTAATATTCTTTAAATGTTCTTTTTCTTTATATAAAGAAGTTTACCCCACACACATAGATAGATAATGAAAAGAATTAGATAGATAGATAGACAGACAGATAGATAGATAGATAGATAGATAGATAGATAGATAGATAGATAGATATAGATATTAAGGAAATAATTGAAGGAAATAACATAGAGAGATAATGAAGAGAATTAGATAGATAGATAGATAGATAGATAGATAGATAGATAGATAGATAGATAGATATATTGAAGGAAATAACATAGAGAGATAATGAAGAGAATTAGATAGATAGATAGATAGATAGATAGATAGATAGATAGATAGATAGATAGAGGAAATAAGATAGATAGATAATGAAGAAATAACATAGAGAGATAAGATAGAATTAGATAGATAGATAGATAGATAGATAGATAGATAGATAGATAGATAGATAGATAGATAGATAGATAGATAGATAGATATGATATTGAAGGAAATAACATAGAGAGATAATGAAGATAGAATAGATAGATAGATAGATAGATAGATAGATAGATAGATAGATAGATAGATATTAGAAGGAAATAACATAGAGAGATAATGAAGAGAATTAGATAGATAGATAGATAGATAGATAGATAGATAGATAGATAGATAGATAGATAGATAGATAGATAGATAGATAGATAGAGAAATACATAGAGAAAGAAATAACATGAGAGATAATGAAGAGAACTAGATAGATAGATAGATAGATAGATAGATAGATAGATAGATAGATAGATAGATAGATAGATAGATAGATCACGACGAATCAAAACTTCAAATATGTTTTACTACACTTGAATCAGCATTGGTCATATTAATACTTGGGTTTATAATTGAGGTTATACATGAGGCAATGCGTAAATATTATTTAACATAGATTGGGTTTATCATTTCTTCTACAAGCAGCTACTAGAAGTTAACAGAGTTTGCAGTAGGTGCATTGTAAAATGCGCGGAATTGTCAGTAGATTGATATGAACATACTGAGGTAGATGGTTATATGAAAAGTATGAACAGAATGAGATAGATAGATAGATAGATAGATAGATAGATAGATAGATAGATACAGGTTTAGATAGATAGATAGATAGATAGATAGATAGATAGATAGATAGATAGATAGATAGATAGATAAAAACAGGTTTAGATAGATAGATAGATAGATAGATAGATAGATAGATAGATAGATAGATAGATAGATAGATAAAAACAGGTTTAGATAGATAGATAGATAGATAGATAGATAAAAAGATAGATTTAGATACAGGATAGATAGATAGATAGATAGATAGATAGATAGATAGATAGGAAGAAACAAAGAAATGAAAAAAGAGATAGATAGATAGATAGATAGATAAACATATTCTGAGAGCGAGATGTAAAAGTTCTGAGATAGACAGAGAGAGAGAGAGCGAGAGAGATGAACATATACTGAGAGAGATATGTAAGTACTTTGAGACAGAGAGAGATAGCGATAGATAGCGATGAACATATACTGAGAGATATGTAAGCACTATGAGATAGATAGATAGATAGATAGAAACAATACTGACATAAGTTCATATGTTCATATCTATATAAATATTCTTATATAGATATGAACAATACTGACATAGATATATGTGATGATTTTGAGATAGAGAGAGAGAGAGAGATAAACATATTCTGTGAGCGATATTTAAAGATTCTAAGATAGGCAGAGAGAGAGAGATAGATAGAGGTAAACATATACTGAAAGTTATGCAAAGACTAATAGATAGATAGATAGATAGATAGATAGATAGATAGATAGATAGATAGATAGATAGATAGATAGATAGATAGCAAAGAGAATCAAATAGAGAGAGTGAGAGATGAACATATACTGAAAGAGATGTCTAAATATTCTGCGATAGATAGATAGATAGATAGATAGATAGATATTAAAGGGAATAATGAGATAGATAGATAGATAGATAGATAGATAGATAGATAGATAGATAGATAGATAGATAGATAGATAGATATACACGATACTCACATATATATAAAGATTCTTATATAGATCTGAACAATACTGACATAATTATATGCGATGATTTTGAGATAGATAGTTAAGCGAGAGAAGAGAGAGAGAAGAGAGAGAGAGAGAGGAGAGAGAGAGAGAGAAGAGAGAGAGAGGAATTCACACGCCCAGATATAATTAAGTCTAATTTACCTAAAGCCTGTAAACGACGTACCACAGTTGCTTTATTGTACGTGCAATAAACAGATCAGTAAACCTCAAAGACAGAACATTTTAAAGATTTACTTAACATTATAAAAAGATGCCGCCGGTAACTTTTACATCAAGTAGGTAATTATCCCTTACACAAACGCATAAACACATATACTGTTATATCTCAGACACACATATATATATATACACATAAACTCTATGAAGTAAACACCTGATGCTAAGCAAATTTTTTTTACATATACTTATCTATACTAACGCCAGAATATGAACACGTGACGTCTAGCCAATCAATAAAAGCAAAACAATATCAAATTTAAAAATCGAAACAACACCACATTATTCTATTTGTTAAAAAGAATTCGAATAAAGATAAACGTTAAATTTATAAAGTTTTTTTTTCCGACTAGTTCCTCCTTTTATAATTTTGTTGGTATTAATCAATATATTCAACTCGTACATTAAGTGGAAATAAACGCCCAATAGAAAATTATTTATTACTTTTGTTAATATCAACACATTGGAATGGAAGAAAGTATATTTTAATCACTAAATTGACAGAATTTTACTGCTAATATCTGTTTTATTTGTCTATATTTCTGAGATGAGATAGTATTTACAGTATGTACATTATTCGGACTGTTGTCCTCATCTTTATTGCCATTTGTACGACGTTTCGGCCGTTGTACGTTCTTTAAGGATACATGGCCCAGTGTATATAGATGTTGGTTAGTTACTGTGACTTGACCCAAGGAGTTGTGAGTTCAATACAACAATTACAGCAGTTATGAACAAGTAACCTACAGGGTTAAAGAAAGGTAACTCATCACTTACAAAAGAGGCACTACTACGCAAGGAATAGAGTTCATATAACTCATTGGTTCTAATAAAGGGTTCGGTTCGAAATTTCTAGCACCTGAAGAAGGCTGAAGCGTACAACGGCCATAACGTCGTACAAATGGCAACAAAGATGAGGACTTCTGACTTATTTTATTTTATTTTATTTTATTTTATAATTTAAATTATTTTTTGTTACCATAACTCACACCCCTAAAGATGGTCTCAGAGGGAGATTTAAATTACTTGGGTACATTGAAAATTGAATGATAATGACATCTGTCAACGTTACAGCACATTTCTGATATCTTTCAATTATAATACGCAAAAGATTATCCGTGAATATGAACGGATTTTATTAAAAATAAGCAGACACAGTGTTTGCAATTTATTTAATCTATAGATAGATAGATAGATAGATAGATAGATAGATAGATAGATATTAAAGGCATAATATACGGTGTGCTTGAATATATCTGATAATTATTATTATATATGATAATTATTCCTTTTATAATTACCATATATTTATGCTCCAATTTTGTATTAAGCACTTTTTACAGTAAACATCTAACTGTGGAATTTACTTCTATTAGTAACCATTACTTATATATATATATATATATATATATATATATATATATATATATATATATATATACTACGCCCGAAACGAAATTAATTAAATTTAGTAAAATATACTAAATTTGGCATAGTCACAGTCAGTTCGGGGAGAAAAATTTATGAACATATGTCAAGTTCATTATATATATATATATATATATATATATATATATATATATACCAGCCTGTTTCGTTGTATCACAGTTCATCAATATATATATATATATATATATATATATATGTATATATATATATATATATATATATGTATGTATGAGATGTCCTTGTTCAGCAGTGGGACGGTGCTTTCGTGACTTCTGTTTTTCGCAAACCAACTTTCACTGGTTTGTATACTAATTGGAAATCGTTTATCTCGTAAACTGGGTCTGATAGAAACCTTGCTTCACCGTGCCTTGAATATTTGTTCTCCTGAATGTTTGGAAAGCGAATTAATTCGCTTGCAGGAGATTTTCGAAGGCAACGGGTACCCGGTTAATGTGGTGAAACGGGTAATTGATCGCAAGATCAAACGTTATAAAGAACCTAAGGTTGAAGGACCTAGCCGCTGTCCCTTGTATCTGAAAATACCCTGGCTTGGTAGAAGATGTCAAACTGTAGCCGACAGAGTTTCGGCATGTGTTTCGTCCTGTTATTTTGCGGTCCAGTTACGTGTAATTTTTCAGACTAGACCTGTGTTTCCTTCCTTCAGTAAAGATAGGTTGTCCTATTTTCGAAAAAGTTCCATTGTTTACAAATTTAAATGCTGTTGTGATGCGGCATACATAGGACGTACCGATCTGAGGTTGGAGACGCGGGTTTCACAACACGTCCCCGCTAATATACGTTCCAGTGGCTCTCTCAAACCTATAAGAACAACACAATCTGTTTCTGGATTCCGCAATTGGCTGACATCTTTTGGACAATCAAGTGTGTGCCTCGGCATATGAGGAACAGCTGGTTTACTGTCTTGCACAGCGCTCGATCTACACATCATCTACGTATTTTGGAAGCAATTTGCTTGAAAATTCAACAGCCGAGCCTGTGCAAACAGAAAGAGCGGTTTTTGCGCTCCTTACAATTGCTAGTGAGCCTGTGAGTGTAAAATTTTTTCACTTTTAAACACTCTTGTGGAATTGTATGTGTACACCCACCCCTTACATTTTATGCGGGTTTTTTTTTCAATAAATTTATTTTTAAACGAGTTCCATCATCTCCCAGCATTGTAAGTAATTTAATTTATTTTGCCTTGCCCTTTTCCTTAATTCCTTTAAAATTAAAGCCAACGAGAACCCTTGATAAGAGTTGGCCGAAAGGTTCCTCGGGTTTAAACAATATGACGTCTGTTCTTTTTGAAGCCATATATATATATATATATATATATATATATATATATATATATGTTGATATATATATATATAGATATATTGATGAACTCTGAAATATATATATATATATATATATATATATATATATATTGATGAACTGTGATACAACGAAACAGGCTGGTATATATATATATATTGATGAACTGTGATACAACGAAACAGGCTGGTATATATATATATATATATATATATATATATATATATATATATATATAATGAACTTGACATATGTTCATAAATTTTTCTCCCCGAACTGACTGTGACTATGCCAAATTTAGTATATTTTACAATATTTAATTAATTTCGTTTCGGGCCTAGTCGTTAAGCATGTACTCTTAAACTTGTTTTTATACCGAACTTCCTTTCAATTAAATGTTTCCTTTTTTTAATGAAAGCAAAAACAAATATTGACTGCTTATATATCAGCCATATTTCGATGTGTCAAGGTGAACACTGTTTTTCATAACAATCTTTGTAATAGATGGCCTCTAGAAGAATGTCTTCTGGCAAATATTCCCCTGTTAATATGCGCAGATTTTGATTTTAGAGAATATGGTTATTGAACCTTCTCCAAGAAAACGTTAAATTTTATTAAGGAAAAACATCATTTTATTTACAGATATTGCCACTTGCAGCACACAGTTTTCTTCTAAATCCTGTTTTGCCATCCGTTTACTCCAACTTGCTAGGAAGTCTTTTGCCTAAAATCTGCCCTGTGAAGATCAAACGGTGAAAAGCCATGATTGAAGGATGCTGCGTTCTACAGAAGGATGCTGCAGATGTCATGGACTGAGCATGTGAGCAATGATAAGATTTTGGAAAGGATGGAAACAAAAAGGAAATTAATATTAAGTATCAGGAGGAGACAAATAACGTTCCTGGGACATTCATTGAGAAAGGAGGGCTTGGAGATCTTGATACTAACAGGCCAGATAAAAGGAAAAAGCAGCCGGATAATATATTTGAAGGGTTTGAGCAGGTGGATGACAGAACAGGGATTGCGTAGTGTAACAGGAAAAAACAAGCTAAGAGCTACCAGGGATAGGGAGACGTGGAAAGCCATGATCGCCTACGGCCTGAAAGGACAAGGCACATCGAAGAACAAAAAGAAGGTGCTCTAGAAATCTCAACTGTTTGCGTAATTGTGAACGTTAATTTTTTTCATGTCAGTCAGTTAAGTGCCATACGTGATACACGCATGGGCGATCATGTCTCGAAAGAGACATGACTGACTGGGCAGAAGATTATCCCGCAGTAGGTTGCCATTACTTTCTACGGTAGACTGGTTGCCGACCAAGACTATAGAACCCAAACTGTCCTGCTATTTAACCCATAACTGGAAGGAAGAGACGGATTAATACCTTTCCCAAGGATATTTGCGCGTAAGTGAATACAATGGATTCAACTGGAATTCGAACTCGGCTCCCCGGTTTCTCGTTCTGAGCCGATATCGATTTTTGCATGTACAGAAAGGTAATTAGTTTCATGCATGTTTCTGCTTTATAGTGGTCACCTTTTATCTTTTGTTTGTCTTTTCAGTCTTCGTAACCTCGGTCAACCGTATAAATAAATTAAATCCATACGTTTTATTTATCAACTAGTACACACCTTCCATCAAACATGGCGGAAATCGTTAGAAAGTTTTCATTGTGAGATGCAATGAAACAACAAACTGGAAACAATCTAGAGATTCAATAAAGCAGAGATAAATAATTCGTAACTAATATATAAGGCTAAAAAATCATTTGATTAAACTCTTCCCGTATAATTTTTACATATTCAATGGTATCTATGATTCATTGATTATTTCTGGGATTATATAAATCACATATAAATAATATAAACTATAAATATAACGCGTGCTACTAGATTAGCATCAAGGGCCTACCATTTCACCGTCGAAATAGTTTAATTTAACCTCCTCTTCTACTCTAATTGTTTCTTTTCTCGCACTTCCCGTTTGTGAAACTCCCTTCCAGTGGCGGTTCTGCTTTACTTGTTGTGAAATTATTATTTTGAAATATTTCGGATACGTGTGAGCTCGTTTTTTTATGTAACCAGTCTTAGCGCTGGGAGGGAAGGCTGATTGATGGTGGACAAACATATGCCTGCTAGCAGGCTTTTGTAGAAATCGGTGTGAATGTCTCCTCTTTCCGATAATTTTAATCTGAAGTCCAGCGGTGATGGGCATCCACTGGCATCGGGGTGTTCAATTGAATAGTCCCTAATGGTAGCTGAGCTGCACCCGCGGATCGGCCGTCGACGGGAGCTTGGTCTGGACTGTGTGGCGGAGTGGGCGGCGCTAGCGCGCGCATGGCACACACTGACCACAGCAGTGGGGCTCATACGCACGGGCACGATGTCGCAGTTTGGCGCACACATGTGGACATACGTACCGTGAACACGCGTACAAAGGAACGGTCAGGTCGCACTAAGATAAACCACACATACAAGCAGACTGATATCATCAGACCAAAAAGGCCCCAACTAGGATACAAACACACACACACACGCGCGTGCGCGCACACACACACGCACAGCAACAGCAGCAGACAGCCAGCCAGCCAGGAATAGCCATTCTTTGAAAGGCCGAAAACACACTCGGACAGACAAAAGCTCTGTCATTCTGAAGATGAGATTTTGATCTCGAAATATTAATGTTAAATAGGTAATACCCAAACACTTCTTTACCTTCCTTTATTTTACTCAACGCATTGTGACAGCCTTCAAGACATAACCCATATTGCAACCAAATGCATAATAATTACAAAAATGATGAAACCACACTCAAAAACATAATATGTAGAAATGTTAAACCAGTGGAAAGTAATAATCAAATTAAGCTCATCATATATTATAAAAAATATAAAACAATTGACCTCATTGTCTCTAATAACTCTACAACCACACAACTAAATCCTCTACAGAAAATCAATGTAGTGTATCAATTTACATACCCGTTCAGAAATTGGTATCTCTGGTACTAATAATAAACCCACTACATGTATTGGTTTTATTACAACCACACTCTCCCGTGGAACTTACTAGTCACCTTTCTAATCAGAGTTCAATTAAACAACATTTCTTAGAAAAAACATAGCCATGTAGGTAATATTAAATAGCTGTTAGTCGATAACACAAAAATACTCACTCATACACAGTAAAAAGAATCTTCAGATATTGGAGTCCATCCACATTAAATCCAAACAACCCACACTTAATAAAATCACAGTTCAATCTGGTCAGAACACATTGCATTACTTTTAGACATATGGTTCTGTTAACATTTCCTTCTCTCACGCGGTCTGATGTCATAGAACCGCATTACAAATTTACGAACTGCGTCTGCTATTCGGTGACTGTTATCGTTGCATAGCAATGTTTTATGTCAACACAAAATAAAATCATCTTTCATGGTGGATATTTTTATGTTACCGTCCCTGTAACCTTTCTGAAGATGACTCATGTCAGCCGAAAGCTTAGAACCAGCATAATAAAAAATATCCAAATGTTGTACAATTTTTGTCTTTATTTTCACCTGAAATTAAAGCTAAAATACGATGTTTAGAACGGCTCGTGATTAAACATAACAGACATTCATTGTCTGTTATATTTCACAGTATATGTTTAGAAAATTATCTGCTGCCTCGACACACTCGGAGTCTAACCGTACTGATGAACTGTGATACAGCGAAACAGATCTGTCTGCGGATGACTATATATATATATATATATATATATATATATATATATAAATGTGTTTATATATATATATATATATATATACATATATATATATATATATATATCGCATTGTGCTCTATATTATTTCATTTTAATAATTATAATTTTACTATAACACTAAAATAGAAATATCTCTTGAAAGAAAAAGGTTAAAAACGGAACCGACAAAGACAGCGTTGACAAAGCTTATTACAAGACCAACTAAACGAAGACATACACCTAATAGACAAAGATATCTGAGTGCCTCACATGAAGGGTTTAACAAATAGAACTGCGATCTAAGACACCTAAGAGTAAATGAACCGATTAATTAAATGGTCCATGTTGCCTGAAAACTATTTTTTCTAAATGCAGATGAATATTTTATTTAAATAGAATATTAAAAAAATTTCAAGTCACTCATAAATTTGCTAACTTAAGTATTCTTTGCTCGAAATTCCCAACTCAGAAAACTTCCAAAATCCGAAGGTTTTTTAGGTGTTGACAATTCAGAAAGCACTGGAAGGTTGCCAGGTGATGAACAGTGGTGACCTCATCTACACTGAGTGGGGCTACCCAGTCCAGCTACGTAGCTTACGTTGGCAGCAGTTTTTTTTCTTTTGATCGTTTCACCCCAAGCATAGCGTTACCGCCACTGATGCGCATGGGGCTACATAGGAGTAAAATTTTAAGCAGGAGGAAAGTGAAGTAAAGAACGAACCAGTTACAAGGGGTGTCAGAAAAAAGGGCAAGAGAAGGATGGGAACACAAGTGCGAAGACAGTTGCGAGGGTAGAGAGAAAGGAAAAGAACAAGATATACGGGATGATGTAGAAAGATGGAGTCAAGTGGATAACAGATGGAAATTGTCATTGCATTTAAATTCCTGGACGTTATAGCAATCAGAAAATCAAGTACACGGAAAGTAGTTCTACAGGCAGAAAGTGTGAGAAAAGAAGCCGATGGAGTAGAACTGTCATCTGCATTTGGTTGATTTATCTGTAAAAGGGTGGGACCTTGTTGCCAGTCTGGTTGCAAGATTGAATTATTGTGGAGTGGGTACCAGTGACCTAAGTTCGTCAGAGAAGAGACAGGGGAAAGCCACATCCCGCCGGAAGTGGCATATATATAAGGAACTAGTAGTAAAAAAACATTAATGGTATAGAAAAAGTCCTATTGTTGCCTTTATGGCATGCTTTCGCATTAAATGCTTGAATTATTCAAACTTTTCATGCAGCACTTTTTTTACACTGAAATTTATTTCCAGTTAAAGGTTTCTTCCCCTCCTGTCTTGGAGCATTTTGGTTATCTTAAGAGCTTAGCCAGTTTTGGTTATCGATATACATCGTATTGCACGATGCCAACACACCTGTGTTTCACCACCTTGCACTCATTCCGGTGTAGCTTAAGCTGGTATTCCGGCGGCCTAAATATTGCAGTTACGTGTATAAAACTCGAGTCGCAACCTGTTTTTAGTTTTTTTAGTGTTTTTAGTATATATATGTATATATATATATATATATATATATATATATATATATATAACATATATATATATATATATATATATATATAATAACATATACATATATATATATATAATTAACATAATTATATTTCATAAACATATATATATATAATTAATAGATATATATATATAATAAGCATATATATATATATATAATAAGCATATACATATATATATATGTATATATAATTAACATAATTATATTTTTTTTAAAAATATATATAATTAACAGATATATATATATATAATAAGCATATACATATATATATATATAATTAACATAATTATATTTCATAAACATATATATATATAATTAACAGATATATATATATAATAAGCATATATATATATATATATATATACAATAAGCATATACATATATATATGTATAAATATAATTAACATAATTATATTTCATAAAAATGTTTATATAATTAACAGATATATATATATACATATATATATATATATATAATAAGTATATATATATATAATAATAAGCATATACTTATATATATAATTAACATAATTATATTTTATAAACATATATATATAATTAATATATATATATATATATATATATATATATATATATATATATATATTTAATTAACCTGTTATTACGCAACCTAGGTTTCTATTATGACTGATGCCTTCAGGTGATTTTCAATAACTAACACACACACACACACACAAAATAATATATATTATTGTTTTTATATTTTTTTATTTATTTTTTCTCTGTTCCTTTTATTTTCTGTCTCAATCTCTTTATTTCATCTGTATTTCTTTTTCCTTTTTGTCACCCCTTTCTTTCGATTTCCTCTTTTGTTTTCCCTTGTTTTCTATCCTCTTTACCTCGTAAGAAATATTTTCTATCCTCTTTACCTCGTAAGAAATATTTTCCAAAAATAAAGGTGAAATGAGATTTTTGAATTTTCTTTTTCAAAAATAACATTTATTACCATCATTATTATCTACCTGATGAGACATTGTTTTTTCGATGTCGAAACAAAATGTACACTTTTGTAGTAAAATATAATTTGTACATGTTCTAAACTATAGTAAATAGTCATAGCTCTATTTCTGTATTGAACACTGTTTTAAATTAATATTCTTTAACAATGTTAATACTTTCTTCGTTCTTTATTCACTTGAATATATATATATATATATATATATATATATATATATATTACCTAAGTATGATATAGAGAAATATTAACATATATTACGTAAGTATGATATAGAGCTATGTAAATAATAATTTTATGATTTGTGCTTAGATAAGCTGAATGCGATGAGATAGATTTGCTTTCTGTGGATTATCACCACCTTGCAGGTTTTTAAAGCCAGAAAATACTTACAGCAGATCGTGTTCCCAAACGGTTCCCCATCCAAGTACTAAATAAGCTAGATGTGGCTTAATTTCAGGGATAGTACTGCTCTTTCAGCGTGATGTGCCTCTAAACCGATAGCCCGCTAGCTAGAATGTAGCTGCCGCAACTAAATTGCTGTAAAAACTGCATAGTATGAAGAAAAAAGCCCCTTAACTTAATAAAAACGAACTTTTTCAATGGAAATGTTTATGTTATTATTATAAGGAAAAATCAAAGTATTTTTTAATTATTTTTTTAAATTTTTTAATTGTATACGTTCAAAATTTTAGTAAAAAATCATATTTTGATTCTAGTTAGCGGGTAACCAAATCGTTACCAGAGTTTACAATGGAAAATGAAATATTACGTTTTTTCCGGTGAAAAACACGTTAATTTGGAAATTCTTACCAAAATCAAATAATTGTCGGATATTAATAAAACTTTCAGGACTTATTTATAAATAATTGAAATTATTTTTGAAATTACTATTTTTTAAAAATCTTGATAATTTTTATTTTTTATATATGTTACTCCCACTCCACGTAAAATCATGAAATTTCAAGAAATTAAATTTTGTCGGCAAAATTGGTTTTATTAGTTAAACATAGGATTCATCAGGAAATGTAAATCATCTATTATTTTTTCAACCATTTGGCTTTTTTTCTGAAATCTGCTTCCAATAGTAAAATAAAAAATGCAATAAAACTATGACATGATTGACTTAGATAAGCTTTTAATCGCTTTAATGAATAATATTTATTAAGGGCATTACAGTTTAAATAAAAAAATCGATAAACAATAAAATTTTAAAAGAATTGTTTTAACTTATTTCATTATAATAATTGATAAAGTTTCAAAAAGATTTTTTAAATATTTTAAAGACTTGTAGACGTTAGTTTATTAAGTTATTTAGTGAAGACTATATTTAGTAATCGAAAATTCTAAAATTTAATACAAATAATCAGTCCATCGCATTTTAAAATTATTATTCTTTTCTTTTTGTATGTATTTGACGTTTTATTTTTGTATGGACATTTCTGTGTGTACATTAAAAAGTCATGTATTTCAGAAAATAATCGACTATTATATCACTTGTGATCACCATAGACGCTTAGCTTTTCTCGAATCTGGCTGTCATCACATGTCAAATCATACGGGAAAGGTCAGAAACATCAACACACCGTGATTAAGAAATAGTCTTAATCTAAATTTCGTGCTATACAAAAAGCATTACTTGTTTAAATCAGATTAATTTAACATAAAATTTGCTAATTTTCTAAAAATAACGCGTCACATATGTATATTTTATTTTTGAAAGATGTTTAAAACCTAGAATTGACTTTTGTTTACAAATGTGTCGATCACTCAAAAATGGCCGAAAAAATTCTAAACATTTAAAAAGATTTCAAAATTTTAGATTCCAATCAATATAATTTCTGTTTGAAATACATCAGAATATTTTACCTACTAGATATAGTAAATTTAATTATTTAGCTTTCAATTACGACTTAAATAAAAACTTCAAGAATTTTTTTTTTATTTTTAGAAATTCAATTTAAAACTTAGTTATCGAAAATGAGTGGAGGTACCTACTTGAAAGAAGGAAACAAACGAACACAGAGAGAAGCAAAATTAGATAGTTATATATATATATATATATATATATATATATATATATAGATAGATAGATAGATAGATAGATAGATAGATAGATAGATAGATAGATAGATATCGAATTCCTTGTACAGTAGTAACGGGCTATTGAACTTTTTCGTTACCCACGAGTCCTTTATACATAGATACTGAACAAAGGTAGTCTGGCACAAGGCAATATCTATGAAGCTCAACTAGAATCAAACTTGTCAAGCATAGCAATATAATCATCCGATATATAACAAGCTCGATTTTTAAGTCTCAGGAGAAAACTACAATGAATACATTTATTGTGCTTCGTCAATAACAGCTCAGCGACCGAGTGCTATGCAGTTTACATTATAAGGGAGGTAACCTTAACCGACTCCGAAGTGCGCGTTGGAAGATCAATTTTTAATGATAATTGTTACTTTCGCCTTAGTTATTTTTCGCTAAAAAATTGTATCTTTCGTTTTAAAGAGGAGGAGAATTACACTGTTTAAATAAAAATAAAATGAATTTGAGCTGGTTGGATTAGAGTATACAATCATTTTCTGTGTGGGTTTTTGACTGATTGAAGGAAAAAAATTAAATTTAAATCGAAAAACGACTAGAAGATAGATAGATAGATAGATAGATAGATAGATAGATAGATAGATAGATAGATAGATAGATAGATTAGATTAAATACGCTATTAAGACAGACAGATAATATTAATATGCTATTTAGATAGATAGATAGATAGATAGATAGATAGATAGATAGATAGATTATTAATACGTTATTAAGACAGATAGATAATATTAATATGCTATTTCGATAAATAGATAGATAGATAGATAGATAGATAGATAGATAGATAGATTATATACGTTATTAAAACAGATAGATAATATTAATATGCTATTTAGATAGATAGATAGATAGATAGATAGATAGATTATTAATACGTTATTAAGACAGATAGATAATATTAATATGCTATTTAGATAGATAGATAGATAGATAGATAGATAGATAGATAGATAGATAGATAGATAGATTATTATTATTAATACGTTATTAAGACAGATAGATAATATTAATATGCTATTTAGATAGATAGATAGATAGATAGATAGATAGATAGATAGATAGATAGATTATTAGCATGTTATTATGACAGATAATATTTAATTTGATAGATAGATAGATAGATAGATAGATAGATAGATAGATAGATAGATAGATTATTAATACGTTATTAAGACAGATAGATAATATTAATATGCTATTTAGATAGATAGATAGATAGATAGATAGATAGATAGATAGATAGATTATTATACGTTATTAAGACAGATAGATAATATTAATATGCTATTTAGATAGATAGATAGATAGATAGATAGATAGATAGATAGATAGATAGATAGATAGATAGATTATTAGCATGTTATTATGACAGATAATATTTATTTGATATTTAGATAGATAGATAGATAGATAGATAGATAGATAGATAGATAGATAGATAGATAGATAGATAGATAGATAAGAACGAGAGACTAAAATTATATAATTATTTATTATATATTATTTGTATATAATATATATTTTGAAAGCAAATTATCTTTTTTAGAGATTTGGTTGAAGGCCACGGGAAACTTTTTTTTTTGTTTCTTGAGCATTTTTTTTTTTCACCTTTTATTTCTGGATGTATTTCCAGATATTATTTCACCATCTTTTCTGGCACTAAAACAACAAAACAGAATTAGCGACAGTGAGAAACGAGATGAATATATTTGAGGATCAAATTCAGTATCTAACTACGCTGCATGAGATGGATAAAAATTCAATTTCAAAATGTTTCATTAAATCAATCAAAATAAAACACAAAGGAAAATCAAACAAACCCTATTGGAAACAGCTTTAATTCATTAAGATGACCAAATTGGTTGAAAGTACTTCTGCAATTATCATTGGAATACACATGTATAAAATTGAAATATCAAGAATAAAAACTGTAAATAAACAAAAATAAATTAAATATCTTCTCAAAAGAAATAGTTCCGTTGTCTTCAGTCGAATAGGTGTATATACAAACTTATTTACATTATTTATATTGATCGGATTGTTGTCCTCGTCTTTGTTGTCATATTCAGCCACGTATGGAAATTGAAATTAAAATATGGAAAAGACCTGAACATAACGTGGAATATAGTGAAAACAGCCAAGACTTACAATGGTGGCAAAATATTTAGACTGTGCCAGGAAGAAAAGTTGGCGATTATGTTATTCACAAACAAAAATGAATTGTTGAATGAAATAACAGAAATTATGACTAAGTGTAACTATACTATAAAATACTAATTAGGTTCATACAACAATGGATAAAAACGTTATAATTTATTCTAATTTTAAAAATAGCGCGTCCAAAAATTCCCAGTCACGTGAGGGTTCTCAAAAAAATAAAACGGTAAAAAAAAAAGGTAAAATCAGTTATTGCAAATTGCCTGAAGACACCACATGGTAGAAACTTAGGTCGCGTAATAACTCGTTTACAAATGAAGAATATTCAAAAGTTCTACAATATAATTGTATGGAACACGTTTAAATGCAACTCTATACTGGTCTCATTATGATAAAAAACTAAGTAATTAAACAATCAAGATAGATAGATAGATAGATAGATAGATAGATAGATAGATAGATAGATAGATAGATAGATAGATAGATAGATATTAAATTAGACCAGTAAATAGTAGTATTAGAAAGTTCACAATGCTTGTTTGAAAAAAGAAAAAAACAAATCTCCTTACGAAACCGAAAATGTCAAAACTATACTAGTTATCTTCCCTATATATATATATATATATATATATATATATATATATATATGAAAACTTATCACTATACTCGTTTCGAAAAACCCTCCACGAGTATACGCTGGAAGGAAAAATGGTTGTAAAAAAAGAAAGAGCTAAGCACATGAACATCGGCCAAAGCGATTTGGACTGAGCCAGTACGTAGCCCAAAGAAAAAAACCGCGTCGAGTAATCAATCACAAAAAAGCGCTCAATACGTAAGCAGAGCAGAATATGTAAACTAACCTAGTGAGCCAACAAACCTACCAAGGTTTCACCTAAACGGATCTTCAGAGAAGGTGAAACCTTGCTAGGTTTGTTGGCTCACTTGGTTAATTTACTTATATATATATATATATATATATATATATATATATATATATACGTTATAATTTTAATATATATATATATATATTATATATTATATATATATATATATATATATATATATATATATATATATATATATATATATATATATATATATATATATATATATGTGTGTGTGTGTGTGTGTGTGTGTGTGTGTGTGTGTGTGTGTGTGTATAATACCTGCATATAAATTTCAATAAATGTCTCCAACCGTTAACGTTTTATTAAGCTCAATACTTAAATATAAACTATTTCTAAATATTATTTATATTACTTAATTATAATATTGTAAATGTCTCCACTCATTTTCGATAAATAACTTTTAAATTGAAATTATAAAATAAATTTCTTGAAACTTTTATTTTAGTTTTAAGTGAAAGCTAAATAATTAAATTTACTATTTCCGGTAAGCAAAATACTTTGGTGTATTTCATACAGAAATAATATTGATTGGAATGTAAAACTTTAAGATTTTTTAAATTTTGAGATTTTTCGTCCATTTTTAACCAATCGTCACATTTATAAACAAGAGTTAAAACTCGGTTTTAAAAATCTTGAAAAAATAAAATATACATTTATCTGTGGCACGTCATTTTTAGAAAATTGGCAAATTTAATGTTAAATTAATTTGATTTACGCTAGTATTACTTATTCATAGCATAAAATTTAGAATAAAATTATTTCACATTCACAAAATCGATCTTTCTGACCTTTCCCCGTATTTGACATGTGATGACAGATGCAAGATAACATAAGTTTATGGTGACCGGAATTGACAAAATTATCGATTTTTTTTTCCTGTAAGGAGAAGAAGCCGTGAAACCCATAACCTTTTAATGTACACACAAAAGTCACCATACAACAAAAACTAAAAATACACATAAAAAATAAAAATGATTTTAAAAATACGATGGCGAGATTATTTGTGTTAAACTTTTAAATTTTCGAGTAGCAAATATAGTTTTAAGCTTAACAACCTAACGTCTACAAGTCTTTGAAATATTTAAAAATGTTTTTTTTAATCTTTATAAACTATTATAATTAAAAAAATGAAAATAATTCTTTTAAAATTTTATTATTAATCGAAATTGCTTTTTTTTAATTATTAAATCAATCAAAAGTTCATCTAATTAAATAATGTTATAGTTTCATCCCATTTTTAATTTTACTATTGGGAGCAAATTTTCAGAAAAAGAGTAAAATGGCTAAAAAATAATAAATAACTTACAATGAGTCCTGCGTTTAAATAATAAAATACTAAATAATTAGTAAATATAGTCTTCACTAAATAACTTAATAAACTAACACCTACAAGTCTTTAAAATATTTTTAAAATATTTTTGAAACTTTATCAATTATTATAATGAAAACTAAATAAAGCATTGTTTTAAACATTTTATTGTTAATCGAATTTTTAATGTAATGCCCTTAATAAATATTATTCATTAAAGCAATTAAAAGCTTATCTAAGTAAATAATGTCATGGTTTTATTGCATTTTTTATTTTACTATTGGAAGCAGATTTCAGAAAAAAAGCCAAATGGTTGAAAAAATAATAGATGATTTACATTTCCTGATGAGTTCTATGTTTAACTAATAAAACTAATTTTGCTGACAAAATTTAATTTCTTCAAATTTCATTTTACGTGGAGTGGAGGTAACATATGTAAAAGAATATATTTTTACGAAGATTTTTTTTTTAAATAATAATTTCCAAAATAATTTAATTCATTTTCAAATAAGTTCTGAAAGTTTCATTAAAATCTGACAATTATTTGATTTTACAAGAATTTCCAAATTAACGTGTTTTTCACCTGAAATAAAAAAAAACTCCACAGCTGAGCAAATAAATGTTTTTATTTCTTTTTTCGGCGGACCTGAAGGAGACTACCACCACCTTTAAATTTGTTGTTTTTCATTTTTTTAAAACTTTTTTCAACGGAGTATTATCGATTATTACATAAAGTTTCCGAGTATAAAAAAATTTGGAAACATTTCAATATTTAAACAATTTTAGGATGACTCAGCTTCTCAAACAACGTTATAGTAAATCGATCCTCCATTTTGGAACCACTCGCATTGGGGTAGTTTTGTTTTGTTTTTTTGTTTTTTGGAAGACGAGTTTTTGCTCTTGTTTTACTCTTTTTATAGTTTTCTTTAGTTAACAATTGACAGTTAATTATGTGATATTACATTTTCCATTGTTAACTCTTGTAACGATTTGGCTACCCGCTAACTAAATCCAAACAAGGTTTTTACCAAAATTTTGAACGCGTTAAAAATGGCGAGAAATTTTTTTAAAATAATTAAAATATAATTTGATCTTTCCTCTAATTATTAGCATGAACATTTTAATGAAAAAACTTCGTTTTTATTAAGTTTTGGGTCTTTTTTCCTTCATGCTATACTATTTTTCAGCGATTTAATGGAAGTACCTATAATATTGTAATATATTAAATAATCCATAAATATTATTACTAGTTTAATGCATATTATTTCAATGAAAGATTCCAACCGCAAATAACTTATTATTTTTAAAATTTATCTATTTATAAAAAAAAAAGTTCACTTGATACTTGTACACATTATTTTGCTACAAATTTAAACGGAAACGTATTTCGTTTTATGATTCACATGTAATGTGACTGACTTATAAACACACACATTCATACATTTAATCACCCTATCTATCTATCTATCTATCTATCTATCTATCTATATATATATATATATATATATATATATATATATATATATATATTAAAAGAAGCAAAAGTTTGCTAAAAGACGTAAATACGTATCAAAAAGATACAATTTCGAAAAGACACCAGTAAAAAAGAGAAGCAACTCCTAAGTTTTTAAATTTCAGTCCTGGGTAAAAAGCAATCGGATGTCTAACCGTACTGATGATCAGTGATACAGCGAAACAGATATCTATAATACAGCTCTGTTGGTACATTGATCACT
>JBBBDQ010000410.1:125000-130000 GCA_037127315.1 Ascarosepion bandense | reverse complement strand
TGCATTTCGTTAAATATACGTGCATGTACATGCGGATACATATACATATGTGTATGTGTGTGCATGCGTTTGTGTGCGTATGTGTGTGTTTGTGTACCTCATTATATTTGCATATATGCATATTTTTAAACATATATGCATGTAAGAGTGTGTGTATATGGGCGCGCGTGTTCTTGTATATAAAAATTATATGAAAATATTTGTATGTATTCCTGTCTACATATAAATGTTTGCATATGCGTAACTTCATTTAATTACACGTATGGGCTCGAGTTTATTGGTGTTAATGTATTGAGTGTAAACTGGATAAAAATCAATAGAGAAAGGTTCAATAAACAGTTAATCTATTGAAAAACGCGTTCTATTATTGCTGCCCCTCACCCAACGAAAATAACAGTGATATTTTTCTTGTTGTATCGCTCAAAAAAATGCACAAATTCAGTCACCTTACAGAAGAAGGTCCTTGAATTTCTATTGATTTCTCATGGGATCATTTTTTCCATTATCTGCGTTTCTGATAACGTCACCTAAAAAATTCTTTAAATCATTTTAAGAAAGGTGATTCAAGCTACTAGGACACGATTGGTTTCTGATAGTGAAAGAAAAAGAGAGGACATTAAAAGAACAGCAATCTAGGAGACTGAAGAAGACGATTAATGTTGCATTTAAATTATTGTAGATCGTGCTTAACAGGAAAACAAATCCTATACAAAATAGAAAAGGGTGTAAGACAAAGATGTGTCCTCTCGCCGATTTTTTTCAGCTTATATAGCAATTCTAAACTTATTCATGTTTTATTCAACCTATGAGTCATTTCTGAGAGAATCAGAGGTCGTACCAGTATCTATTGTGACACGATAACTAGGCGTATATTAAGGTGGATTTGTAAAATATGTATTTTATTATAATAGATTAGAATAGAAATGGTTAAGAATAGAAAAATAGTTTAAAACATGTGTTTTGTTTAACAAAAGTGAAAAACAAGAGAAAAAAATAAATAAATAAATAAACGCTTTTTCTTTTGTAAGGAAATTTGTGGAAGAAAAAGGTATCAGATTACTGTTAAATCCTACCAGTCTTCCGGTAAATATTTGACTAAGTGATTTGATGTGATAAAAAGATAAACTTTTAGGAAGTAGATTTTAAGTTGACCAGGCCAAAAATTGTCTTTATTGTATCTTGACCACACATTAAGAAAATAAAGAAAATATAATAGAATTTTCCATCTCTCCAGGCAATAAAAAAACGCCTGGTTACGGGTAAAGTGTCAGGGCTATAAAAACATCCAGCGGCCTTAACAGGAAGCTTTATTAAAATAAAAAGATAAAAAAAATCCTGGAAAATACGGGATGTCTGCCGGGATGTTTACACCTCAAAGGAAGCAAAATTTAAGTACCTTGAAATTTTGGACTTACAGTCGCCAATGCTTACGGTCCGGTGGTCTAAGCATTTCCGGATTAATTTAAATAAATACAAGTGATTTTTCCGAGACGATCAGTTAAGTTTTTCAGTTGAGTGAGTGAAGTTGAGTTAGTTCAGCCGGGCGTGTGCTTGAAGTAGAAACTCCGTTCGTCTTGAGTCGGTCAGTTCGGCATTTGATCTCCGTTAATTAGAGTTAGAGCTGAGTGTCACATTCGCCTGGCCCAACCGAAAGACTAACTCTAAACGAAATAAAGCATTGTTTTAACTCATTCAAGTTGTGGAAGTTCGTTCCTTATAGTTTAATCTTGTACCCCTAGTTTGAGACTCCAACTTTTTCAACAAACTCCCGGCAACATCACAGCGTGGAGAACGGCCGCCGGAGAAATTGTTCGGGCCGTCCATTGGGGTGTTACACTATTATTGGCGGCTACAATCTTAACAGCATAAGATATGCAGATGACCCACTGATGATAGCAGACACGGAAAAGAAACTACAACATCTTCTTAGCGAATGAATACGAGAAGAACTAGGTATAAATGATATAGGATAAAAATCCTATATCATCAAACAATTAACTGAAACGAAAAAAGTAAAATTGCACACCCACAAAATCGGATCAGAATGACTGAAAACATTTTGGAAAAACCGAAACCGAAGCAAATTTCACAAGTCAGTGTGAAAATTAAGATTCTGGATTCTGATTGGATTGGAAATAGCAAATTGATCTATGACTCCGGTCAAATTTTCTTAACACCTAAAAAGTGGGTATGCTGTTTGAGCCGATCACATTACTAGATTCCACTACTTAACCACGTTAACGAACAAATCAATCAGATGAGAGCGGTAATCTTATAAGAACCTCGTCGCAATGTAAAGAAGAAATTTTTAGACGCCGACCCTGTCATGTCTTGTCGACATACATTCGTTCTTCCTCTCCTTCCAATTTTCCTTTCTTCGTCTTCACTCACTCTGCGTCAAAGAAATAACAACAACAACAATTAGACATCTTCAACTGACTTCTAAAATCTAACGTCCGATAAGTACAATTTCCTTTATTGCTTGACTTTCCTTTTCACTCTATCGCCAGAAAGGAACACAGACATTATTAGTAACCTGTTAATCTTCTAACATACAAACATTCTGCTACTTACTACTATTTCTCTGGAATATTTAACTACGTACATTTTTCTCTTTGAACATTTTCTTCTTACAAATTTATTTTTTCTGTTTAGTTAATAAAAGTTTTACTTTAACATACAAAACAAAATATTTTATTCTTCCACATTCCAATATCCAGCCTTCAACCTTCTGATATTTTAAATTGTGGGGACTTCAGTTGTGTTTGGCACAAGGCTAATTTGACAAACATCACCGAGGCCCCTACAACTACAAGACAGTTGGTAGTTATCAAAAGGATGAGCCTAAAATGCAAACTACAAATCAAGCAATTACAAAAATTTAAATATAATCTAACGGAGGATTGAAAGTGCGACACGGAGTTCCGAAAACGTAGTGGAATGGCAAAAGTTGTCTTCCAAAACCTAAGCAGAGAATAAGAGAGAGAAAAATTTGTTAGGAACAAAGAAAAAGCATATTGAAGTGTTACATGATATATGTCCTTCACTATGGCAGCGAATGCTAGACAATCTACTCGAACATGAAGAAGAGACTTGAAGCAACAAAAATGTGTAAGATGTTGAGGACATCATGGACCAAACATGTGAAGCTTTTGAAAAAATGAAAAAAAAAACTTATACTTAACATGACGAAGTGGTAGTTTAAATTTCAGGAGCACCTTATGAGGAAGGAGGGCTTGAAAAATCTGATACCCACAAGACAGCTTGAGGGAAAGAGAGAATAAGAGCGTAACATACTTGATGAGCTTGAGAAAAATAAATGGTAGAACAGGGCTTGGAAGAAGTAACAACAAAGAAATCAATACTTATTAAAAGCTATGAGGGTCAGGAAGACGTGGAAAGCCATGACCTGAGGAGACACGGGATATAAAGGAAGAAGTACCAAATAGGAAAGTTCATCAAAACAATTACTCCAAAAATATTCATAGAAAAGGCACACGGAAGCTACTTTGAAATGGTGAGAAAGTGACTGAAGAAGTCGTAGGTCTGTTTATTTTATACAACCTTACGGCGTATAATGATATCAATATTGAGAACATAAGATTGTACAGGGATGATGGTTTTATGGCTGTAAAAATTTTCATAATATTAAAGCAAATAGAATTAAAAATTAATGCATACGGAATTGAAAAGTTTAAATCTTAAAGTTACTATTAAAACCAATCTAAAAAAAGTAAACTTCTTAGATGTAACACCTGATCTAATCGATAACACTTATTCACCCTACTTAAAAATAACGCCAATTCTATATATATATATATATATATATATATATATATATATATATATATATATATATAGAATTGGCGTTATTTTCTGATGAAGGACCGAGGGCGGTCTGAAATATAAAATACAATAATAAAAATAAACAAATACTGTCCCAAAAAAGTACATTTTTAAATTCAAAACTTTTTATTAATATTCTTTCCTATACATATTAAGACAGTATATGTGGATCATCACTATGTTATATATATATATATATATATATATATATATATATACCCTAAACCTAAATACCCTCACCAATCATGAAATATATAGCCTCCTCTATTGAAAACAGAATTAGTAACAACTCTTCCAGTGAAGATATAGTTTATAAACACAGCAAAAACAGTGGCTACAAATGCCCTGACATTAAATACAACAAACACAATAGTAATAGCAATTATAATAGAAGCAGAAAAATCATTTGGTATACACCTTTATTTAACCAAATGTTTAGTACTAAGTTAGGGCATAAATTCCTCAAATTAGTTAAGAAGCACTTACCTAAAAATAACCTCTTAGCAAAATTTTTAGCAGAAATTGTTTTAAATTAAGTTATAGCTATATGGATAATCTTGAGAAGATCAATAAAAAATAATTATAGAATTTTAAACCACTATAACAATTTAAGTAATCAACATCCTTAAATAGCCTTACGGCCATATCACGTTAAATACACTGGTTCTCGTTCAATCACCGAAGTTAAGCAACGTTGAGCCTGGTCAGTACTTAGATGGGTGACTGCTTGGGAATACCAGGTGCTGTAAGCGTTTAGTGACGGATGTGCGTTGTGGTGCAGTGGATATCGGTTCGGAAAGAGAAATCGGTGAGCCGAGTTCGAGTTCCAGTTGAATACCCTGCATTCACTTAAGCACTGGTACCCTTGGGAAAGGTATTAATCCGTCCCTTCCCTTCAGTTATGGGTTATATAACAGGGTAGGATTTGTGGACCCCGCCCTTAAAAACAAATCCCAATGAATCTTGATACTCGAAAAGAAAAAAAATATTACTAGACACAAAAAATTTATACAAAAACAACAATAAATTGTTGAAATAAAAAGGTTTTACCAGTAATAAATAAAAATTTAGTTGGCAATAATTGACCCGCTGAGGTTGATATGATATAAAAACAAAACAACCAACCAACATCTTAAAATAAATAAATATAATAA
>JBBBDQ010000410.1:115000-122500 GCA_037127315.1 Ascarosepion bandense | reverse complement strand
CTTTTCTTCTTGGCACAGTTTACATATTTTGCCACCATTGTAAGACTTGACTGTTTTTACTATACTTATGTGGCAGGGAATTTTACGTGAGCGTTTTTAAAGAAAAGAGTAAACGGTAAAATCAGTTATTGCAAATCACCTGAAGGTACCACTCATGGTAGAAACCTAGGTCGCGTAATAACTCGTTTACAAGTGAAAAATATTCAAAAGTTCTACAATATAAATAATTGTATTGAACACTTCTTAATACAAATATGCACTGGTCTAATCTTATTGTGACCAGAAGCTAAGTAATTAAAATCTCAATATATATATATATATATAAAGAGGATACTGATAAAATTGAAATCGCTCATGGTGTGGGAAGCTTTGAAGAAGTTACCTTTTCAATAATAAAATGTAATTTTCACCCGAGCATCACTGGAACATCTTGCTGTTAACATTTCGGCAGCGAATTCAAGAAGGCACCGTGAATTGTAATGTCAAAGACCTTCTGATTGCATTTCCCGCCAATAAAAGAAAAAGTGGAAATGTTTAGCGAAAAGTAATCAAAGATTAAAGAATAACAGTCAGAAAAGAAAACATAAAAATAGATAAACGCAAAGAATTCAGACGAGCGATACAGCGAGTGTGGAATGGTAGAATCAAATCCCAGGAGGGAAAGAATTTCATGAAGGGCGTCTGGGAAAATGAAAATTGGAGATTACGATGGAAGAAAAGCATAAAAGAAATGACTGTCTAATATATCACTTTGATTTCGTTGAAGTCATTGGAAAAAATGAAAGGAAGGAAGGAAGGAAGGAAGGAAGGAAGGAAGGAAGGAAGGAAGGAAGGAAGGAAACAAAATAAAAGAAAAAAGAAAAAAGAAAGAGTACGAAAGAAAAATAATTATCACAGAAAAAAAATATAAAAGAATGAAAAATAAGCGAAAGTAGAGTGAAAGAAATAATGTTGATAAATGAAAAAATAGTAAACGAAAGAAGGAGAAAAAAATTAAATAGAGGAGAAAACACATAATTATCACAGAAGAGAAATTAAAAGGAGCGGAAAAGGAATGAAAGAAACAAACAAACAAACAAACAAACAAATGAAAACGTTAAAGACTAAAAAGGAACCAAAATGAAGTTAAGAAAGAAAGAAAGAAAGAAAGAAAGAAAGAAAGAAAGTGGTACGGGAGAAAAATAATTATCACAGAAAAAAAAATTAAAAGAATGAAAAATAATCGAAAACAGAAAGAAAGAAAGAAAGAAAGAAAGAAAGAAAGAAAGAAAACAAAATATCAAAATCAAATAGAGAAAAGAAAAAAGAAAAAAGAAAGAAAAGAAAAAGAATAAAAAAACGGTGAAAGAAAGACAGAAAGAAAGAAAGAAAGAAAGAAAGAAAGAACGAACAAACATACAAACAAAGGAAAATGTTGAAGAATAAAAAGGAACCAAAATGAAGTTGAGAAAGAAAGAAAGAAAGAAAGAAAGAAAGAAAGAAAGAAAGAAAGAAAGAAAGAAAGCAAAGGCTGGAGAAAGAAAGAAAGAAAGAAAGAAAGAAAGAAAGAAAGAAAGAGGACGAGGCGAAAGAAAAAAAGAGCAAATAGAATAAGATTGCACAAAAGAAAGCAAATGCAAAGAAAGAAAGAAAGAAAGAAAGAAAGAAAGAAAGAAAGAAGACATAGAATAACACTGAAAATCTTACAAAAGAAACATTGAAAAAATTGATCAAAGAATCATAAAAGAAGCGTTAAAAAAATTAAATAAAAAAAAACGTTGTAAAAAGGAAAGGAACTTTATGTAGTACGAAGTTAGAAATAAACATGATTTTAAAAAAAAGAGAAGACTGGATCAACAATTAAAAGTAATGAGAAGAATGAAAGACATAATAAAAGGGAAAAGAATGAAAGAAAGAAGAATGAAAGAGAGAAGAATAAAAGAAAGAAGCATGCAGAAAAAAGAAGAATGAATGAGAGAAGAACGAAAGAGAAAAGACGGGTGTAGAGATTATGATTGAAAAAAAAAAGTTTGCCAAACAATGAAAGGTGAGAAGGAAAAATAACACCTACAGAGTATGAGTTGGGTGGAGGAGTATTTCCGATCTGATGACGTAATGCCGATTGTTATTTCATTCAAAAATGTCGGCTGGAGTAATTAGACGAACAAGATGGAGCCAACGATTACTATGACATGAAGACTTGAACTGAAAGATTAAAATCTATTGCCATCTTTCATTGCCTTTCCTTTCCTTTATGTTTATTCACATTCTGTCGCCTCTTCTTTCTTTGCCGCCATGAGATGCATTATTTTACTCCACTGCGCAGGTGCAGAACCTGACAAAATGGCGCTTGGCTTATCTTACCCTTCGATTTAGTTCTTCACATATCTGCTATTTGCTGTGTAGCTTAGACATTTTCATTTTAGTTTTTTAAGTTATGTTTTTACGAAGTTTTTCAAAGATTTTCTTGGATTAATTTCTCAATGTTAATTTTATTTGATTTTAAAATGTTCGGTATACTTGATGCTTTTTTTTATTGATTTAAAATAGCAAATAATTGTTTATTAATTGTATTTTATGTTTTCTAGTATTTTTTTATTTTCTTTTGTTTTATTCTTTTTTAAAAGTTTTCTTGTTTCTTTTAATTTTTTAAATTAATTTTTTTGGTATTTCTGAATGAAATTTAGAACAATCAGTTAAATTATGGTTAGTTGTCACTTTTCCTTTAGTTTTTACAAGTAGAATTTTTCAATACGAATACAAATTTTCATTCTTTTATTCTTTATGCACTGACCTACTTTTTTCTTCTTTTTATTTTTTATTTTTTTGCTTTTCTCCTTCCTTCCTTTTGATTGCTTTTTCTTTCCCTTTTTCTTTTTTCTTTGTTTCGTTGTTCTACCTAGTTTGTCATTTTTCTTTCATCTTTTTCTTCTGTTTTCTCTTCTTACAATTATTACGCTTATTCCTGTCCATCTGGTTTATTTTCGTTCTTTCTTTCTTTTTTGTTTCACGCTTTTTCTTTCTTTTGTGCACTTTTTTTTTTCGTTTATCAACATCCTTTCTTTTTTTCTTTCTGTTCATTTTATTTTTCTTCCTTTCTCTACTTTTTCTTTCCTTTTGCAGATTTTTGCATTTTTCATCTATGCATTCTCTTTCTTTCATTCGCTGTTTTTGTTTCTTTTCTTAACTCTTTTGAACTTCTATCTTTTCTTCCTACGTAAGTCTCTTTCTTTTTCCTTTCTTTCTTTCTTTTTCCTTTCTTTCTTTCTTTTTTCACATAAATCTAATACCCTTGGTAAAGGCTACTTTCTCTTTCTACGCAAGTCGTTTTCTTTGTTTTAATTCTCGTTCTTCTATGAATGTATTTCCTTCCTCTTTTTTTATTCCAAATAGATTAACTTCATTTTTCGGTTATTTTTACTTCTTTTCTGTTGTCTCTTTTTTTTCAATTTTTACGAATAGAATTTTTCATTTCTTTAAGCACAAAACTTTTTTCTCCCCTTTTTCTTTCTTCTTAATTTCGTTTTTCCTATCTTAACATCAACATTTCTTTCTTTCATTGATTTCGTAATATTTCTATTCTTTCTTCATTCTTCTTTCGTTCTTCTGATAATTACTTGATTTTCGTACAAGCTTTTTCTTTATCTCATTTTTTTTCGTATGTCTTCTATTTCTTTTTCTTGTGATTATTACGTTCATAATTACTTGATATTGTTTAATTTACTGTTTTTCTTTCTCACTTGCTTTTTTTAAATCTTATTCTTTCTAGCGTTTCTTCTTTCATTCCATTGGCCTTCTTCAGGTTTCTTTGTTTTTTTTATCTTACTCTTTCTGGCTTTTCTCATTCTTTTTTCTTGTTTTTCTCTTCCATTTGTTTTTCTTTTAATCTTATTCTTTCTAGCTTTTCGTCTTTCCTTCATCTTATCCTTCTCTTTCTGTCTTTCTTTCTTTAATCTTATTTATTCGGACTTTCTCTTTCTTTCTGCTTTTTCTTCTCCTTTTTGTTTGTTTTTTTTTAATTTATTTTTTTAATCATATTCTTTCTGGCCTTCCACTTTGTTTCCACTTATTCTTCTCTTTCTTTCTTTCTTTCTTTCTTTCTTTCTTTCTTTCATTCTTTAATTCTTTTAATCTTTCATTTTTTAATTCTTTTAATCTTATCTTTTCTGTCATTTCCTTTTTCTTTCTGCTTCTCGTTTTACATTTAATTCTATTCTTTCGAACTTTTCTCTGTCTTTCCTCTTGTTTTTCCTCTTTCTTTCTTTTTTATATATTTATCTATTTTAATATCATTCTTTCTGGCCATTTTTTTTTCTTTCCACTTGTCTTTCTCCTTTCTTTCTTTCTTTCTTTCTTTCTTTCTTTCTTTCATTCTTTAATTCTTTTAATCTTATCTTTTCTGTCATTTCCTTTTTCTTTCTGTTTCTCTTTTTACATTTAATTCTATTCTTTCGAACTTTTCTCTGTCTTTCCTCTTGTTTTTCCTCTTTCTTTCTTTTTTATATATTTATCTATTTTAATGTCATTCTTTCTGGCCATTATTTTTTCTTTCCACTTGTCTTTCTCCTTTCTTTCTTTTTTTCTTTCTTGCTTGCTTGCTTTCTTTTTTTCTTGCTTTCTTTCTTTCTTTCTTTCTTTCTTGCTTTCTTTAAATAAATAATAGCTTTACCTCCTTCTTTCCATTTTTACTTCTTCGTATCATTTTTTTAATCTTTTTTTTTTTTTCGGGTTTTCTTCTTTCTTCTTGTTTACTTTTTTTCTAGATTCTTTTTCTTTAATCTTATTTTTCTGACCTTTTTCTTCTCTTGTCAGTTGTTTTTCTCTTTTATTTCCGGACTTTCTTTTAATCTTATTCTTTCTAGACTTTTCTCTTTCTTTCTATTTGTCATTCTCCTTCTTTCTTTTTTTTTTTTCATTTAACATTATTCTTTCAGGGCTTTTTTTTTTCTTTCTACGTTTTTTCAACCTTTCTTTCTTTTAATTTTAATTCGTTATGGCCTTTTATCTTTCTTTCCTCTTGTCATTTTTCTTTATTTTTTCTTTCAATCTTATTCTTTTGGGATTTATTTTTATCCTTTTGTTTTTCTTTTTTTCTTGCTTGCTTGCTTTCTTTTAATCTTATTCTTTCTTTTTTTTTACTTACCTCTTCTTTTCTTCTTGTTTTTTAATATTATTCTTTCAGTCTTTTCTCTGACATTTCTCTTATTTTTCTCCTTTCTTTTATTTTTCTCCTTTCTTGCTTTTATTTCATCTTATTCTTTCCGGCCTTTACACCTTTTTTCTTTTTTTCTTTTTTCTTTCTTTATTCTTTCTTTCTTTCATTTTCAGTCTTATATTTTCTCGCCTTTCTTCATTCTTTCCTCTTCTTTACCTCATTCATTCTTCCTTTTTTCTTTTAATCCTATTGTTTTGAGGTTTTCTTCTTCTTTCTCTTTGTTTTTCTCCTTTCTTTCTTTCTTTCTTTCTTTTAATCTTATATTCCCTGTCTTTTTCTTTTTCGTTCCGCTTGTTTTTCTCTTTTATTTGTTTGTTCGTTTGTTTGTTTATTTCTTTCTTTCTGTTAATCTTATTCTTTCTGACCTTTCCGCTTTCTTTCCTCTTGTTCTTTTTTTTTCTATTAATTGTTTTTAGTTATTTTCTTTCTTTTCTCTTGTCCTTATCCTTTTTTTCTTTTAATATTCTTCTTTTTGGCTTATCACTTTCTTTCCTCTTGTTTTCTCTTTTGTTTCTTTCTTCTATTTAATCATAATCTTTCTGGCCTTTCTTCTTTATTTCGGCTTGTTTTTCTCTTTTCTTTCTTTCTTTCTTTTTAATCTTATTCTTTCTGGCTTTTACACTTTCTTTCCTCTTCTTCCTCGTTGTTCTTTCTTTGTTCTTTTAAACTTATTTTTCTGGTTATTCTCTTTCTTTCGTTTTCTTTTACTTTTTTGTTTCTTTCTTTTGTTTTTCTTCTTTCTTTTTTCTTTTAATCTGATACCTCCCTGCCTTTCTTCTTTCTTTCCGCCTGTTTTCTCCTTTCTTTCTTTCTTTCTTTCTTTCTTTCTTTCTTTTTTTAATTTTATTATTTCTGTCTTCTCCTCTATCTCTCTTTCTGTTCTTCTCCTTTCTTTTTTCTTTCAATTTTATACTTTCGGTTTTTTCACTTTGTTTCCTCTTGTTTTTCTCCTCCTTTATTTCTTTCTTTCTTTCTGTCTTTCTTTCTTGATTTTAATTTTATTTTTTCTGGCCTTTCATCTTTCCTTTTACTTGTTTCCTTCCTTTCTTCCTCCCTTCTTTCCTTCTTTCCTTCCGATCTTTCTTTTAATCTTTATTTTCTCTTGTTTTTTATAACCCTCATTTCTAACTGCTCTTTCTCTCTTTCTTTCTTTCTTTCTTTCTTTCTTTCTTTCTTTCTTTCTTTCTTTCTTTCTTTCTTTCTTTCTTTCTTTCTTTCTTTCTTTCTTTCTTTCTTTCTTTCTTTACCCCCAGATATATATTTTCTAGCCTTGTTTCTTTTCCCTCCTATCTTATTTTAATATTATTTTCTTTTTTTAAAGTTTCTTTCTTCCTTTGGATCTTAATTGTTGTTCCCAATTCTTCTCTTTAAAATCAATCAAAATCTTTATAATCTTTGAGACTAATAATTTTATTTCTATCTTATTTTTTCTATTTCATCTCTTCTTAGTAGATTATATTTTAATATACACACACACATAAGTGTTCATTGGTGGCGCTGATGATGGATGTAATAGAAATTTATTGTTGTATGAAAATCGAAAGTATCTATAAAAGCATTTGAGGTTGTTGGCGGAAGAAATGGCTTATACAGATATTTGGTAAGGGGTAATTTAGGTATTTCAGTTGTTGTGGTAGTAGTCATGAGAAACATAGGTATTCAATGAGAATTATAATATTAGTCGTGAATGTACAAAAAAATATTCATATGGATAGACAAGGCAAAATTCATATATTTAATCACAAAGACTGGTAGAGACCCAAGGATAGATAGACCACTTTAGCCTAAAATTTAACCAAAAATAGAAATGGACAATCCCGTTTCTAAAATATATTAGCGCGTAAGTGAACGCAACAGTCTACGACAAATATATATACATATATATATATATATATATATATATATATAATATTTATTAATAAATTATAACATTGATATGTTATAATATCACTACAAAAGTAGCTATTTTGTTTCGACACTTTGGATGGGGAATATTATTCCACCCATACTTGTATATATATATATATATATATATATATAGATAGATAGATAGATAGATAGATAGATAGATAGATAGATAGATAGATAGATAGATAGATGTAGAAGAGGCTAGAGAGAGATAGAAAAATATGGAATAACCTCTGATATCTAAACAGAGAGAGAAATATGGAATAGCCCCAGATAGATAGATAGATAGATAGATAGATAGATAGATAGATAGATAGATAGATATTAAAGGGAATAGATAGATAGATAGATAGATAGATAGATAGATAGATAGATAGATAGATAGATATTAAAGGGAA
>JBBBDQ010000410.1:110000-112500 GCA_037127315.1 Ascarosepion bandense | reverse complement strand
TAGATAGATAGATAGATAGATATTAAAGGGAATAATAGATAGATAGATAGATAGATAGATAGATAGATAGATAGATAGATAGATAGATAGATATTAAAGGGAATAGATAGATAGATAGATAGATAGATAGATAGATAGATAGATAGATAGATAGATATTAAAGGGAATAGATAGATAGATAGATAGATAGATAGATAGATAGATAGATAGATAGATAGATATTAAAGGGAATAGATAGATAGATAGATAGATAGATAGATAGATAGATAGATAGATAGATAGATAGATAGATAGATAGATATTAAAGGGAATAGATAGATAGATAGATAGATAGATAGATAGATAGATAGATAGATAGATAGATATTAAAGGGAATAGATAGATAGATAGATAGATAGATAGATAGATAGATAGATAGATAGATAGATAGATAGATAGATATTAAAGGGAATAGATAGATAGATAGATAGATAGATAGATAGATAGATAGATAGATAGATAGATAGATAGATAGATAGATAGATATTAAAGGGAATAGATAGATAGATAGATAGATAGATAGATAGATAGATAGATAGATAGATAGATAGATAGATAGATAGATAGATATTAAAGGGAATAGATAGATAGATAGATAGATAGATAGATAGATAGATAGATAGATAGATAGATAGATAGATAGATAGATATTAAAGGGAATAGATAGATAGATAGATAGATAGATAGATAGATAGATAGATAGATAGATAGATAGATAGATAGATAGATACTTAAAGAGATAGATAGATAGATAGATAGATAGATAGATAGATAGATAGATAGATAGATAGATAGATAGATATTAAAAGGGAATAGATAGATAGATAGATAGATAGATAGATAGATAGATAGATAGATAGATAGATAGATAGATATTAAGATAGATAGATAGATAGATAGATAGATAGATAGATAGATAGATAGATAGATAGATAGATAGATAGATAGATAGATATTAAAGAGATAGATAGATAGATAGATAGATAGATAGATAGATAGATAGATAGATAGATAGATAGATATTAAAGGGAATAGATAGATAGATAGATAGATAGATAGATAGATAGATAGATAGATAGATATTAAAGAGAGATAGATAGATAGATAGATAGATAGATAGATAGATAGATAGATATTAAAGGGAATAGATAGATAGATAGATAGATAGATAGATAGATAGATAGATAGATAGATAGATAGATAGATAGATAGATAGATAGATATTAAAGGGAATAGATAGATAGATAGATAGATAGATAGATAGATAGATAGATAGATAGATAGATAGATATTAAGATAGATAGATAGATAGATAGATAGATAGATAGATAGATAGATAGATAGATAGATAGATAGATAGATAGATATTAAAGGGAATAGATAGATAGATAGATAGATAGATAGATAGATAGATAGATAGATAGATAGATAGATAGATAGATAGATAGATATTAAAGGAATAGATAGATAGATAGATAGATAGATAGATAGATAGATAGATAGATAGATAGATAGATAGATAGATAGATAGATAGATAGATAGATATTGAGAATAGATAGATAGATAGATAGATAGATAGATAGATAGATAGATAGATAGATAGATAGATATTAAAGGGAATAGATAGATAGATAGATAGATAGATAGATAGATAGATAGATAGATAGATAGATAGATAGATATTAAAGGGAATAGATAGATAGATAGATAGATAGATAGATAGATAGATAGATAGATATTAAAGGAATAGATAGATAGATAGATAGATAGATAGATAGATAGATAGATAGATAGATATTAAAGGGAATAGATAGATAGATAGATAGATAGATAGATAGATAGATAGATAGATATTAAAGGGAATAGATAGATAGATAGATAGATAGATAGATAGATAGATAGATAGATAGATAGATAGATAGATAGATAGATATTAAAGGGAATAGATAGATAGATAGATAGATAGATAGATAGATAGATAGATAGATAGATAGATAGATATTAAAGGGAATAGATAGATAGATAGATAGATAGATAGATAGATAGATAGATAGATAGATAGATATTAAAGGGAATAGATAGATAGATAGATAGATAGATAGATAGATAGATAGATAGATAGATATTAAGATAGATAGATAGATAGATAGATAGATAGATAGATAGATAGATAGATAGATAGATAGATAGATATTAAAGGAATAGATAGATAGATAGATAGATAGATAGATAGATAGATAGATAGATATTAAAGGAGATAGATAGATAGATAGATAGATAGATAGATAGATAGATAGATAGATAGATAGATATTAAAGGGAATAGATAGATAGATAGATAGATAGATAGATAGATAGATAGATAGATAGATAGATAGATAGATAGATAGATATTAAAGGGAATAGATAGATAGATAGATAGATAGATAGATAGATAGATAGATAGATATTAAAAGAATAG
>JBBBDQ010000410.1:70000-100000 GCA_037127315.1 Ascarosepion bandense | reverse complement strand
ATAGATAGATAGATAGATAGATGTCAGGAATAGATAGATAGATAGATAGATAGATAGATAGATAGATAGATAGATAGATAGATAGATAGATATTAAAGATAGATAGATAGATAGATAGATAGATAGATAGATAGATAGATAGATAGATAGATAGATAGATAGATAGATATTAAAGGGAATAGATAGATAGATAGATAGATAGATAGATAGATAGATAGATAGATAGATAGATAGATAGATAGATATTAAAGGGAATAGATAGATAGATAGATAGATAGATAGATAGATAGATAGATAGATAGATAGATAGATAGATATTAAAGGAATAGATAGATAGATAGATAGATAGATAGATAGATAGATAGATAGATATTAAAGGGAATAGATAGATAGATAGATAGATAGATAGATAGATAGATAGATAGATAGATAGATAGATAGATATTAAAGGGAATAGATAGATAGATAGATAGATAGATAGATAGATAGATAGATAGATAGATAGATAGATATTAAAGGGAATAGATAGATAGATAGATAGATAGATAGATAGATAGATAGATAGATAGATAGATAGATAGATAGATAGATACAAGGAAATAATGAGATAGATAGATAGATAGATAGATAGATAGATATTAAAGGGAATAGATAGATAGATAGATAGATAGATAGATAGATAGATAGATAGATAGATATTAAGGGAATAGATAGATAGATAGATAGATAGATAGATAGATAGATAGATAGATAGATAGATAGATATAAAGGAAATAATAAGATAGATAGATAGATAGATAGATAGATAGATATTAAAGGGAATAGATAGATAGATAGATAGATAGATAGATAGATAGATAGATAGATATTAAGATAGATAGATAGATAGATAGATAGATAGATAGATAGATAGATAGATAGATAGATATTAAAGGGAATAGATAGATAGATAGATAGATAGATAGATAGATAGATAGATATTAAGATAGATAGATAGATAGATAGATAGATAGATAGATAGATAGATAGATAGATAGATAGATAGATAGATAGATAGATAGATATTAAAGGGAATAGATAGATAGATAGATAGATAGATAGATAGATAGATAGATAGATAGATAGATAGATAGATATTAAAAGAGATAGATAGATAGATAGATAGATAGATAGATAGATAGATAGATAGATAGATAGATATTAAAGAGATAGATAGATAGATAGATAGATA
Organism: Ascarosepion bandense; assembly: GCA_037127315.1. NCBI lineage: Eukaryota > Metazoa > Mollusca > Cephalopoda > Sepiida > Sepiidae > Ascarosepion > Ascarosepion bandense. Next base: position 98,769 of record JBBBDQ010000410.1, on the reverse strand, counting down.
GATAGATAGATAGATAGATAGATAGATAGATATTAAAGGGAATAGATAGATAGATAGATAGATAGATAGATAGATAGATAGATAGATAGATAGATAGATAGATAGATAGATATTAAAGGGAATAGATAGATAGATAGATAGATAGATAGATAGATAGATAGATAGATAGATATTAAAGGGAATAGATAGATAGATAGATAGATAGATAGATAGATAGATAGATAGATAGATAGATAGATAGATAGATGTTAAAGGGAATAGATAGATAGATAGATAGATAGATAGATAGAAGATAGATAGATAGATAGATAGATACTAAAGGAAATAATGAGATAGATAGATAGATAGATAGATAGATAGATAGATATTAAAGAGATAGATAGATAGATAGATAGATAGATAGATAGATAGATAGATAGATATTAAAGGAATAGATAGATAGATAGATAGATAGATAGATAGATAGATAGATAGATAGATATTAAAGGGAATAGATAGATAGATAGATAGATAGATAGATAGATAGATAGATAGATAGATAGATAGATAGATAGATATTAGAGATAGATAGATAGATAGATAGATAGATAGATAGATAGATAGATAGATATTAAAGGGAATAGATAGATAGATAGATAGATAGATAGATAGATAGATAGATAGATAGATATTAAAGGGAATAGATAGATAGATAGATAGATAGATAGATAGATAGATAGATAGATAGATATTAAGATAGATAGATAGATAGATAGATAGATAGATAGATAGATAGATAGATAGATAGATAGATAGATAGATAGATAGATAGATATTGCAGAAAATATTATTGAGGGAGAGAGACGACGACGACGACAAACCAATAAGATGATAGACTCGAATTCAATTGACAAAATTAGTTTTATGCTGTTGAGCCAATAATAGTAACACATTTAAATATAGCAATATCAAATGTCTATCTATATTTCTGATATGAAGTTGGGTTATGTAACACTATTTGCATTGTTCGGGCTGTTGTCTTCATTTGCATAAAAGCGTTGGTTGAATCTAGTGATATGACCCAAAGAGTTGTGAGTTCAATACCTGGCGACAGCAGAGGGTAAAAGAAAACTTAGAGAGTTGACTTAATATGAAGATAACTGATACTAAAATGTCTCTAAGAGGCATGGCACATGGAACTAGAAAATTCAACGCTGATAGACGAAATAAAATGTTCGGTTCGAAATTTTAAACACCTGAAGAAGTCGGGACGTACAACAGTCGAAACGTCGTTAATATGGTACGATATAATAATGTAAATCGCAAATGTGTCCAATATTTTCTTAGAAGCTACAGAATGCAACATACGTCTTTTTTCTTTCTATTTTTTTTTTTCAGATTACTAATCACGTATTGGCTTGAAACTGATTATATCTTAAAAATCAAAAAGAGTGAAACTCGATGGAGTTTTTTTTTCTGTCTAATAATGACGTCAGTTCGAATCTATTAGTTGATTGGATATATATCACAACGTTACAGCTTTCATATTTTCAGCTGTCAACCAATTATTTGTAGCATTTATTCGAAATTTTCTGTACCCATCGACACCTCTACAGTTGTTACCAACCTAAACTAATTCATCGCATATTAATAATGCGCAACGTATTATCTGTTTTTATTATGCAAGTCAACGTCTTCCCAATAAAACTGGCGTTAACGAATGGTGTTGATGAAACTCTGAGGAAATATTTATGAGAGCAACATATTGTATGAGTTTAAGCTGATCACTGTTATAGATATTTAGAATAAAATACTACAGGTATAGCTTATGAAAACAAACTGATGCGTTTTAACTTAGAAATAAATCTTTGTATGCATTAATTTCAACTCTTCTTTTTTTCATAACTACATTATTTCTTTCCAAATAAACTAACATCGGAATAATTTTTAAAATACCTCAAGATAACTATCATCGTCTTCTCTTAAAAATGGACAAAATTTGGCATTGTGGTGTTTGGCTTAGAGCTTAGCGACTCCGACTGACACCAAATCAATCGAAGTTTCGATTCCGTCTAGAAGCAAGTAGATGTCTAGCCACACTAGATGACGAATATATATAGGATGTGCGTTGTGTAACAGTGGATATCGACGCAAGAGTTCGAATTCCAGTAGAATCCCTTGCATTCACTTACGCACAAATACCCTTGGGAAAGGTATTACTCCGTCTCTTCCCTCCAGTTATGGGTAAATAATAATGCAGATTGGGCCCTATAGCCTTGGCTGGCAACCAGTCTACCACAGAAAGCAATGGCAACCTACTGCGGGTTAATCTCTTGCCCAGTCTCTTTCGAGACATGATCGCCCAAAGCATGCATCACATATGGCACTTAACTGACTGGTGTTATCAAGTACCTGTAGAAAAAAAGGATTTAACTCCCAAGTACATTCATCCTGAAATAGTTGGTACGTTAGGGGATGACACTCAAGCTTTATCAACTGCAAAAGTGTGCAGCTGAATTAAGGGGTGTAAAGATGAAGATGACATTGTAATGGATGACAGGCGATTGACTATAAATCAAACAACCAATGCTATTAGTATATCCCGTGGGAGAGTTAAGAATAATCTGCGCAGTGAATTTGGCATGAAGAAGCTTTCTGCCACGTCTTCAGACACCCAATCAAAAGCACATCAGGTTGATCACTTCACCCGAAAATCTGACCGAGATAGATCCAGCTAGTTTTTCTGAGCGTTTCCTAACCCAGAATGAGTGTTGGGTTCATCACTTTGAGCCAAAGACAGAGAGACAATCCATGAAGAGAAAATACATCTTCTTCCCCGCTCCAAAGAAGGCCATGATTGTTTCACATGCAGTGAAAGTAATTGCTTCAGTCTTTTGGGGTGTAAAAAGCATCGTGTTTATTGATCATCTTCAAAAGAACCGCACCATCAATGGAGAATACTATACCAACTTCCTGAGGCAATTACGAAAGGCTATCACAACCTAACGTCCAGGAAAACTGACGAAAGGAGTCTTGTTTAATCAATTCTCCAGCACACAACACCTTGGTTTCAATAGCTGTTGTGTGTGACTGTAACTTTAAAAATTCTCCCTATTCTCCTGTTTTGAGCCCAAATGGCTATCATCTGTTTTCAAACATGAAAAAATACTTTACTAGAGAGTGGGTCATAGTGAAAATGATGTCATATCTGCTGATGTTAAATTTTTTGACCAAGAGATTCTTTACCAAATGAGATCCGAGCACTGCAACACAGATAGAAGTGTGTGCATAACAAGGGTGAAGGGCTATGTTGAAAAATAGGTCACTTTTCATAATAGTATATTGGTGAGCCTATGAACTTTTCAGTCGACTCTTGTATATTTCATTATTTCTCGTCGTCAGCTTTATTTTATGACCAAGAATTTAATTGTTTCTTTGCTGCTGCTGATAGCTTTGATGACTAAATTCGCAGCCAACGTGCAAGATCAGAACGAGAAGCTTCCAGTGTCACGCAAACCTGCCCCTGTCATCTATTCCCTTGCGACTTTTGGCTTCACAAGAAGAGGTAGTTGGTGGTGAAGAAAATCAAGAACCTACTGATGGCGTGAATTTATTTAAAGGGAACCACGATTTGTCAGAAAGTGACCAACGCACTCGATTTCATAACATTCCTCTGAAGTACGTATGGAATGGGACATGCAGAATACGGTTATGAAACTGAAATGAACTGCTGCTGATTTTGTCATACATTTGAGTGGCACCTTCTGTAGCATATCCGTCATGCGTAGCCTTTAGAGAAAAGGAGATCCAATACCATCGAAGTGAAAAATACATTGTTAAACGTTCTGAAAAGGGAGAAACAGTGATAATTATTGGCCGTTTGCTTGACTTAAATTGTTTGAATGACGCTTAAAATATGTTTAGAATTGCATGCGTTTGAGTTTCATACTGTTTAAGAGATACGATTTGGAGTATTTCTTATATATAGATGCATATTTACCCATTAAAGATAGTAAGTATGTATTACTTTTTAGCTTTAGGCTTAAAAACAAACTTTGTATTGCATGAAACAATAAATAAGCCTTGTTTGGAAGCATCAATGATTGTTTATTTCCTGCTTTAAGTTTTATTCGACCTTACATAATATACTGGGTTTCCATAAAGTCTATCTGAACTTTAAAAAAAATTTATATTACAAATAGAGTTATAAATTTTTTAAAGTGCACACCAACTTTATGAACACCCTGTGTATAGCTTGCAAGATTATGCTTACACAGTTTTTTAAAGGTGATGTCTATCATCCTGCATTTCTATGGTCTGATAGTGACCTGCTTGCTTGGATGTCGGTTGAAAGAGGCTATATTAAATATTTTGTGGTCCGATATTTTGGAGAAGTATGAAATTTATGACAACGAAGTATATTTGCGCTTAGTGACGCAGGTTTTTGAAATTTGAAAAAAAAAATGTGTTTTTGTTGAAAAATCGTCAACCAGGTGTGGATGAGGAAAGCATGTTCGGATTTGGGATTTTTATTTTGTCTATCGAGGTCAACTGCAAGTTCCTATCCTAGATAAGTTTGTACCTGAAGACGGCTCTCGGTGAGGCAGAAGTGACGTTAAACCGACAGTTAGAAATTTTTGGTAGTAATTTTAATTTTGATTTTAAAGAATCTGGTTCCAACTGTCAAAGTATACGGTCAAGTAAAACCGGGACTCCTCGATGGGAGGTGAGGGAGCTGACAATTCGGACCAGAGAACCTTCACTTTACTCCACGGCAATGTCACTTCTTCTATGTACCTTGTCCTTTCAGGACGTAGGCGATCATGGCCTTCCACGTCTCCCCTACCCCTGGTGACTCTTAGCACGCTTCCTCGTGTAACGTCTCTCAGCCTCCGTTCTGCCATCCATCTGCTCAGGCCCTTCAAATATTTTATCCGCTGCTTTCCTCTGTCCCTTTTTCCTTCTATCTGACCTGATAGTATCAGGTTCTCTAAGCCCTCCTTCCTCATTGCATGTCCCAGGAACTTCACTTGTCTCTTCCTGATGCTCAATATTAATTTCCGTTTCGTTTCCATTCTTTCCAACACCTCGACATTGCTCACATGCTCGGTCCACGATATCCGCAGCATCCTTCTGTAGAACCACATTTCAGCTGTCTCAAGTTTTCCCTTCATCTTTGTTGATATTGTCCAACATTCACTGCCATTTTGAAGAACTGACATCACATAGCAATCCAGTGCTCTCTTCTTTGTTTCTAGTGAAAGTTTCCTGTGTCTTAATACTTTACTCAGCTTCTGGAATTCGTCTTTCGCCATTCCAATTCTCATTTGGATCTCTGTGGCGCAGTTTCCGTCTTCAGTTAGAGCACTTCCCAGATATTTAAATTTTCGTACCTGCTTGATTTTAACATCCCCTACCTGTATTTGGCACTTTGGGCTGCACTTTTTTTCTTTTTACTGCACTACTTTGTTTGAAAAGATGCTCTGTATTTGAAAAAAAAAAAAGTAAATAATAAGTATTTTATATTTTATTTACATTTGGGACCGGTCCTATTGTTTTCGACATAAGCGTTTGTTGCAGATTGTATAGGTTGTTGCTGATGGTGACAAGGAAAGAGACAAAGAAGATGTAATGATGTTTATGAGCTGTGACTTGAAACTGATTGGCGTGAAGGTCGGGTTAAGTGTTTCCAGAGGGAGAAAAAATTGTCATCAGTGAGAGACGGATCGAGTGGTAATCTCCGACAGAAATTATTTGAAGTGTTCATTTACGAAGAAATTTGAGAAATTTAACTGCCCCAGAAGTTTGAATATTATCGTTATACCAAACATTATGAGTGACCCCGAATTTATACAGTTTCATTTTCGTCACCAGACGTCGAAGCATTCGTCGTTTATCAATATGGTTGATCCTAGAAGAATTATATACCTATGACACGGATATATTACAACTAAACGGTATTAAGTATTATATATTAATAAATTATAATTGTCTACAGATTAAATTTTCCATGGGTCACTTTTCTGAACAATAAAGAAAAATGGGGTAACACTATTTATTTATTTATTTATTTATTTATTTCTGTTCACCATTTACTTCCGAATCTAACAATCCGAGTCGACCATATTTCAGGAAATACCTAACTTCTAATGACATGATCTATCTTTATAAAGGAAAGATCAAACCAAGAATAGAAATTAGCTGCATACCTGGGCTAGGCCTGCTCAGTCATTGACAAAATTTAAAAGGGTGATGAATTATTCGCCACTCTGGAACGATTATCCTACAGTCGAAACGTTGTTTTTGTTTTCTTTTTTGTTTGTTTTTGTTTTTTTGCTTTTTTATAATCATATCGCCCCTAGCAAAGTAGTTTACTGCCACTGGTGTGCAGAGAGTTACATAGGAGGAAAGTTATGAGAAAGAGTGACAGGTTATAGGGGGTGGCAGGAAGTAGGTAAGAGAATGATGAGAATACTGATGACAGTGGAGTGGACGGAGAAAGGAGCATGAGAGAGAGAGAGGATGCAAGTCAGTGAGATCGGCGATGACTATTGACTTTGCATTTAAATTCTTGGAGATTGTAGTTGTCGGGGAAGCAAGTAAATGGAAGGGAATCTCACAAGCGGGAAGTGCGAGAAAAAAAACTGAGGAGTAGAATTTTCGTTTACATTTTATTGGTTTCACTGTAAAAAGATGGGACCTAATTGCTAATCTTGTCGCTCGAGTAAATTCATATATACGGGGCACCAGGGAGCTAAGTTCATCGGAGCAGAAGCCGTGAAATATATTTGTAGAAGAGACAGAGAGAAGACATATTGCACCGGTGAAAAAGTGACTGTATATGAACTGCTGAGTCCGGATCGATCACATTACAAATTCTCCGTTCGATTTTGTCAAGGACCCGTAGATGAAACGCTATTACCCCATTATTATTCCGGATGTTCAGAGAAGGTGCATGAATTAGTCCGACCAGCTCAGATCTTCACGGGCAGGACTCACCATACCATGTTCATGGTGGCAAACCATCCAAATTACGTTCGTGTTCCTTTGATAAGGAGTATGTTCCACTCACAGCTATTACTTTGTGAAACAGACTCTGTAGTCGATTCTTCCAAAACAACTACAATCTTGGCCCTTTCAACTACAGGGTCAACCGATATCTTTCCTACTTATCTTCATAATATGCACTTCTTAATCCGCCGTCTCCCTTACAACAATATTACTCAGTAACACTCTGAGTTGCCATTGGGAATTGCGAACTAAGTTGTTAGAATAAAACCTACGGTTGTACATAACTAGTTTGACAGTAAAATGGTGAGTCCTAATTACCAATTTAGTAGTACGACTAAATTCATGTAATTGAAACACCAAATAAAAAAAAATAATTGGAATAATTATCATGAAAATATTTATAGAAAAGACAAAGGCATCACTGTGATTAAAGTTAAGATACCAGATCATTACAAAGATTTAGACGAGAATTTCGAGATGCATTACAGGAGAGGCGGACCAGATATGGCAGCAATATTCAATACACGAACGAATGATAGATTTATAAATGGGTATAACGGATTCTGACTCGAAAGATAGTCTGGCATTACGCAAAGAGCCACCTTTCCTAATAATGCTCCCAGCAATAACGCCATTAATATGAGAAATTTGCATGCATACCTTCATCTGGAATGATGTTAAGCTTAAGAGGCGTCAAGTCGCTCATAACTTTTGCATACTTTATTCTATGTATCACGACGCATTCAGATCTTTATCGCCCTTCGAATTAACAGTATCAAAATATTTCCCGGATATATATTTTCCGGCAAAGAAAAATATATAAATCCACTTTCATCTATTTAAATTTCATCAAAATTTTAACCATCTCATTTAAAGACAAGAATCTGTTAAAACCCCCGTATAAGTTCTTAGTCCTGGTTAATAAGAGAAACAAAGGCACAAAAGATTAATGAAGAAAGCGTCTAATCACATAGAATATTAATGCTATAATAGCGAATACTGAAGTTAATGAGGTCAATGCGTGAGACACAATTAGAGAACCATTTTCCGACCCTGTTCCGAGGAGCGGACATCCTATTCATAGTGGGTGTACTAGTCTTTGTTCAACAATTGAGTGTAGCGTAGATTAGGCGCCCTTCTACACAACAAGATATCTATTATCTTGTGCGTGTTGTGCTGCAGTGGATATCGGCTCGGAATGAGAAATAGGGAAGCTGAGTTCGAATTCCATTTGAATTCCTTACATTTACTTACTCGCAGATAGATTTGGGAAAGCTAATAATCCGTCTCTTCTCTCCAGTTATGGGTTAAATAACAAGACGGATTGGGTTCTATAGCCTTTGTTGGCAACCAGTCTACCACAGAAAGTAATTGCAACCTAATGCGGGAAAATCTTCTGTCAAGTCAGGTATGTCCCTTTCGAGACATGATTGACCAAGCGTGTATCACGCATGGAACTTAACTAATTCGTTTTTGAGAGCCGATTTCTAATTCCGAGCTGAATTCGTTGCATTCACTTACGCTCAAATACTCATGGGAAAAGTATTAATCTATTTCTTCTCCCTCCAGTTATGGGTTAAATAAGAGGAACGATTAGGTTCTATAGATTTGGTTAGCAACCAGTCTTCCACAGAAAGTAATGACAAACTACTTCGGGAAAATCATCTGCCTAGTCTCCCTTTCGAGACTTGATCGCCTAAGCGTGTATTATGTATGACTGACTGATTCTATTTTAAACACTCATTGCCTTCTTTTGGAGTTCATTGTATTTCTTTTACTTTTACTAACATGGTCTTTTCGAGTAGTTAGAATTGGAGCTGGCAAGTCAAAAGTATCGTTCCATAAGAAAAAATGGGCTTTTATTTCCTGGGCATCTTAAATCATTGGTTTAAATGCATTTTTTGCCACAAAACTAGTCCTTGTACCATATACATCACAAACATTACCGGAGAGTGAAGTTAGTTAAATAAAAATGGTGTCATGGGAAAGGCCGTCATTTTAACAATCCGCCTTTTTGCGAGAACGAGGTCGATGCTTGCCCATTTTCCATCTACGGCATTTTTCTTTCTATTTTTTCTTTTTTTTTTTTTAATGCAAATTCATTTTTGCAACAAAAAAGAAAAATCATAGAAAAACCCATCGTGACGTGAGCTTCAAGTCATGACTGACTTGAGTATAACTTTGAACAAGGTTGACTCGAATCACCCGGTAGTTATTCTTTCATTTTTCTTTTTTCTTTTAATTTCAATTCCATCATTGTATTGCTGCATTGTGCTTTCGCGTTGTCCAGACGAATACCAACCAGATCGCACCATTATTTTCCCCACAAAGATATCTCTCTCTCTCTCTCTCTCTCTCTCTCTCTCTCTCTCTCTCTCTCTCTCTCTCTGATTTCTATTTTAATTTTTAACAAAGAATTTCAAATTTGAAAGAAAAGGAAACGCATCTTTCACTCGAACGTCTGCTTCTTTCAAATTAATTCTCATTGAAAAATAATAGATAAAGAAATCCAAAATTAATATTGAAATTATTTCATTTTTTTTTTTTTTTTACTGTAGTTCAGCTAATAGAATAGTTACGTTTTAGCATGTTTGCTATAAATTTTGTTTTTTAACTAGATTTTTTTTTTAAGATATTGAATATATTGAATGTGATTAAATTGCTTGTGTTGGCTTCTGCTGGCCAAATAACGTCCAAGTCTAAATTATATTTTTATACGAACGTTAGTGATAAGGAAAACAAACAGAAAAAGTGTATTTATCTAAAATTTGATGAGATTTTTCTATGGTATTTATATACAAAGAGAGAGAAAGAGTTTTTAATAGATATTCTAGGTTGATTGTGCCTGATTGCACGGAAATCATCAATTGGGACGGACAGGAGTTAGCTTCTGCAAACACAGACACTTATATATATATATAGAGTCATCCGCAGACAGATCTGTTTCGCTGTATCACAGCTCATCAGTACGGTTAGACAGCCGATTGTTTTTTACCCAGGATTGAAACCCGACCGAATTGGCGTCAGTCGGCGATTCTACCTCTGAGCCATGGGCGCTCGAAGGCAGACTTTTTAACGTGTATATTATCATTATACAATCCCAGTAACTGAGAGTGTTCTAATTCATTCCTGAATGAACGATGTGTAGATGCCAGAGCAGCTACAGTTTTTCAAAGTCTATTATTCTTCCAGAGTACTGAATCAGGGTGTGAGAGCGTAAATAGTCATCCGCATATATATATATGGGAGGTAGAACCATTTTAAAATAGGATTACGTAAGCATCGCCTTGATTCTCAGCAAAAACGGATCACAGAGATTTCCACATTAGCAACTGCTAAATAGTCAAAATGATTACTTGACATGCAGCTCAAAATCTTTGAAAAGTCAGACCACCATTTCTGAGTCATAAGCTAAAAAATGGCAAAATGTTCAACAATCTTTTCCCTCCTAAAAATAATTAACAATTAGGGAATATATTTTATAAAAATCTATAAAACTTCTAAATTTAATAAATTCATCTTTTAACCTCCGAATATCTAAGACTGCTATTATTCTTTATTTTTATAGCTGCTCCTGTCCACAGATCATTCCATTCTTGAGAGCGCCAGATGGGTGTTAACTTCTCTACAACACAGTTATTGGTTAAATAACAAAACAGATTGGGTTCTATAGCCTTGGTTGGCAACCAGTCTACCACAGAAAGTAATGGCAACCTACTGCGGGAAAATCTTATGTCAAGTCAGGCATGTCTCTTTCGAGACTTGATCGCCCAAGAGGATTGTTCGAAAATATAGCGGAACTTAAATAATTAAACTAGACTTTAATATACTTCAATCGGCATATGAATAATACTGATTTTTCAACTTTCCACTTCTAAAAAAATACTGAGTCCTAAAGTTCCTCTTATAAAACCATTACTAGCTTAAAAACTATTTTCAGAAACCAGTTTGAATGGCTTTTTTTTTCTTTTTTTTTTTAATCATCTCACCCCAAGCAAGGCATTCCACTGCCACTATTGCGCATGGGGCTACATAGGGGAAGGTAAAGAGAAGGAGTGGTTAGACATAGGGAATGACAGGAAGAAGGTGACAGATGAGTAAGGATACCTAGGATGAGGGTTGGGCAGATGGGAAGAGTGTTTGATAGAATGGGAGCAGGTTAGTGTGTTAGGAAGTGTCTATTGACCTTACATTTAAACTCCTGGAGATTGTAGCCGTCGGGGAAGCAATCGTTTGGAAGAGAATTCCACAGTCGGGAAGTGCGAGGAAAGAAACTGTTGGAGTAGAAGTTACGGCTGCATTTTATCGGTTTCACTGTAAAAGGGTGGGATCTAGTTGCTAATCTAGTATCTCGTGCAAATTCGTATTTAGGGGGCACCAGTGATCTAAGTTCATCGGAGCAGAAGCCGTGAAAGTATTTATAGAAGAGACACAGGGAAGCCACGTCGCGCCGGTGGGAGAGAGACTGCAGGCGGTCTGCCAAGTCGGTATCTATCACATTACAGACCCTCCTCTGAACCTTATCGAGAAGCCCGAGGAGAACAGCAGGGGCACCCGACCAGATATGGCAGCAGTATTCAATGCACGGGCATTATTACAAAATGACAAAGTGGTGTAAAACAAAACACAATGTATTTCGGGTTTAGTTGGCCTAAGAAGTATTTGCGATAATATTTAAGAGATTGGTTGACTGCTTATTCCTGCACCTATATTACGCTACGCACATGTAAGAAAGCGTTTTTTTTTTTTTTTCGTTTTTTTGGGTTTTTTTTTTTTTTTTGCTTTTCGCGTAATAATCATACATCCGCCCCTCTTCAAACTTCCATAATTCATTTTTTCTTTTGTGCTATAAAACAATACATAACCATATATGCCATGGTTCCGTTTATTTTCCTCAACGCAATTAACGCACCTGAACGAAGGACTTTATCATCTTTTAAGCTTAAAATTTATAAATAAAAAAGAAATGTTACACTCAATAAAACAATTTTTATTTGAATATTATTTCCTTTCTTCGATTTTTACAAATCTTATACATATATATTTTTGTATTCCTTTCCATACCACCTGATGAGACATTGTAATTTCAATGTCAAAACAAAATGTACAATTTGTAGTGGATATAAAAAATTGTACATGTTCTAAAATATAATTTATAATAAATATTCACAGCCCTATATTATATATCGAGTACTGTTTTAAATTAATGTTTTGGACGTTGTAAAATTTTTCTTCGTTCCTTATTCACTCTAATATATATATATATATATATATATATATATATATATATATATATATATATATCGTTCATTCAGTAATAAATTTGAACACTCTCGGCTACTAGCATGTGTTTACATTGTACATAAAACGCTGTTAAAATCCGCCTTACTCTACCGAGCGCCCATAGCTCAGAAGTAGAATCGCCGACTGATATCAATCTGTCTGCGGATGACTATATATATAGCATCGCTCATTCAATAATGAATTAGAGCACTCTGGCTATTGACGTATGATACATCATACGCTAAAAGTCTGCCTTCTTCTGCCGAGCGCCCATAGCTGAGAGATAGAATCGTCGTCTGACGCCAATTCGGTAGGATTTCAGTCCTGGGTTAAAAAGCAATCGGATGTCTAACCGTACTGATGAGCTGTGATACAGCGAAACAGATCTGTCTGCGGATGACTATATAATTTGTTTCTGTTGTGTGTATGTGGTTGTTTGTGCCTGTATCTATCTATTTATCTGTTTGTATGTATGTACATATGTATAAATATATTCATGTCATGTGTGCTGATCTATCTATCTTTCTCACCAACTGTCTCTAACAAACCTGATAATAACTTTGAAATGTCGACAGCTTGGACCTTATTTCTTTGGACAATTTCCTGTCGGTATTTCCTCCTTATCTGAGAAGGATTATGCGTAATTAAGAAAAGACGACCAATAAAATGAATCGACACAAACTGTCTGTCGTCTCTAATGACATTTGCTGTAAAGAACATATGCCGCCTAGCTACCTATATGGATGCATGCATGTGTGAATATGCGTGTATCAACGCACTAAATACAATTTATTTATTTAAAAATGTTGAAGTATCTTAATTAAAATTAAAAAGTCGTTAATATTAAAAAGTCGTTAATATTTAAAAAATCGTAAATATTAAAACGTTATTAATATAAAAAAAAGTCCATCTCTGTCTGTTCACGCACGAACGCACCTACACACGTAAAAGCGGATACAGAGGCTCGCACATATGATTGTGTATATGTGAAAGTGCTTTGTGCTGCAATGGATGTCGGCTCGGAACGAGAAATCGGAGAGCCGGTTTCGAATTCCAGTTCAATACCTTGCATTGACTTAGCTTGAGAAAGGTATTAAATCGTCTCTTAATTCCAGTTATGGGTCAAAAGTACAGATTGGGTTTTATGGCCATGGCTGGCAACCAGTCTACCGCAGAAAACAATGGTAACCTTTTGCGGGATAATCTTCTGCCCACTCAGTCATGTTTCTTTCGAGACATGATCGTCCAAAGCGTGTATCATGTATGGCACTTGACTGATACGTGTAATTACTTTTACACACACACACACATATATAAGTCCCGTAGACTTACATGTCATCTTTCTGATCAGAGTACTATTAAACAACATTTCTCTGAAAAACATAAACATGTAGGTAATATCAGACAGATTTTGGTCAACAATACGGTGATCCTTACTCATACACACAGTAAGAGGAACCTGCAGATATTGGAGGCCATGTACATCAAATCAAAACAACCAACACTCAATAAAATCAACTTTAAAACAGGAAATAACATATTACATTGCATTTGACTAGATGGTTTTGTTGTCATTTCGCGCTATCCCGCGGTGTGACGTCATAAAACCGCATCGCAAACTTAAGAACTGCGTTTATTATTTTTGGTAACTATTGCCGTTGCCAAGCGGAGTTTTATGTCAACACAAAATAAAATCGTAGGTGATGGTGGATTTTATAATATTTCAGTTTAAACTACCTCTCTGAAGATGGCTCATGTGAGCCGAAAGCTTAGAAGAAAACCAATAAATAATTATCCAAATGTTGGAGAATTTTTGTCTTTATTTTCAACTGAAATTAAAGCAAAAATACGACGTTTAGAACGGCTCATGATTAAACGTAATAGACATTCATTGTCTCTTATATTTAATAGCATATGTTTAGAAAATTACTTGCTGCCTCGATATACTAAATATATATATATATATATATATATATATATATATATATATATAATACAAAAACAAATGGACCGACTAGGTAAAAAAGAAAAATGATAAAAATATTTTTACTGAGAATTATATGATAATGTTCTTCAAAAGTAATGTCTGTGATCAGTCCGTTCTATAATCCTAGTTCATGAGAACACGGTTCAAAGGGCGATAAAGACCTGAATGCGTCGTGATACAGAGAATAAGGTACGCAAAAGTTATGAGCAACTTGACGCCTCTTAAGCTTAACATCATTCCAGATAAAGGCATGCATGCAAATTTCTCATATTGAATTAACATACCAATGGCATCATTGCTGGGAGCATTATTAGGAAAGGTGGCTCTCTGTGTAATGCCGGACAATCTTTCAAGTCAGAATCCATTATACACAATTATAAATCTATCATTCGTTCGTGTATTGAATATTGTTGCCATATCTGGTCCGCTTCTCCTGTTATGCATCTCGCAATTCTCGTCAAAATCCAAAGAAAGCTTTGTAATGATCTCGTATCTTGACTTTAATCAAGTGATGCTGCATGCATTTGTCTTTTCTATAAATATTTTTATGATATTAGTTCCGATTAGTTTTTTTTTTATTTGGTGTTTCAATTACATGAAATTAGTCGTACTACTAAATTTGTAATTAGGACTCACCATTTTACTGTCAAACTAGTTATGTACAACCGTAGGTTTTATTCTAACAACTTACATTCCGCTTTCTTGCATCCCTACCAAATTCTTCTTCTTCTTCTATGTGCCGTGTCCCTTCGGAACGTACGCGATCATGGCCTTCCATATCTCTCTATCCTTTGTAACCTTTTCTTGTTACCTTTCCCATACTCTGCCTATTTGATCAAAATATGTTATGCATTGCTTTCCCTTGTCTCTCTTACTTTTTATATGTCCTGTGAGTATCAGATTCTCTAAGCCCTTTTTTCTCATTACATGTCTTAAAAATTTCAACTATTTTTTTCCTGGTGTTAAATATAAGTTTATTTTTTGTTTTGTTCGATCCATGATATCCTCAACATTCGTCTGTAGAACCACATTTCGGTTACTACAAGTCTTTTCCTCACATTTGATTAGATTGTTCATCATTCGCTGCCATAATGAAGGATAAAATCGCATAACAAACCAGTACTATTTCCTTCGTTTCCAACGAATTTTTTCTTGTTTCTCAATACTCTGCTTAGCGTTCGAAATGCATCTTTAGCCATGCCAATACGTCTTTGAATATCAGTTTAGCACTTTCCGCCCTCTCTTAAAACACTTTCCAGGTATTTAAATTTCTGTACTTGCTTGATTTTAGTATCCCCAACCTGTAATTGCCATTTTGGGCACCCTCTTTTACCATGCATTTAGTTTTCTTGTTGTTTATGTTTAGTCCTTAAAATGCAACATTAACTTCTGTCTTTCTAAGAAAAAGCTTCTATTTTTTTCCTCTGTCTATATAAATACATGGATGGGCGTTGTGGTACCGTGGATATCGGCTCGGAACAAGAAATCGGGAGCAGAGTTCGAATTCCAGTTGAATTCCTTGCATTCATTTACGAGCAAATGCTCTTGGGAAAGCTATTAATCCGTCTCTTTCCTTCAGTTATGGGTTAAATATCAGGACAGATTGGGTTCTATAGCCTTGGCTGGCAACCAGTCTACCGCAGAAAGTAATGGCAACCTACTGCCGGATAATCTTCTTTTTCGAGACATCATCGCCGAAGCTTGTATCACGTACGGCACTTAACTGACTGACTGATTGACTATATAAATATTTTTCGTAGCAGTTGTTCTGATTAAGCTTTTCCTTAGTTTCGTATCTGTTGTCGTTTAAGGTTATTATGATTATTATTATTCTTTTTTTATTTTTGTTTTTGGAGGGAGATTAGGGGTTATAATTGGAACAATGGCGGCATAAAAATCTCCCATTCTGGCAATTTCAACGTTTATCTTTATTATAATTATCATTATGTCATCTTCATCATAAACCAATTTCTATGGTCACCCTACCTACCAACACTTCGGAAAGACTAAAAGCAGGCCGTAGCGTGTTGCTATGGCTACATTTCATTTGCTTTTCTATCTGCCATAACATCCCTAGCGTTGCATAAACAAAGTTATCCTTAGTGTGGGTGGGCTGTACTAAGCAAGACAATCTTTTGTATAAATCTTAAGCTGGGGTTCCCAGAAACTCTTTAAATGTGTTGTTTTGTTCATTTTTTCTTTCTTTCCAAGCACACCTACTATCACTAATACTGTTCTTGTTTTCAATTTCCACAGTTTTCTATTTCAATTGCCAGGTCTTTATTATTATTATGTCATTTTTTCATCATATTTCGATTTCTGCTTTGGTCTCACTACCAACCAAGTCTGTGGGGAGACCTAAGGCAGGTAGTGGCGTGTTGTTATGGCTCCATTTCATGTTTTTCTATCTTCCCTATCATCCCTAGCATTACATAGATAAAGTTTTCCTTAGTGTGTGGGCTGTACTTAATAGACAATTTTTTGTATATCTCTTAAGCTGGGGTTTCCAGGGATTCTTTCAATGTGTCGTTTTGTTCCATTTTTTATCATTGCAAGTGCACCTACTATCACTGGCACAACTCTTGTTTTCAATTTCCACATTTTTTCTATTTCAATTTCCAGGTCTTTATATTTTGACAGTTTTTCAAATTCCTTGATTGCTATGTTACAATCCGCTGGACAAGCCATATCAATTAATAGACAAGTTTTCTCCTTCTGGTTTTTAACAATAATGTCTGGCCTGTTTGCTTCAATTTTATTATTATTATTATTATTATTATTATTATTATTATTATTATTATTATTATTATTATTAAGTGGTTGTTGTTTGCTTTGATGTTGCGGTTGGGTGTGACCCATCTTCCCCTTCTTTTTCAATTCTCCTAGCATATTGCACACCTAATGCGGATCTTATTCGTTGGTAATTATTTTCTTGTTAACCATCGTTTTAAAGGATGTGCGTTGTGGTACAGTGGATATCGGCTCGGAACGAGAAACCGGGGAGCCGAGTTCGAATTCCAGTTGAATCCATTGTATTCACTTATGCGCAAATACCCTTGGGAAACGTATTAATCCGTCTCTTCCTGCCAGTTATAGGTTAAATAGGAGGACAGATTGGGTTCTATAGCCTTGGTCGGCAACCAGTCTACCGCAGAAAGCAATGGCAACTTATTGCGGGATAATATTCTGCCCAGTCAGTCATGTCTCTTTCGAGACATGATCTCCCAAGCGTGTATCACGTATGGCACTTAACTAACTGACTGACCGTTTTAAAGCAATTATATCGCTGTCGAAAATACGTATTTTCAGCTGTTTATATGGATGTACCTGTTGGTATCATAGATCTAGGAATTAGCATACCAAACGCAAAATTGGAAAGGCATGAATCCACTTCTCACTCCGTTGCATGCTCTGTTGTCTTAATAAAATTTTTTCGTCTCAGGAATTCCAGTGAATAAAATGATTATTTGGTACAAACCATTTTCCCCACAACCTCCTAGCACGATCAGATGTAATAAATTAAATCTGTTAGCCTCGCTTTCAACTTTGATGAAACTCAATAGCACGTAAGATTATCTGGACGATGTTCGGCTTCTACGTTCGCTTTGTCCTTTCTGTTTTTTTTTTAACAGGAACAGTTATCTCCCTTGATTCGCTAATTTTTCCCAGCACCCTTTATTGATTTTTTTTCTCTTTCTTTTAGAAATTTTATTGTCATCACTTTGTTGTAACGCCGATATTTTGATTGGTGTTGGTAGAATCCTGATGCTGGTTGCACTTAGTGACATTTCAATTGAATTTATTTTTTTACATATTAAAAGAAAAGGTAATTATTAAAATATTGATTTAAAAAAATCTTTATGATTTGAAATTATTCACCTGAAACATTTCTCCTGGTAATTGAATGAAAACAATGTGGGGAGGTATTGCATGGGATTCAAATGAAAAATAGCACGTTGAATTCTCTCGGTTAAAAAAGAAAATAGAAAAATATGAAGTTAGTATTTTACTGAAGAATGAGCCAAAGCCAACCTGAAATAATCACACTTGCATATCTTGCATGTGTCATATAATCTCTGACGCAAAAATTAATGTGCCGTGGTACGTGTAAACGTGCACGTGTGATTGTGTGTGTGTGTGTGTGAGAGAGAGAGTGTGTATGTGTATGTGTGTGTGTGTGCATATGTGTGTGTGTTCCTGTATGCGTATATGTGCGTATAGATTGTCGCATCATTTCACTCCACAATGATTTGACTTCAACAAAACACGCTTTTCTCAGTTAGACATATTGATCGCTTTCTTAAAATTAAAAGTTTTAGAAAGATAAGTTTGTTACAGATAGATAGATAGATACATGCATACATACATACATACATACATACACACACACATACATACATACATACATACATACATATTGAATAGATAGATACATACATACATACATACATACATACATACATACACACACACATACATGCATACATATTGAATAGATAGATAGATAGATAGATAGATAGATAGATAGATAGATACATACATACACACACATACATACATACATACATATTGAATAGATAGATAGATA
Source organism: Ascarosepion bandense (assembly GCA_037127315.1). NCBI lineage: Eukaryota > Metazoa > Mollusca > Cephalopoda > Sepiida > Sepiidae > Ascarosepion > Ascarosepion bandense. The sequence goes on along the minus strand of JBBBDQ010000410.1, from coordinate 79,921 downwards.
GATACATACATACATACACACACACATACATACATACATATTGAATAGATAGATAGATACATACATACATACATACACACACACATACATACATACATATTGAATAGATAGATAGATACATACATACATACATACATACATACATACACACACACATACATACATACATATTGAATAGATAGATAGATACATACATACATACATACATACATACATACATATTGAATAGATAGATAGATAGATAGATAGATAGATAGATAGATAGATAGATAGATAGATCCAGAGTATTATTTTCTTACTACATTCTTGGATATTATGTATGCCATCTCCATCTCCTTCTCATACTCCTGATTTTTTATAGGCTTCTCCTTGTTCAAGTTCCCTAATCTTTGGGACAAAATCTAGATCTACTGAGTTTGATTTCTCTTTCTTGAATGCTATTTTTTCACATTTATCTAACCCGAAATCAATACCGATATACTTTACAGTATTGAGGATACCATTCAAATCATTGTCGTCTTTGGTAAAGAGTCTGATATCATTCATGCAGAATAAGTGGTTAAACTCTTTCTTTTTTTGCAATGTAAGGATCCAACAATCTATCGATAATTATTACTGTTTAGTTCATGCGAAATGGAAAACAGAAAAGGCGACAGGTAGTCTCCTTGAAAGTTCCCTCTATTCGGATTTTCAAACAATTGGAAGTGGTATAATATTTAACAGTTTCGTGCTATATTTAAGGAAATCTACTATCATCAAAGAGACTCTATAAATTTCCCAAACCTTAAGGATCCAAGAGTGTGGCGTACTATCATAGTCTTTACGGTAATCTATCCAAGTTGTGCTGAGATTTCTACCATTTTTCTTGGGTCATTTTGTTTATTTATAGTTGATCTTTGCAACCATATGAACTTCTTTGGCATACCTCCTGTTCCAGGAAAAAATTTGTGTTTTAATCGAGGAAAGGGTTGGTACAGTTCATCGTGATCAATTTACATATGGTGAACAGACATGTTATTGGCCTATAGTTTTTGGGACCATATGTTTCATCCGTTTTTGGTAAAAGATATGTAATACCTTCAGTAATCTATTCAGAAACTTTATTGGAGTTTTTTAAATAGCGTTGATGAAGTTTGTGCAGAAGTCCACTACTTATAAATTGATCACGTCTCTTCTAACGAACTGTACGAACTCTTTTATAGGTGAAAACAACATTCTTCTCAATTTAATCAGATATAAGTTATCCATGCTAGATAAGATTTTAAGAAATTCACTTGTTTTAGCACGGCACAGTAAGAAGACAATTGATAGAGTCAAATGTTGGATATATTGTCACTTCCTGACAATTTCTATTTTGGGGGTTTTGCTAGAGCTTACTTGAACATTATTCTTGTTTATATTTTTCCATTCCTGCATAAGATTATCCTTCATTCTTTTCTATTCGAATTTGATCCACTCTGCATTGGGATAATATTTATTTGGGTTACTCCAAATATTCTCACAAGATTTTTGCACTTCTTCAGTCGATTGTAGCTTTTTGATTTCTATAACTGCTTTTTCTTGCAAAACATCTTGAGGTCGGTTTGCGATATTTTATTTTGTCGATAGAATCTACAACGACTTTCATATAGTCTTCTTCACTGTTTCTTTAATTGCAGTTTCTTTTTCAAGTATTTCCTTGATTTGTGGAATTTCAATTACTACTTTAATCTTGGATTGCCGCTTGATCTTCTAACTTTGCTGTGTTAAAACAATTGAATTTCTTGAAATCTCATCTATCATTGATAACTCATATTTGATTCAACTGATAAGAATGTTGCTTTCATCGATAAAAGAGTTCGTACAGTTCGTCAGAACAGACGTGATCAATTTATACGTAGTGGACAGACATTTTCTTGGCTTATAATTTTTTGGAAAATCTGTTTCATCCGTTTTTAATAGGACATATATAATACATTACGTTAACAATGTCTGCGATGCTATGTTATTTGTTTCCACAATATGTTTATTGAACTTTGCCATGTGAAATTTTGGAAACAGGTCTCTGACATTTGTGCACGAGTTATTTTGCTGATTATTAAAATGGTTTTTCGTCTCAGTAATTGCAATTCTGTTGTTTCAAAGAATTTTGCTATAATAGAGTTTGAGCCATCTTCATCAGTAACAGAATCTGAATCAATGTAATTGTTTATGTTGCAGCTTGATTCTTCCGTTTTATTTTCCGAAATATCATTATTTCTTATCTCAGTTTCTTTTAATTTGTATCTCATCCTCAGTCATATCATTTATGTCCATTCTTGCTTCATTGTTGTTTCGTTATATCTAATTGTACTTGTCTTCTAGTTGGTTATAACTTATTTAATTCGGTATTTAAGAGGCTTTTATTTCGTATGATGCCTTTGCGGATATTGGCAAGAATATTTGGATATAGCTCTCCATATTTGGTACGTCTGTTCCGTGATTTTCTTTTGTGGATTTTCAAGTTCAGTGAAATAGATGTCATGACTTGTTTACAGTCTTCACGTTTTCATTTCGTTCGTTTTCCTTTTATTAATTGATTTAGCATTAAGTCACCATCTCCAATGTTAGACTTAATCCAGTTTCGGTCTCATTGTTAGTGGAAGAGTTTGTTCCAGTAACTGATTTTTCGACTCCAGACTGTTTAAGTCGAAGTTAGCTTTGTAAACCCCCACTAAAGTAAAAAAAAACAAAAAAACGACATTTATACATCGCGGTTGGGGCGAAAATGTTGATTGTTAAGAAACGTGACAAATTGAAATAAAAGTGAGTCCAGATTTGACTTCTAAACAATCGCCGTTGATTGGTTAATTTTTTTCCAATATTTGTATGCCCATGCAAAAATGTTTTTGATTTAAAACTGCACCCAAAATTGGAATGTTCGAAGCGAGCCTATCACATAACTAACTTTAGTATATAAGCAAGTTTCACTTGCGGTCAGAAGCAATTAGTGACGAGGAAGCAAAGAACGTCCATGCCATTAATCTATATATCGTACAGAAGCAAAATGTACACTTCATTCATCATGCAGCGCGAAACAAGAACCTTTAATGGAAATTTACAATACGAAGGACTTTGAACTTTTTCGTCCAATTCGAACCCAAGAAAAATACCATTTGTTGTACGAACCTTTTTCATCTCACTCAATGAACTCATCGAGAAAGTTTTTAAGTTAATGAATAATTAACATATTTCCAAATTTCCATCACAACGAAAAAATTTTTATAAATAATACACAACAAGTACCTGCATCCAAAGAACCTTCAATATAAAAATAAACAACGAACCTTTCAACGAACACAAAATTAAATCCACGGTAATCAACTTTACATACACCTTTTTCATATTTTTAATTTGCGAAAAAAATGTATTGGACTATATTGACTAAACAAATCACTCATAGACATTTAATCCTTTCGAAAACATTCATTATTATATTTATATATTTTGTATAATAAAATGTGTTATTGTTCAAAAAAGGATTTTGACACCAAACTCACAAACATCGTCATTGAATTACTGAATATTGACCTTGTGCCATTAAAAAAATTTAAATATTTTTTTTAATTTTGCACGTAACCTAAAATAGATTCCTTCTGATATTTAAACATTGTTTATCGACCTCAAACTCCGCAACAGATTTTTCAGTTTATGTTCTTATTACTTTGATTACTTAAACATTATTATTGAAATTGTCACAGGTCCAATCTCTGTAACGGAGTCTAGCTGATGTTCATGCCTGTTTCCCAGTTTCCTTCGCTTAAGAGTTGCATATTTTCTAGTACAGATATTGACCCACGCTATCACACCAAGTTTTATATCCAGTGGGTATCAGATTTCACACCGTGAAAACAGATACAATTTTGTTTCTGAATAATTATGTCACAATCAGCATTTTTGGTTAACATAAAAAGTGTTAACCTTAAATGCAAATTCTAACATAAATATAAAAAAACAATTGACCATCGTTGTTATTATTATTATTATGCCATTTTTCATCATATTTCGATTTCTGCTTTGGTCTCACTACCAACCAAGTCTGCGGGGAAACCTAAGGCAGGTAGTGGCGTGTTGTTATGGCTCCATTTCATGTTTTTCTATCTTCCCTATCATCTCCAGCATTACATAGATAAAGTTTTCCTTAGTGTGTGGGCTGTATTTAATAAGACAATTTTTTGTATATCTCTTAAGCTGGGGTTTCCAGGGATTCTTTCAATGTGTTGTTTTGTTCCATTTTTTATCATTCCAAGTGCACCTACTATCACTGGCACAACTCTTGTTTTCAATTTCCACATTTTTTCTATTTCAATTTCCAGGTCTTTATATTTTGACAGTTTTTCAAATTCCTTGATTGCTATGTTACAATCCGCTGGACAAGCCATATCAATTAATAGACAAGTTTTCTCCTTCTGGTTTTTAACAATTATTATTATTATTATTATTATTATTATTATTATTATTATTATTAAAAATAGAGATCATAATATTTTGTGCAACATAAAAAAGAGAATCGGGTGGTGGGGATAATTCGATTTTGAACTTTATCCGTTTATCTCATTCAGCGCGAAACCTTAAAGGTTTCATCTTAATTAAAAGCCCCACTAATCTAACCCAAATTAATGATATTAAAGAATAAATTAATAAATCTGAAAATTTATTTTGTGCATCGGAATATTCGTAGACAAACCGAATGCCTTTTGTTTACGACTTTTGCTTTGAAATAGAAATAACAATCAACGCGATATGACTCCATTTAATTTGTGCCATTTAAAAACAAAATTACTATTGATGCTTTGTTGTTTGAATTCATTTAACAAAAGAAAAGGCGACAATATAATTTCTTGACGTGAAAGGTGGGTTTGAATAAAGGCTGGTTTTACATAGAGAGTAATGGAGTACAAATATTTTCATGACAATATATTCTAATGATATTTTTTTCCTTGGTGCCAGAACACCATGAATTTAAGCGTGCTACAAGATTTGCAACAAAGTCTCACCGTTTTATTGTTGAATCAGCTAGTTAAAAACGCTACTTCTATTCTAACAGTTTTTTTCCCCCGCACTGTTCGCCTGTGGACCGCTCCTCCACGATTTCTTGCTTTCTACAACTTACAATCTTATTACAAGGCAAAATAAATCATCATCTCCGTGTATTGGACAGAAGCAAACTGTCCACTTTATTCGTCATACCTGCAGCGTGAAACAAGAACCTTTAGTGGAAATTCACAATACGAACTGGACGTAACTCAAACCGCGATGGATAAATTGTCGTTTATTTTGAAACCTGTTCTTTTATTGTCTTTTTTGTTGTCCTTTGAAACCTGTTCTTGTATTGTCATTTTTGTTGTCCTTTGAAACCTGTTCTTGTATTGTCATTTTTGTTGTCCTTTGAAACCTGTTCTTGTATTGTCATTTTTGTTGTCCTTTGAAACCTGTTCTTGTATTGTCATTTTTGTTGTCCTTTGAAACCTGTTCTTGTATTGTCCTTTGCTCGCTTATCTTTGCTAAAGTCTTTTAATTCCCTTTCACTCACTATAACCGCCCATGCGTCCTAGTGACATTATCGGCTTGGCTAAAGTGAATCGATATATATATATATATATATATATATATATATATATACATTCTAAACATATACTGTTAAATATAAGAGACAATAAATGTCTATTATGTTTAATCATGAGCCGTTCTAAACGTCGTATTTTGGCTTTAATTTCAGTTGAAAATAAAGACAAAAATTCTCCAACATTTCGATAATTTTTTTATTAATTTGGTTCTAAGCTTCCGGCTCACAGGAGCCATCTTCAGAGAGGATATTAAGACGGTAACACAATAACATTCACCATCACCGACGATTTTATTTTGTGTTGACATGCGGTTCTATGACGTCACACCGCGTGATAGCGCGAAATGACAACAGAACCATGTATTCAAATGCAATGTAATGTGTTATGGCCCTTATCTCTCTTTCTCTCACTCTATATATATATATATATATATATATATACAGAGAGAGAGAGAGAGAGAGAGAAAGTGCGATGAGTAAATGGTCACCATTTTACATTTCGTACATGCTCGTTGTTTGTTTTTGACTTTGCCGACACGACAGATAGTAGGGTCAGTTGGGAACCATCTCTGAGAAGAAAAGCACCATGACACAATTGACTTCAGCAGAAATCAGGAAACGACAAGCTGTAATGATTAGCATTCGCGTAGAAAGCTCCAATACGAACATTGCAGAGTGTTTGCAACTCAATCTGAGGATAATGCAGAGGATTCGGAAAGACTTCGATGAAATATCCATGTCAACATTGTGGTGTTTGATATGATCACTAGTGATGTCAACGTTATGCCTCCGTTCATTTTCCCACAGGAACTCAGACTCAACACAGATGCCTACATCAAATGCATTGAAAAGGTAGCGCTGTCCTGCTGGAAGACCCCATGTCTGGCAACAAAACTCCGCAACATGCCACGCAAACAGAACAACACGAACGAGATTCCAACTAGTGTGAACCGGGTGATAGACTAAACTATCACCCGGTTCACACTCCACCCACGTCTATTGAACAGGTGTAGAGGTTCATCCCTTGTTCCCTGTTTAGGATGTGGTTTCCGGTTTTCTCTTTTCCAATCTTTTCATTTTTCTTCTTTTTTTTTTCAATTGGAGTAGATAGACTAAACTATCGCCCGGTTCACTCTCCACCCACGTCTATTGAACAGGTGTAAAGGCTCATCCCTTGTTCCCTGTTTAGGATGTGGTTTCCGGCTTTCTCTCTTCTAATCTTTTCACTCTTACGTAGCCCCCAGCACATAAGTGGCGTTACCGCCTTGCTCGGGGTGATATGATTAAAAAAAAAACTCTCTGTAACATCAAAGATGAACCAAAGGAGGGATTATGGCAGCATTCACCAGTTTAAACAAGGAAACCGTCCAGAGGAGATTCCGCATGAGATTGCGAAGTCGTCTGGAGGCCGTGGTTGAAGTCAATGGCGATTTCATTGAGTAAATTTACTTTTATATTTCAAGATATTTTTGTATAGTTTTGTTAAATATATATTTTAAAATGAGATGTCACTGTTATTTTCATTTTTGCATAATTTAGATGACAATTTATCCATGTCACTCCGAATTTTATGCAACGTTGCATGGTCATCAGTAAAAAGGGCAGCCCAAAATGCAGGTCGGGGATACTAGAATCAAGCAGGTACAAAAATTTAAATACCTTGGAAGTGTTATAACAGAAGACGGAAAGTGCGACACAGTGATCCGAAGGTGAATTGGCATGGTGAAGGAAGCATTCTAGAAGTTGAGTAAGGACAATTTTACTAGAAACAAGGAAGAGAGTATTGGAGTGCTATATGATGTCCGTTCTTCAATATGGCAGTGAATGCTGGACAGTATCATCAAAGATGAAGGAAAAACTTGAAGCAACTGAAATGTGGTTCTACAGAAGGATGCTGCGAACATCATGGATCGAGCATGTGAGCAATGAAGAGGTCTTAGAAATGATGGAATCAAAAAGAAAATTAATACTGAGCATCAGGAAGAGACAGCTGAAGTTCCTGGGACATGCAATGAGGAAAGAGGGCTTGGAGAACCTGATACTAACAGGCCAGATACAGGGAAGGAGAGACAAGGGAAAGCAACGGATAACATATTTGAAGGACCTAATCAGGTGGATGACGGAACGAGGGTTGCATGGTGTAACAGGAGAAGGCGCGCTCAGAGCCACCAGGGATAGGGAAACGTGGAAAGCCATGATCGCCTACATCCTGAATAGAAGAAGACGATATCCACCATTATGACATGTCGTTGACTGCCTGAAAAACTTGTCTACACATCCTTGACTTTTTTTCTTCTTGTGTTTTGTCTACTCTGGCCTTGGAACACCTATATTGTAGATAAAAACTAAGCCATCATTTATTCTGCAAAGATGACCTGAAAACTTGAATTGTAATGAGTCTTGTTGAGAACATAATTTTCACTAACTCCGTCAATGTGCGGCATCAACACAATAATAATAATAATAATAATAATAATAATAATAATTAGGGTAATAAATAGGGCTTTCCTTCTCTCTTTGTTACTGTTGTGGGATGGCCCCTTTTTGTATACAAGAATGGACTCAATTGATGTGTACATATAATCCTGTCTATACAGAGAACATTAGTTGTAAAGAGTTGCTGAGACTCTGCAACTATAACACTGTCAGCCTTCGGGTAGAGGGCGCTCTCTGCTTCCGAGCAGGGAGCAATAACCCAGTCGTGGTTCCGCCGAAGGGTAGAAGCACGATTGGGCAAAAATAGACAGACATCTTTTGGCCGGGCCATATAGCCCGGAAATCCCAGTCATAACTGACCATGTGTCACATGTTGCCCTTACTGGGAGGGACAACTATATATAGTTGTAAAGAGTTGCTTAGTGGGTCAGTAAGTTGGTGTAGAGTTGGTGTTGTTTGGATATAGACTCATTACTCGGACATATTCTTTTACTTCAAGACTATATATTTATTTCTACTAATAGTATTCCCGAATTGACTAACCCGTGTTCCAGTTTGTTAATTGGAGTAGATAGATCTATCTATCGCCCGGTTCACACTCCACCCACCACCTACGTCTATTGAACAGGTTAAGAGGCTCATCCCTTGTTCCCTGTTTAGGATGTGGTTTCCGGCTTTCTCTTTTCCAATCTTTTCACTATTACGTAGCCCCCTGCACATCAGTAGCGTTACCGACTTGCTCGGGTGATACGATTAAAAAAAATATATCTTATTCAATACAACTTACATTTTCTCTCTCCATATCTGTTTTTCTTATTTATTATTTTGTGTGGTTTCTCACCCGGAATCCACAACAGTTACCTTCTTTCTTTTCTTAGAACTTTTCCCACTCACCTTTATCATATAGTCACATTCTTTTTTTATTCAACATTCATATTGCTTTTTCATACTTCCTTCTACTTTTTGTCTCTTTCTTTCTTTTTGTTCTTAATACTTATATCATCTTTCTCTCCTCCTCCTGATATTATTGTCTTCTTTCTTTCTTTTTTTTTACCTTGTATCACTTTTGGGATGTGCGTAGTGGTCCAGGGGATATCGGCTCGGAACGAGAAATTGGGGAGCCGAGTTCGACTTCCAGTTAAATTCATTGCATTCACTTACGCGCAAATACCCTTGGGAAATGTATTAATCCGTCTCTTCCTTCCAGTTATGGGATAAATAACAGGATAGATTGGGTTCTATAGCCTTGGCTGGCAACCAGTCTACCGCAGAAGGCAATGGCAACCTACTGCGGGATAATCTTCTGCCCAGTTAGTCATGTCTCTTTCGAGACATGTTCACCCAAGCGTGTATCACGTATGGCACTTAACTGACTGATCACTTTTCTCTATCTCCTTCCTCATCAAGCACCCTACTTTCTTTCTTTTTTCTTTCATTCATTCTTTCTTTCCTTCTTCGGTACTCTTCTCTACTCCTTCCACATATAGTCACTGTCTTTTTATGTTCTTTCTTCAGTACCTATATTGTTTTCTCTGTTAATTTCTTCCTAATCTCTCCTTCCTTTATTCTTTCTTTCTTCAGTATTTATATAACTCTTCTCTACCCACTTTCTCTTAATGTTTCAGCTTTCTTTTTTCTTTCTTTCTTTCTTTCTTTCTTTCTTCAGTATTTATATTACTCTCCTCTAACCCTGTCATCTTATAATTTATTATCTTGATTCTTTCTTTCTTTTTACTTTCTTCAGTACTTACATGACTTTTCTCTGCCCACTTTTCCTTAATGTCTCATTCTTTATTTATTTATGTTACTTTCCTCTAACTCCGTCATCTTATAGTTTCCTTTCTTTCTTTCTTTCTTTCTTTCTTTCTTTCTTTCTTTCTTTCTTATATCCCTTTACCCTA
>JBBBDQ010000410.1:27500-62500 GCA_037127315.1 Ascarosepion bandense | reverse complement strand
GAGAATTTAACGTGGTTTTTTAAGAAAGCAGAACTTCGGCCTCCAAAATCGTTCAATAGATAACTAGAACTATAATGTTCAATAAATTATTGATAAATCTTCAAGAGAGAAAATGCGTTGCTAAAGAAAATTGTTCTTTTTGTCTTTTATAAAGATATATTTTATTTATATCGAAATGTTTACATACACCTCCAATAAGCACACACATATATGCGTTAAACACACACGTATATATATACATATATTGTACCTTATTCCTACCCCATGGTGTTTTTCTCAGCGTACCTTAGATGTGGCTCAAGACTGAATATATGAGCCACCCAGTGAGGATCGAATTAGCTACTAAGTCCTAACCGTTCTAGTGAGACAAGATTTCTAATAATTACACCAGATCGGTGATGGTGTATTTTAAGTGTACTTTAAAGATGGCACAAGCCCGAAAATATGAGACACCCAGTGAGGACCGAACTCACTTTTCTTTCATAATTGATCAAACAAGTCAAGGTGGTTAATCATTACACCACGTTGTAATGTATACACTACGTTGTAATGCACTAATATCTTTCTTTAAACGTTGCACGCTCCAATGCAATGAAAATGTGTTTTACTCGATATGGCCTGCTGAAATGCAGCCCGGTTACGGGGAATGAAAGTGCGAGAAATGACCGCGTATAAGGAGGAATCATGAAAGGACAAAATATGAAATGAATTCAAGAAGATAGAAAATGATTGACGTTGCATTTAAATTTTTTAAAAATGTAGTTATCAAATGGGCGTTGTGGTGCAGTGAATATCGGCTCGGAAAGAGAAATCGGGTAGCCGAGTTCGAATTTCAGTTGAATTCGTTGTCTTCACTTACGCGCAAATACCCTTAGGAAAGGTATTAATCCGCTATTCCTTCCAGTTATGGGTTAAGTAACAGGACAGATTGGGTTCTATAGCCTTGGCTGACAATCAGTTTACCGCAGAAAGCAATGGCAACCTACTGCGGGATAATCTTCTGCCAAGCCAGTCATGTCTCTTTCGAGACATGATCGCCCAAGCGTGTATCACGTATGGCGACTAACTGACTGACTGTTTTAAAGCAATTATATTGCTGTCGAAAATACGTATTTTCAGCTGTTTATATGGATGTATGGATGTACCTGTTGGTATCATAGATCTAGGAATTAGCATACCAAACGCAAAATCTGATCGAATATTGGAAAGGCATGAATCCACTTATCACATATAGCACTTAACTGACTGAGTTATCAAAGAAGCGAATCATCGGAAGGGAGGCCAACGGGCGGGAAATGAGAGAATAGAAACTGTTGGAGTAAAAATGGTGGTTGCATTCAAATATTTCAACGGTAAACAGGGTGGAACTTGGATGCAACGCTTCATATTGTCGGGGCACGAGGAAAATATACAGAGAAGCTACGTCACGGCAGTAGGAAAGTAACTGCTGTCCAGATGCCAGAACAGATCCATGTTAGGATTTTGTCAAGAACCAAGAGATGAATAGCTAGAGCACCAGACCGAATATGGCACCAGTATTCAATGCAAGGCCGCAATGTGTTACTCTTTTTTCTTTTTTTAAATCATTTCCACCAAGCAATTACTGATTAAAGTGATAAAAAATATTTTCTTTTTTTCAAAATCAATTTGATCCATGGCTTCAACAGACATGTGAAAACAATTGTGTATGCAAACAAACCTAGTTCATTAGAATATTTGAAAGCTAAAATAACTAATGTGATTTCAGGCATTACTGTAAATCAGTTGGCAAATGTTTTCTGTGAACTACAAAATCATATTACCCTTTGTATTGTTAATGATGGAGGACATGTAGAAACTTAAATAAAATTTCAATAAAACCTGAAAAATGTAGATTTACTTCTTTCTAATCCTTTTTACAAATTATTTCTATCGCAAATACAAATAAAGTTATAAATTTTTTAAAGTGCACTTGAACTTTATGGATACCATATATATATATAACCATTTCTCCCAAGCAAGGCAGTTTTGCTACCATTGGTGCGCATGGGGTGACATGAAAAGAAAGTGATGAGAAAGAGGGACAGCTTATAGGGGGTATCAGTTAGAGGGTAAGACAAGGATTAGAATACTGGTGTCATGAACGTGGAGTGGACGGAGAAAAGACCATGAGAGAAAGGATGCGAGTCAGTGAGATTGGAGGTGACTATTGATGTTACATTTAAATTCTTGGAGATGATAGATGTCTGGGAAGCAAGTATACGGAAAAGAATTCTACAGGCGGGAAGTGCAAGAAAAGAAGCTACTCGAGTAGAAGCTGAGGTTACATTTTATTGGTTTTACTGTAAAAGAGTGGGACCTAGTTGTTAGGCTAGTAGCTCGAGTAAATTCATACTTAGGGGCACCAGTAAGCTAAGTTCATCGGAGCAGAAGACATGAAAGTATTTGTAGAAGAGACATAGGGAAGCCACATTACGCGGTGAGAAACTGACTGCATCTGAGCCACCAAGTCGAGATCGATCAAATTACAGATTCTACGTTGGATTTTGTTACGCACCCCGAAATGAATAGCAGGGGCACCCGACCAGCAGTATCCAATACACGGGCAGATGGTAGATTTATATATGTACAGGATGGATTCAGACGGGAAAAACGTCCTGACCGTACATAGTGAACCGACCTTATTAGCAGCGAATTTAGTTATGAATTCGATATAGTCATTCCCCTTGAGGTAAGCCGACAGAGTTAACCCGAGAAGACGCAGTGTTTTGCTTTCAGGGTGGCTAACTTGATCCATGCAAATAGGTGGTAGAAGCGATTTTCTCTGATGGTTAATAGATATTAAATTCGTTTTGGAAGTATTAAAATCCACGAGCCATTTCTAACCCCAGTCCCTTACATATTATAGGTCCTTTTCAAGCTCAGCAGCGAGGTTCACTATATGCCGTGCCTCTTCGGGACATAGGTGATCATGACTCTTCAGACAGGTGACTGATAAAAACCTTTTTTATAAATCTGAATTTGAATTGGTATCTATTTTGCAGCACCAAATAAATAAAAAAACACGCAGAATACTTTTGTTGTTGACTACAATACACTTGCATTCAGAGAATAAGTATACTTTTTTTTATAGTTTCTGTTCTATTATTGTCATTAAAGTAATAATAAGTCAGTGGTACATTTGATAACGAACTGTTCATTCCGACATCTAGAGTAAAATATATATGGTCGTTTCGTATCATGGAAGAAGACGTGCGTGACTTAATGATCCCAAGAGCAAAGCCGCCTGAAGTTCCAATTTCAATAGGTCCACTCATAGCGGTAAGGTTCTGGATGAGAGACCTGAATGAACTCGACCAATCCCAACGGCGGAATAGGCAAAGACCTACACCATCTCAGTGACCAAACCGGTGGAAGAGGGCAGCGCCAGTCGGGCCGACGTAACCAAGTCGGACTTTGAGAGACCAAGCACCCGACAGACCGATGCTACCAGGTATGCCAGAACTCAGCTGTTTCAATCTTCTTTGAGCCGCAAGTGGGGCGGTTCTGGCCACCAGAATCAAATTCACGCGAATAGCTTTGTCAAACTCTCTTTGATTCATAACCATCTTTGTCACTGCCATCACAACCCGTCAGTGAGAAAGTGACTGCAGTCAAACTGCTAATTCAGGAAGCGATTTTCTGGGGCGTCTAGATCTTCACCACGCTCCCCATTATCTCCTGGTAGATCTCAGCGGTGAATCTCAGGCCCTTTTGAAAGAATGCTGAGGTTCTTCTCTGTTGAAACGAATTTCCACTGAAGAGAATAGAGAAAGAAGATGACGATCCCGATGTTCGAATGCGAGCAGGGGCCGACGACGATATTCATATCAATATTTCAAGCTTAGTCTCAAAGATTGAACCCCAGTCTTTGGATATAAAATGATTAGTTTTCTTTGTTTAAGCAAGCCGCAAAAGAACAGTGTCTGAATAAAAAAAATATTCAACACGTTTTTTCTTTTAATAATAAATAATGGAATATATTTTGAGAATTATTTTATTTTTCCTTAGTTTTTTTTTTATTTTTTCGCTTTCCGAATGAATTTTTTATGCAATAACACTAACTTGCTTATCTTGAGTCTTTCCTAGCATTGTTGAGCGCCAGTTCTCGCCACTAAATCTCGTTTTGAGTCTCGTGATAAGGAAAATCGATTCACACCTGAAGGCCTCAACACGGCCTTTTCGAGACTTCTGTGCTTATCTACATTGTATATTAGCTTACTGTAATTGAACATGAAGACGAATGAGTGCCTGTTTTAGTGAGAATGCGTGTGTGTGTACGTTCGCGCGCACGTGTGTGTGTGTGTGTGTGTGTGTGTGTGTGTGTGTGTGTGTGTGTGTGTGCTTACGTGCATCTATAAATATAAATAGCCTTTATATGTTAAAGCGATTTTAGTGACTACTTCTGTGGGGGGGGAGAACATCGCCAAAATAGTCACCTAAAATTTTTCAATGCCTGCCGAGAACAAATATGACTGACAATGGGACATGGCACAAGAATAAGAGACTAACTTTCTAAAGCTTCTTACTGTGAAAATGAGAAAAAACACTTAGCTTTTCAGAAACAGCCAACCTTAGCACGCACCTTGTATGTCATCACTGCATCTCCCATAGTCATTACATATCGCATTATTAGCCACTTTTAAATTTACCTAAGTTTTAGAAAAATAATGAACGGATTCACGCAAATATTTTCTCTATTAATGTGCAGGATATTTCGGATTATATGCAGCAATTATCGGAAATTATGTATCACTTTTACGAGATAGGAAAAATTTCAAGCAGCTTACCAGATTTTCAAAGTATCTTATTGTTATCTATGTTATTGAAACTACAAAAAACTTTCTGTTTTAATAAAAATAACAATGACAGAACATGTGCAAAATTTGCAAAGCTAGATTTTTGCAAAAATATGAAAATACCTTATAATGATTGCAGAAACAGGTTCAAGAAGCTGTATATCCATTGGTTTTGTTCGCTGTTGTATTTCTGAATATGAAATAGACTCCACGGAAACCAGAATAGCCTTCCAATGTCCTTCTTTGTTCGTAGATTTCCAACTTGCAGAACTGGTAGAAAGCCGGCGAAAGTTACTATTTCTTTTGGTTTTTTATTGAATTTTTATAAAGACCAGGGCAAAATTGTTCAAAGTTTTCTGAATTCTTTTGTGTTTCATAATCCATATAAAAAAATAGTATTAGAGATAACTGGTTGACGGTATTTCATATGCTTAAGCTTCGGCTCACGAGTCTTTCTAGGGCAGTGATTCCCTTATTTTTTTCCTCTGGGACGCATTTTTGGAAATAAAATTTACTCACACCTCAGCAAATATTTATGTGGTAAAAATACTCTTTTTATAATAATTTCACCCCAAGCAAAGCAGGACCACAATTGGTGCGCAGGTGGTTACAGCGAGATAAAAAACAATAAACAGAGTACAGGGGTGCCAAAGAAAGAATAAGAGATGGATTTTATATAGGGTTGTGGATATGATTTAAGGAGATGTATGGGATTAGGGAGATAGAAGATAGCAACTGTTATTACATTTAAACTAACTGAGATTGTATCTATCAGGGAGGCAAGCAAAAGGAAGGAAATTCTACAGAAGGGAAGTGCGAGAAAAGAATCTGTTAGAGTAGAAGCGATGGTTACATTTAACTATTGGATCTAAATGCCAATCTAGTAATACGAGTAAATTTGGGAACACCAGCTAAAGAAGCTTTACTGAGTAAAAGCCGCAAAAATATTTATAGAAAAGACACAGGGAAATCACAACCCATCAGTGAGAAAGTGACTGCAGTCAAACTGCTAATTCAGGAAGCGATTTTCTGGGGCGTCTAGATCTTCACCACGCTCCCCATTATCTCCTGGTAGAACTGAGCGGTGAATCTCAGGCCCTTTTGAAAGAATGCTGAGGTTCTTCTCTGTTGAAACGAATTTCATCCAGGACCAGACGAGCAACAGGCAGAACGACAGGTGGCTCTGTAAAGACATCGAAGAGATTCCTGTCGTGCAGCATACGAGGTTTCATGGTTCTTGGCGTCATCTCCAGCGAGGGGAACGTCATGCCTCAGTTCTTCTTTCAAAAGGGCCTTAGAGTCACCGCTGAGATCTACCAGCAAGTGCTAAGGAGCGTGGTGAATCCCTGGATAGACGAGATCGCTGCTGGACACCCCTATGTCTTCCAGCAGGACTCCGCTCAGGACTCCTTGCACTCAAGGCAAAGACAACCTAGGCGGGTTAAAGAAAGAAAATCTTGTATTCGAAACCAGAGCATTATCTCCTCCTATTTGCGGACCCTAGTTACTATATTCATAATACTTGATACAATGCAACATTATCACAGTGATAAAATCGGTCAATAATTATTTATAACCAGCCTTTGAGATTTCACTCGCCCGATCGACTCAATCGATTAAAAATAAATTGGGCGATTAAAGTTTATTGATTCACTCGCCCGCGGTCGATTAAAAACCTCGCAATGAAATATGTCCTTCAAATATAGAAAAAGTAAGTTTGATTCCTTTTACAACCCAAAAGTATGCCATTGAAGATTCACAAGTTATTTAGAATGACCTACAATGACATGAGTGAACTATTTGGTCTCTCTTTTATCGCCCTGGTCTCTGTAAACATTAGTTTAATTAACGCTTCCAGAGTAGAGCCAAAATGTCTCTGTCGCCCAGATTAAAGGCACTCACAGATTTTTAGAAACTCATTTGGAAAAATGTACATCTATATTTCCTCCCCGCTTACGAAAAGTAAAAACGAACATTTGAAGGAAAGAAAAGAAATACGCATACTTTTTTAGCCACGCACCGAAAACCAAATTATACAAGTAAGTAATTCTTTTATAGAAAATCGTTGAGAAAATCAGATTTGTTATTTTTTATCATCTATGAGATGGAGGTTGTAATCAAACAAAAGAAAAAAACTACGAATTTAGTTGCCTCCACTCAATTGCCAAAAAAAAAACAGCATATCATGATGTTAAAAAGACTCGAATTTAATAAAAACAAAATTTTATTATCAAAATGTTTATGATATTATTAAGAGGAAAGATCAAATTTTGTTGTTATTATTTTTTAATAGTTTTCTAATTTTTTCTAACACGTTCGAAATTTTAATCCAAATTTCATTTTTTATATTCCGTCAGTGATTCACG
Source organism: Ascarosepion bandense (assembly GCA_037127315.1). Taxonomy (NCBI): domain Eukaryota; kingdom Metazoa; phylum Mollusca; class Cephalopoda; order Sepiida; family Sepiidae; genus Ascarosepion; species Ascarosepion bandense. The sequence goes on along the minus strand of JBBBDQ010000410.1, from coordinate 55,317 downwards.
CAATGTTTACGTAAGGCGAACAATAAGAAAATGGAGTCGATCGAGTAAAGTGATTTTGGGGTGAGTAAATTTTTCCTCACTCTCAAGCGCCGGTCGAGTGATTTCTTTTTCAAATCTCAAAGCTGCTTATAACTATTTATACTCGGACTCATGCATGCATTTACAAGTAATCCATAATAATGTTTTAAAATTTGAAATCATACTTACTTTTGGTATAATTTTTTTAAAACTGTTTCTAAAACTTTGTCTTTCAATCAGTCCGCCTAACATGTTATCTTCTGCTGCACCAATGAGGCGCGCCGCACGGTTTTGGAACCACTGCTATAGGATGTCACTTTATGCAAAGCTGCCAAGGGAATGTTTGACTGCTTTCATCTACACTCACTTCTTCCCAGTCATTTAAAGATGACATGCATAGATCTACAGATCGCTCTCAGTTCCATCTTTATTTCTGAAAATCTTAGGTATTAACGATCTAGCAACTCATTCACTTACTTTAGGAGGACACGCTTTTCGAAACGATTTGGTAGCCAGATCAGGTTCCTTCAATTTTAAAATAACGACTCCGATTGCAGTGAATGGGATTCTGGTCTCGTTGGAGATCTTTCTGCATCCCGCCCGGCAACTATAACGGCCAATTATCACCTCACTAAATTCCTGAGAGATAGTTCCATTTGTCATAGCCATTGTGAAGGCCATTTAAAATGGCCAAATCTTCATATTTATGTCAATTCAACGTACACGTAGATGTTGAAAGTTGTCGATGTTGATACCTAGCATACGCTGTAGAAATTCGTAACTTAATAAAGTTGAATAAAAGTCAATCCCAAATTGCAGTTTTTATTGAGCCGTATCTATACTTTTGGAATGTGTAAAAATATTTAGCATTTTCCCTCTGTTGTATGTGTCAAGAAGGGGTTCCACCAAGGCACAAGAAAGCCCTGGTACAGGACCTGCTCTAGTGAGCTTTCATCCCTGGCACTTTCCAAAAATAATTGTCTACTTAATTTTTCTATATCTTAAATATATTATACTAAACAGTATTTTAGAAAACATATTCGTTACCAACGAGTCATTACTAGTGTTATTAACTACTGTTAAACATAACTTTACCTAATCATGTGTCATTCTTATGACCTAGGACATTGTATAATGTAGTTTGTTTGTTTTTGAGGCTTAACGACCTATCAATCCTTATGGGATCATTTAAGGTCATAACCTAATGATTTTGGGTAAGGTTATTTTATTTTTACAACATTTTTCTTTTCACGATTCATTGGGATTTGTTCTTAAGAGCAGGGTCCCCAAGTCCTACCCTTGTTATTTAACCCATAACTGGAGGGAATGGACGGATTAATACCTTTCCCAAGGGTACCAGTGCTTAAGTGAATGCAGGGTATTCAACTGGAATTCGAACTCGGCTCACCGATTTCTCTTTCCGAGCCAATATCCACTGCACCACAACGCACATCCGTCACTATACGCTTACAGTACCTGGTATTCCCAAGCGGTCACCCATCTAAGTACTGACCAGGCTCAACGTTGCTTAACTTCGGTGATCGAGCGAGAACCGGTGTATTGAACGTGATAGGCCTTAAGCCTCGTATAATGTAGTAATAGTGTTATAGGACTTATATTATTCGGACTATTGTCCCCATCTTTGTAGCCATTTGTACGATGTTTCGGCCGTTATACACCTTCTCCAGGTGCTAGGAATTTCGAACCGAACCCTTTATTACAATTACCGGGGTATATGATCTTCATTCCTTGCGTAGTAGTGGCTGTTATTGTAGTCATGAGTTATCTGCCTCTAACTCTGTAAGTTACTTGCTCACTCCTGCTAGCCCCTGAAGAAGGCAGGAGTGTACAACTGCGGAAACGTCGTACAAATGGCAACAAAGATGAGGACAATAGTCTGAATAATATAAATACTGTAAATAATACCTCATCTCAAAACAAATAATAGATTTATGTTTTGCAATTATGACACATGATCGCGACTGAAAAAAAACAAAGAACTATAAGTGTATTTATGAAGACTTGTAACTGGTAGCAAAGATTTATCTAAGACTAGCAGTATAGCCAGGCGTTGTTCGGGTGTAATGAAAACTTTAAAACTAATCCATGGTTCTGGAGCTCAGACTCTTTGGACGTTGGCACAAAAGACTAAAATGTTTCCAGTTAAAGCGAAACCGTAGATTGAAAGAAAAATGAATGGATGTAAGTCAAATTTTGATTACCTGGTATCGATTTATACATATATATATTATCGATTTTCTGCACTATTGTAAGAACTGCAACCGTGAAACTTCTGAATATCGCTTCTTATGTCTTTGTCTATGAGTGTATCAAATATGATCAAAATCGGACCACTCCTTCTATAAAATGATTTTTTCGATTATCGATTTTTGATATTTATCGGAGGTATCTCGACACAAAACCTAGCTAAGAACACTCGCAGACGCTTATAGTACAACTGTGTAAATTTTCACGAAAATCGGTTCAATCCGTTTCGGAGTCTATAGGTAACGGATACACACGCAGAGAGACACACAGACAAAGTTCCATTTATAAATAAGTTTAGATTAGATTAGATTCTATGTGTGTACACGCGCATAATATCTATTTCTTTATCATCTCACCCCAAACGTAGGACCTAGAATTGCGCCTTGGCGTACACCAGTGTTTGTGTGAAAGGAACTGGAAGGGAGCCCGTTCAAAACGACCTTCATTTCACAATTTCATAGGAACAGACAGTGACATACGTGATACACGCTTTGTAAGATCATGTCCCGAAAGAGACATGACTTACTGGGTATAAGATTATCCCGCAGTAGGTTGCCATTGCTTTCTGCGGTAGACTGGTTGCCAGCCAAGGCTATTTAACCAAATCTGTCCTATTATTTAACCCATAACTGGAGGAAGTGACGGATTAATATCTTTCCCAAGAGTAGTTGTGTGTAAGTAAATGCAAGGAATTCAACTGAAACAACCGGATGAAATCAAACAATAGTCCCTAACCCTGTCAAACGCTTTCAAAATAGCTCGAACTTCATTGTGATTATCAAGAGCATTATATACATATTCGGTGATGGCCATTAACACATCAGCGGTAGAACAAGCAAAGCGGAAGCCATGCTGATGTTCTCTTTCAAAGAAATTTAGAGATTTAGGTTGTATCAAGCCGTAAGGAAAATATATATTATTCTTTTTTAATATATATCTGTGTGTGTTTGTGTGTGTGCGTGCGCGTGTGTGTGTGTGTGCGCGCGCGCTCGCGTGTGTGTGTGTGTGTGCGTACGTGTGTGTGTGTGTGTGCGCGCTCGCGTGTGTGTGCGTGCGTGTGTGTGTGTGTGTGTGTGTGTGTGTGTGTGTGTGTGTGTGTGTGTGACTCTAAAGAAAGATTCTTTGCTCTTTAGTAAAGAATCAGTCAAATTTCGATAAGCCTTTTGCGCTTAACGCACCAACACACGTCTGTTCGATTTCCATTAATAAACTGCCAAGGAACAAAAAGGAAAAGAAAAAAAAAACGCATAAAAACCAAGCAGAATGACTCTGATCGTGTGCCAACCGTCCCTTAGGGCAACGTCATTTCCTGCCCGTCATCTAAATGCAAATGTCTGTGGCGCCCACGTCTGCGTAGATACAATGTTGCTAAAAGCCAGGCCTATACTTCAAGGCGTGAATTGATAGAGAATTTGGTCCTTTGATGGTGACGGACGCCAGATGCCGACGAGCTAGTTGTATGCGCGGGAGCGTTTGTTTCGTTCTGTAATTTGGCTTGGAAAATGCAAGTGTGGGAAAAGAGTGACAGGGAGGAAATAAAAGACAACTGAGTCGTTCCTTCGAATCTGGTGAGTAATGGCGTCTCTGATGGCGGTCACGTACTTTTAATTCAGAACCCACGCCGAACGGCACACCGTTTGAGATTTATTGGTTTTCGATTTTGCGGGGGAGGTCGATGTCGATGTTTCGTTGATGTGTGTGGTGGTGTGGAAGTTAAAAAAGAAGAAAAGTTGCGGCATTAGGGTTGTGGCTATCTCTGAAGCTTACATGTCGTGGGTAGGGAGTATGCGGTTCCTGGATTGATTCCAGATCACGGACGGATTTTGCAAGGGCCGCATGTGCGCAGCACGTTATCGGAGGCGCAGGGGACTGATTGCTCCGCCGAAATAAAAGACTTCAGTTCTGCGCTTATGCAGTAAATATTTCATTTCGTCTTCAGTTTTATCCTAGATTGATATTTTATGTATTGCAACACGTGTCAAAATTATAAATTGAATGAAAAAGCACAGGATAAAGTTACATTATGTTTACATCATCTGCGAAACCCAACTCTGTTCCCATCAGGCTGGATGGTGCTAACCACTATGAAAGAGACTCGCTGCATCTTCTCCAGTTAACGTTCTCAGCTAACTGTGGAGAGACTATACCGAATCCATTACTAGGTCAGCTGCTAAGAAATTTGGTTCACTGTGTCGTAAGAGACAATTTTTCTCTTCAGAATCTATCTTCAGTCAGTTAAGTGCCATACGTGATACACACTTGGGAGATCATGTCTCGATACAGACATGACTAACTGGGCAGAAAATTATCCTGCAGTAGGTTACTACTGCTTTCTACGGTATACTGGTTTCCGGCCAAGGCTATAGAACCCAATTTGTCTTATTATTTAACCCATAACTGGAGGGAAGTGACGGATTAGTACCTTTCCAAAAGGTATATTTGCGCGTAAGTGAATGCAAGGAATTCAACTGGAATTCGAACTTGGCTACCAGATTTGTTGTTCCGAGTCGATATCCACTGCACCACAACGCACATCCGAATCTATCTTACATATCTATGTCTAGCATTCGTCCAGACTTAGGATATGCTACAGCATAGGCTCCGGTACTCCTGCTATTTACTTTAAACACCTTGATAAAATCCAAAGAAGAATCAGCAATATTACTGATCCTGATCTGGCGTCTCGGGTTCAGTCACTTACCCACTGCCGTAAAGTTGCTTCTCTCTGTCTTTTCTCTAAATATTTTCATGGTAATTGTTTGGATGAGCTTTTCGCTAGACTGGCGTTGAGGTCTCATCACCTTACACTTGAACTGGCAATATGTAACCGTCAATTCTATACTAACAGTTTCTCTTCTTGCTTGTTGAACTTTCTTCCGGCTTCGTGTTTTCCAGCCAACTTTAATCTGCAAAAATACAATGCCAATCGCTGTCTACTGTCCTCCTGATTTCTCTATCCTCCTCCCGCTCATTATTAATATTTCAGTTCCTAATTCTTCTACACCCAGTAATCCCTTGTCTCTTTACTGTATTGCGTGAGGTGATTTCGTATATAAGTCGATTTTGAAAATTATATCCAGACATGCCTAACGGATTAAAATATAATTAACAACACGCTTAATGCACTGTTAAGATAGCAAAAGATGCCTTCCAAAAGCTAAGCAAAGTATTCAGTCAGTTAAAAACAATACAAGCATTCAGTCTGTTATGTGCCATACGTGATACACGCTTTTGACGATCGTGTCACGAAAGAGACATGATTGACTGTGCAGAAGATTATCCCGCAGTAGGTTGCCATTGATTTCTGCGGTAAACTGATTGCCAGCCAAGGCTATAGAACCCAGTCTGTCCTATTATTTAACCCATAACTGGAGGGAAGAGACGGATTAATACCTTTCCCAAGGGTATCTGTGCGTAGCTGAATACAAGGAATTCAACTGGAATTCGAACACGGCTCCCCGATTTGTCGTTCTGAGGCGATATCTACTGCACCACACCGCACATCCAAAGCAAAATAATACGAGACAATAAAATCTCATTAGAAACGAAGAAATAATAAAAATAGTCAATATTTAACAAAAATTCTTCTTTTATGTGCCATGTCTCTTCAGGACGAAGGCGATAATAGTCCTCCACATCTTCCTGTGTCATGTAGCTCTTAATAAGCTTGTTTTTTTTCTCTCCCAAACATCGTTCCACTATCCATTTACTCAAGCTATTCAAGTATCTTATGTATTGCCTTTCTCTTTCTATCAATCTGTCCTGGGCGTATCAGATTTTCCAAGTCCTCCTTCCTCATTATGTGCCCCCCAAAAATTAGGTGTCTTATGTGGTTTTATTTTTATAAAAACCTGAAAATGGAGGAAATGCCAAAATTCAAAATGGCGTTGTCTATTTTTAGAGCTTCTTATTTAAAAAGTATATCAGCAGAAATCCTGAAGATACCATGGACCGAAGAATTGAGCAGCGACGAGGATTTAGAGAAAATAGAAACAAAACGAAAACTTAACACAAGGCCAGTGAGACTCCACATGCCATCCTCTACCTTTACAAAAACCAGATCAAGGCGATAATGGGGTACTTATTTAAGCAGGAGCTGCCTAATCCTCACTTGCCATCTGACAGAGTTCAAAAGCACCTCCGAGTCCTTGTGGACAAAAAATTATTTTCCAGCCGGCAACCCCTCTTTCCCAGACGAGATGTAGTAAGTCTCTCACTGCTCTGTCGCTACTTCCATGAAAAGTGCTCTGACGAACCGCATTCTTTGATTTCGGCAGTACTAACTTTCAAGGTTAATACCCGCCATACCACTTACATAGTAGCAAACCACCCACATTATCCCCGTATTCCATCGGTAAGTTTCACTCGAACAGCTTCTTCTCCTGAACTCCTGCTCTCTGAAACTGACTTCCAAGAGGATGTTTCCTCGATCATTGCAATCTTAACCTGTTCAAGGCGAGGATGAACCATTATTTTATCCGTATAAATTACCTCAATGTAACCTTCGATCATGAGAGCCCTTAGGCTTTGTACTGGGGGAATCGCATTGTAAAAAAATATAACAAGAAGAAAAGAGTGCTTTACTGCAACGTAATATTTGTCCTAATACATGTCAGTTTAGCTTACGGTCATATCACGTTAAGTACACCGCTCGATCAGCGAAATCAAGCAACGTTGAGCCTGGTCAGTACTTAGATGGGTGACCTCTAGAGAATACCAGGTGCTGTAAACGTTATTGACGGATGTGCGTTGTGGTGCGGTGGGTGTCGGCTCGGAGGGGGAAAACGGTGAGCCGAGTTCCAATTCCAGTCGAACAATTTGCATTCACTTACGCACTGGTACCCTTGGAAAAGGTATTAATTCGTCCCTTCCCTCCAGTTATGGGTTAAATAACTGAGGTCTGTTGTTCATGCGATTTGTGGCAGACGTCTGCACCGATTGTTTGTTATCAGCAGTTCCAAAAATTGTGGATGGTGCTACACAAGCCTTCACCACTTTAAACAATTCTTTGTGTGGTAGTCTAACCGAGTTAGACGCTCATACGTCGAAATCGACGGGAGAGTCCATAATAACATGTCAGTGAATACTGGATAATCTCCTCACAGATGAAGAAAAAGGAAGAGCAAAAGTAGAGACAAATATGAAAATTGCAAATTAGAGATACCAAAATCAACTAAAGACACATATTTAAATATCGTAACACTGAAAATCAGAACGGGCATTGGGAGAGTGAAAATCAGAACGGGCATTGGGAGAGTGAAAGATGCCTTTTAAATGCTAAGCAAAGTATTAAGAAACAAATTTTACTGAACTGTTACGTAATACCCGTCTTCCTCTATGACCCAAAAGAAATATAGTTCTGCAGAGGGATGATGAGAATACCATTGACTGAACTCTGGCAAAATTTTAAAGAAAATGGCGACGACAAAACACTTATACCTAACATTAGAAAGAGACAGTTGAAATTTCTAGGGCATATAATGTTGAAAGAGGGCTTAGAAAATATGACACCCACAGGACAGAGTGAAAGCAAAAGGGACAGATGAAACTTAATGGAAATAGTTAATATTTCGCAACAATTCTTCTTTTATGTACCATGTCTCTTCAGTACGAAGGTGATAATGGTCCTCCACATCTTCCTGTTTCTTGTAGCTCTTAATAAGTTTGTCCTTTTTTCTCCCAAACACAGTTCTACTATCCATTTAATCAAGCTCACTGATACACTATGCCTCCTAAGTATTAATATACAGTATTCAAACTTTGATATTAAAACTATAGATATTCAGGGAAGTATAAAGTTCATGGGAGTTCTTTAGACTTCTATTTGAGTCTCTTAGAACTGCTAGGCAGTTGATATCAGTCGGCAGTTAGCCGAACGCAAAAGAGTCAGTTTTCAGGGGAAGATTACCAAGTTCGTAACATTTTGGGTACGTTAAGTCGATTAGCAACAGGCATAACACGATTATAACCTTCAGTGCGAAAACTACTTCTTAAACAAAAGTTTGATGACTTAGCATGAGAGTTCACTTATGATCAGAAGGAGAGTAAACTGCTTTCCCTTTTTAGAGGAGTGAAGGCACCGATCCTGGGGATTTCAATTAAATGATCAATGTAATATCGAAGCTAGAATAACAGTGATCGCGAGGACTGTACAATTTTTTTACCATTATGTGACAAAGGGAGCCCGTACACATACATACGTATGTAAACGGGTTCCCTTTGTCACATATTGCCTCGGTGTGGAGGATCGGTAAATATAGATGACGTGAAATAAATTTATATAAATTATAGCAAGTAATTGAAAACTAAATTATTAAATTGTCCTCTGAGATTCAAGCCTGGTTTATATTGTGCCGATTACCACCACATACCGAGACGCAGCTTCAGGACTATACAACTTCTGACACAAACTTCCACTTCTTCGATTTGAACAGTCTTTCCTTCTAGGGAAACTTAGTCACACAGCCACGTGGTTCATTTCTCCGTATGAATGCACGCAAATACACATACGCACAATACATCTACATCTATAATTATTACTTTCTTACTGTTTTCCCATTGGTGTCTACACACTGGCAGACTAGTATATTTTCTCGCTTCTGCTAATCATCTATTAGTTACGAATGTAACTGTCAAAAATGACGGGAAAATATTGAAGAGGATTAGAGGATTATTAGCTGTTTCCTCACAGATTATCCTCCGAGAGGAGAGATAAATATATAAATATAAATATAAATACACAAAGGTCTTTATTATTGGAGAGGATATGAAAATGCATAAAAATATCCTTAAATTATTCTTTCTCTCATTTTAGTTCTACAAATTTTAACAACAGTCATTTGCATGCAACAGTTTTGACTGCCACTGCTTTCTATTTTGAGGTAGAAGTACTGACCGTAACACTAAAAATTAAAAACTTATGCACAAGTATAATACCAACGACATTGTATTTTTATCAATTTTTCAATCACTACCTTACTAATTACACCCGGTCAGTTTGTACAGTCATTGATATATATATATATATATATATATATATATATATATATATATATATATATATATATATATAATTGTTTTATGGTGATTTCAGTATTGGAATCAGACGCTGTATACACAAACAATACGCCTTAAAATTTAATTGGGGAGGAGACGAATCTGTCAATTTGTCGAAAATAGGCCATGAGTTTTCAGACAGTGACAAGTCATATACCTACTTTCACTTTCACTTTCAGTATCGATAAACGCAACAAGTAATAACCGCATGGCAAGTCTATTACTGGTGTCGTTCTGTGTGTCTTTCTTTAGAAAGATTGATTTTTTTTCTTTACTCATTCTTATTGCAAGAGAACCAGTCTGGTTTGTAGGTAGGTAAAGCATCGATATAACACTGTTGTAGCTATATGAAAAGAAAATATATACCCAGCTAATGTACGCTTATGGAGTGTGCACGGGTATAGGAATAAATATGTATAGATATATTACAGAATTGTATCTGATTTTAGTATGACTAATTCATTATATAATTAATAGAAACTGTTGATTTGTTCAAAGATAAAAACCGTTTTCTTTCAGTCGTGTTTGTTTTAATTATTCAAATACATCTGTGTTATCATCACCATCACCACCATCATCATCATCGCTGTGACGTATCCATTCAGGAAGTGATTGTCTTTGGCTCCTCATGCCAATAACATTTCCACCGAGCTTCTCTACGGCATATGATTTCATTTAATTTATTGTGTTCCTCTCGAATTTATATTTAAATAAATATTGTAAAATAAATTAAAATTAATTTCTATTGTAAATTATGTGTAATACTTTTTTGCTGTTGGCTGGTTGTTTTGTTTTATGGCATGTCAATCTCAGTGGGTCATTTAATCTCAACAAAATTTTGAAATAAATTCATATGTATATGTCTCTATTTTTATACTTTCATAATGTTTTGAACACAGTTTGTGATAGGATTAACTATTTGTCCATAGCTGGGAGACAAACAGGTCCGACCACTCCGTGTGAGGGTGGACTTGGGCACAACAGCAATTAAAAGGTGGTTCTATACTCCTCACAACGTCCTAATCAGAGACCATGCTGCTGGATGCAGGTTACCATCACACACAGGACCGCTTTTTATGCTGTAAAATAATTATCAATTCAATAACTGATAGCCTCATTTGATGCTAACATTCAGGAGCGTGACTCCTTGCGCCTTCCTGTATTAATGTCTTCCGTTAACGTGAAATGAAAAGATTATATTGAATCAATTGCTAGGTCTGACGCTAAGAAAGATCGATGATTTTCTCGCCAGAATTTATCTTACATAAGGGGCGTAAGACAAAGATGTGTTTTCTCACCGGATCTTTTCAATCTTTTACAGCGATGCAATTATGAAAGAAACAAAAGCCTTGCCAAGATTCGACATTGGCGGCCACAATCTCAACAATATGACCACAATCTCAACGGATGACACAGTGCTGATAGCAGACACTAAAAGGAAAATGAAGAAACCTCTGCAAAAGTTAGCAAATGAAAGTGAAAAAGAAAGGATTGAGCATAAACCTCAAGAAAACTGAATGTATGGTCACCTGCAAAAAGAGGAGACCAATATGTCAATTGCAAGTCCGAGAATCTAAAATAAAACAAGTAAAAATATACAAATACCTGGGAAATGTTTTGACAGAGGATGGAAAGTGTGACACGGAGATCCAAAGACACATTGACAAGACCAAAGACGCATTTCAGAAGCTAACCAGAGTACTGAAAAACAGGAAAATCTCATTAGAAACAAAGAAAAGAGTGCTGGATTTTTATGTGATATCTATCCTTCTGTATGAAAGTGAGTGCTGGACGATCTCATCAAAGATGAAGGAGAAGCTTGAGGTAGCAGAAATATGGTTTTACAGAAGGATGCTGGAGATACAAGGGTGCAAAGGAAAGGATGCAAACAAAAAGAAAACATAATAAATATCAGGAAGAGACAAATGAGGTTCCTGGGACACGTAATGAGATCGGATAATGGAAGGAGAGACAGGGGAAAGCAGCGCGAGACGTACTTGTTAGGTCTGAGCAAATGGATGGTGGGGCGGGGTTTAAAAGAGATACCAAGAGAAAAATTATTGAGAGCGGCAAGAGACAGAGCCAAGTAGAAGCCCATGATCGCCTACGTCCCGAAGAGACACGGAACATAAAAAAGAAGTTTCATCCATGCCTTATATATCACTTTCACGTCACGGGTGGTTCTGCTGTATATTTAGAGATTATTCATAAAATCTGAAAAATAATCAGAAATATTATCTTGCATCTCGGTTTCGATCCCATCCTCACTGCCACAAAGTAGCTTCAGTGTGGCGTTTCTATAAACAATTTGATCTTAATTGCTGTGACGATCTTTCCTCTTTGATACATCGACTTTACGAATTTAAGCACAGTACTAGATTACCTGACATGATCGGCCAAAATGTGTATCACTTAACTGACTGATTAGATTGGCGACTTTAACAACTGAAATTGCTAAATGTAACTGCAAGTTTTGTGCTAACAGTTTCTTCTATCGCACTGTGAAAAATCCCTTCCGGCTTCTTTCTTTCCAGTCAAATTCGATCTACAAAAATTTAAATACAAATGTCAGTCGTTATCTTTTTGTCTCCTTGATTCCTGTTCATTTGTTGTTTTCTCTCTTTGATAATGTTTTTCTTTTTCACATATTTTTTCTCAATCAGTAATCCTTTTAGTATTTTGGCAAGTAGGTTTATTTTATCGTAAAGTATTCAATATCGGGATGGTGATAGAATGTTGATAAGCACAAAGCGTTTGTGATTTTAACTGAGCAGGCTCATGACGACGAGTGAGAACACTACTATGATTTTCTCACTCGTCGGGGTTGGTTTGCAACAAACTTTTGTGCTTATCAATATATATATATATATATATATATAATAAAAAGTGCGTGAAGCCGTGAACGGTTCGTTTAAAGAGTAGATTTATTATTATTATTATTATTATTATTATTATTATTATTACTTGCTTCTTGTATGATACATTTAGTGTCCATAATAGTATTTCACAATGGCGTCAAAAATACCATTATGGACACTAAATGTATCATACAAATAATAATAATAATAATAATAATAATAATAATAATAATAATAATAAATTATCGTAAGGCATTCGATAGTGTGTCACATTCCTGGATTTTAAAGACTTTAAATATATACAAGATATCACCCTTCATCATCAATTTCATCAAACAGTGCTTGTCTATATGGAAAACAACCCTTTACCTCAATCATATAATTGGAACCTATAAGTCTGATGAAATAAACACCAAAAGAGGTATATTTCAAGGTGATTCTTTGTCTCCATTACTATTCGGCATATCATTAATAGCACTAACCAGTCAACTTAATAAGACAGAATGTGGTTATAAAATAGGCCAAAAGAAAATATCATGTATTTTACATGGATGACTTAAAGTTATATGCTAAGAATGATACTGAGCTGGAAGGTGTTCTGCAAACTGTAAAATGCTTCAGCGAAGATATTGGAATGAAATTCAATTTGAATAAATGTGCTAAAGTTTTACGTAGATCAATACAAGAAACATCCTCAATTAGCTTAGACCCTGCTGTAACAATAAAAGAATTGAAACCAGAAGAAGCTTATAAATACCTAGGTGTAAATGAGAGTGAAAAAATTAATTATAAAAAAAATGAAAGAAATAGTGCGTAAACAGTACTATAGAAGGCTACGACTGATATCAAAAACTGTATTGAATTCTCAGAACAGAATTATGGCTTGCCATCCCAGTAGTCCAATATAGTTTCAACATTTTACACTGGACTCAAAACGACATCAGGCGAATGGATTCTAAAACAAGAAGGCTTCTTTCTAAGCATAAGATGCATCATCCAAAGGCTGATGTAGACCGTCTATACATACCCCGTAAATAAGGTGGAAGAGGTCTTATTCAGCTAGAATTGTCATACAAGACAACAACTATTGGCTTACTAACATAAATAGAAACAACAAAGGACTGGATGATACAATTAGTCAAACAACATGAAAACAGAAAGAAAAAATATTCAATAATAAAAGAAGGCAGTCAATACAAACAAGATTTACAGTTAGTAGATTCTGTAGGAAAGCAAAACAGAAGCCAAGAACCAACTATTGCGGCAAAAAATATGAAAATGAAAGCCAAAGATAAAGCTCTTGAACAGATGAAACAACGCTGGCAAGACAAACCTCTGCATGGTCATTATCCAGAAAGTGCCAATAAATCCAATGTTGATAAAGTTAATACTCATCGATGGTTACGTGCATCTGGATTAAAGTCTGAAACTGAAGGCTTTATTCTTACAGCACAAGACCAAAGTCTTTTCACTAGAAACTTTCAGGCAAATATTATGCATAATAATATGGATCCAAAATGCAGGTTTTGTGATAAACACCAAGAAACAATAGACCACCTAATCTCAGGCTGTTCTGTGCTTGCTCCAAATGAATATAAAAATCGCCACGATAGAGTTGGGCACTATTTACTTTGGACAATGTGCAAACATTATGGAAAATCTGTAAACAAACACTGGTATGAACATCACCTAGCACCGGTTACAGAAATAGAAGATGTCACCATTCTATGGGATTACACCATCTACACAGACAGAAAAATTGAAGCAAACAGGCCAGACATTATTGTTAAAAACCAGAAGGAGAAAACTTGTCTATTAATTGATATGGCTTGTCCAGCGGATTGTAACATAGCAATCAAGGAATTTGAAAAACTGTCAAAATATAAAGACCTGGAAATTGAAATAGAAAAAATGTGGAAATTGAAAACAAGAGTTGTGCCAGTGATAGTAGGTGCACTTGGAATGATAAAAAATGGAACAAAACAACACATTGAAAGAATCCCTGGAAACCCCAGCTTAAGAGATATACAAAAAATTGTCTTATTAAGTACAGCCCACACACTAAGGAAAACTTTATCTATGTAATGCTAGGGATGATAGGGAAGATAGAAAAACATAAAATGGAGCCATAACAACACGCCACAACCTGCCTTAGGTCTCCCCGCAGACTTGGTTGGTAGAGAGACCAAAGCAGAAATCGAGATATGATGAAAAATGACATAATAATAATAATAATAATAATAATAATAATGCGATTGGAATTACAACGAGAATGACGTGTTTTTCTGAGGCTCCTGAAAACGTAACGTTTTTTTATCTAATGAAATTTTGTTTTACTTTTTTAAACGTGAACATTAATTTTTCTTCGTATATTATTTCATTTATCTCTTGCTTCTTTAAATGATCCTAATAGATTTATCAACTAGTTTTCTTATTATTCATATTTCCCTTAGTTGTCAATATTTCGAAATATTTTTAAAACTATGATAATCTTTCTTACAAACAAAAAATAAAACAAATCAACAGGAAAAAATACGATGAAAACCACTAAAAACAGTTTGATACAATTTATACGATATTCTTTCTTGAAAAAATACGTATTTATTTATTTTTATTTATTCATTCATTTTATTTATTTATTTATTAATTTATTTATTTATCGATAAACTTATTTTCGACTACTTTAATGAAAGAATAACAGAATATACAGTGGGCGAACAAATTATTATTTTTAAATTTCACGGCAGTAATAAACTTAAACGTATGTCAACTTTTTCTTTTCCATTAATTATTTTGTTTTAACAATTATTTTTGTTACAAGGACTAGTGATGGTAGCAACATTTTTTTCTTTTAACAAAATACTCTCTAAGTGTAGTGATGTTTTTCCGTTGAGCGGCAGTTACTTCCAAGTTTGTTTTTTTTTAACCAGAGTTTTTCTCTTTGAATTTTTTTCTATATGAAATTCTATTTTACTATTTTAACATAAACATGAATTTTTATTTATATATTATTTAATTTATCTGTTTCTTCTTTAAATGATCCTAATAAATACAATCATCAGTTTTCTTTCATATTTCCCTTAGTTGTCGATATTTCAAATAACTTTTTTAAACTATTATAATTTTCTTAAAAACAAAAAACAAAACAAAACAACAAAAAATACGATGAAAAACAGTTTGATTATAATTTCTACGATATTCTTTTTTAGAAAGAATACGTATTTATTTATATATTTATGTTTATTTATTTATTCATTTTATTTACTTATTTGATTTATTTTATTTTGATAACCCTATTTTCGGTGACTTTAATGAAAAAAATAATTCAATATACAGTAGACGAACAAATTATTATTTTTATTTTAAATCTCACAGCACTAATAAACTTAAACGTATGTCAACTTGTTCTTTTCCATTATTTTTTTTAACAATTATTTGTGTTACAAGGACTAGTGATAGTAGCAATAATTTTTTTAGCAAAATAATCTAGTGTAGTGATGTTTTATTTCGTTGAGCGGCTGCTACGTCCAAGTTTTTTCTTTTTTTTTTTTAACCAGCGTCTTTCTCAATCGCGTCTCTGTCAGCTGTCACTTGGCAACCCATTTAGGAGAAGAAAAAAACGCCGAGCAACAACCCGCAACTCAAGGTGTTAATCTTGCCGAGGAGTGAATGGCTACTGCGTTATGAGGTTACATACGATCCCCTACAGGCTTCGGGACCCTGTTTGTAAAAGACCGTTACCCAACGTGCCAGGCAACTTTGGATGTACTTTTGGACCTGTGCGTCACTCGTGGGAAAAAAATGAGAATTACAAATAGAAATAAAAAGTCCACTATAGCTTTTCCAGTGGATAAACAGAGAGCCCGTTCTTCAGGAGGGAACCTACTTGAGGTCGAAAAATCTGCCATAGGAACAAACTTCTACACAAAGAATATCTTCAGGTCCCCACAACCAGGATAATCGTAATGATGTCCCTGAAAATTCTCCAGCTAGATCTGTAACCGTATATTTAAAGAAAGAAAAAAATAAGATAGTCTCGTGAGGAGTACAAAGTAGTTATGACTGCATTTCATGAAGCGTTACTCAAACCTCAAAAAAACATCACTGGCCAAACATATGACATTTGCCGAGAAAAGATTGGACAAACAAAAAGAAAGTTCATTGACGAAAATGAATTAGCCAATGTACGAAGAGACATCATGCGAAATAACCGATTGACAGAGGCTGAAATTAATGAGAATTGCAGCCAGAATAGACGAATTAACAAAATATGAAAAGGAACCTGAATCAGAAATAAATGTAATAACATCAAACAAGCCACAATTCATAATGTAGAAACCGTGATACACACAAATCACTGTGAAGATAATGCTGTAAGTTTAGAAGTGCTGGAAAGGTGTGATCTGAGTCAGTTACAAGACGGCAAAGAAACGAGTTCAAAACACATTGAACAGAATTATTTTACGGAAAACAAGAACAGTATACAAAAATCCAAGGAAGAAATCAAGAACCATATAAGTCAGATACAAAATATTGCAATGGAGGAACGAGAACAGCTCCCAAAATTACAACCAACAATGCATAACCTCGAAACTATTAAGCTCTACAATGCAGCATTCAAATTAATTTTGGATGAAGAAGACACTCATATAAATCTCAATAAAGCAATATATGCATCAGCAATAGCAGCAACAAAAAAATGAACATCAAATTAAAAAACAAGGTAGTCTAGCAGAGTTGAAAATCCAACTTGGAAAAGAAAAATAGAAATCATCGAACAACTTAGAAGTGAACTATCAGTACTCGATGAACTGACAAGAGGAATAAATGTAAGAACTAGAAAAGGCAGAAGAGTTGAAAGAAAATGCAACCTTAGAAATGAAAATGAAGTCCTATCAACTAAGGAAAAAATAATGCAAACAATAATAACTGAAGGATCAAAGAATAAAACGCTATGAGAAAAGATCAAGATTCTACAGACAAAACAAGATTTTCTAAATCTATGCAAAGAAAGTTTACAGGGAAATAGGTAAAAAAAGAATTGAAGTGACAGTCCCCACCAAAATGGAAGAAGTTATACAGTTCTGGGAAAAAATATGGGCTTGCCCTCAAGAATATAACAAAGAAGTAGATTGGATTGCGCAAGAGATAGAACGAATGATAAATAAACCAAAACAGATATAGGCTGGAATCACAGAAGAGAATATTAAATGTGTACTGAAAAAAAGCACACAATTGGAAATTTCCAGGAATAGATAAAATTCCTAACTTTTGACTATATTATTTAAATACAGCACATAAAAAATTAGCTAAAGAACTTCAAGAAATGGTTAATGATTCCACTAAAATTCCTGCATGGATGACCAAAGGAATTACATTTATTCTACTCAAGAATAGGGACACAACCAACCCGAAAAACTACAGACGAATTACATGCCTTCTGACACCATACAAACTATTAACATCTATTTTAACAAAACAGACATATTTCTGCTTAGAAAGAAATAGCACACAACCGCTTGAACAAAAAGGGTGAAAACATGGCTGTTACGGATGTAAAGACCAATTAGCTATTAACAGAATAATCCTGGAAAACTGCTACAATGCAAAGAAAAATCTTACTACTGCCTGGATAGATTATCGTAAGGCATTCGATAGTGTACCACTTTCCTAGATCTTTAACTATATACAAGATATCACCCGTGAGCATCAATTTCAACAAACAATGTATGTCGATATGGAAAACAACCCTTTACCTCAATCATATAATTGGAACCTATAAGTCTGGTGAAATAAACATCAAAAGAGGTATATTTCAAGGTGACTCTTTGTTTCCCTAACTATTCTGCAAATTATTAATAGCACTAACCAGTCAACTTAATAAGACAGAATGTGGTTATAAAATAGGCCAAAAGAAAATGTCATGTATTTTACATGGATGACTTAAAGTTATATGCTAAGAATGATAATGAGCTGGAATGTCTGCTGCAAACTGTAAAATGCTTCAGCGAAGATATTGGAATGAAATTCAATTTGAATAAATATGCTAAAGCTACAGTTTTACGTAGATCAATACAAGAAACATCCTCCATTAGCTTAGACCCTGCTGTAACAATAAAAGAATTGAAACCAGAAGAAGCTTATAAATATCTAGGTGTATATGAGAGTGAAAAAATTAATCATAAAAAAAATGAAAGAAATAGTGCGTAAACAGTACTATAGACGGCTACGACTGATATCAAAAACTGTATTGAATTCTCAGAACAGAATTATGGCTTGCCATCCCAGTAGTCCAATATAGTTTTCTACATCTTACACTGGACTCAAAACGACATCAGGCGAATGGATTCTAAAACAAGAAGGCTTCTTTCTAAGCATAAGATGCATCATCCAAAGGCTGATGTAGACCGTCTATACATACCCCGTAAATAAGGTGGAAGAGGTCTTATTCAGCTAGAATTGTCATACAAGACAACAACTATTGGCTTACTAACATAAATAGAAACAACAAAGGACTGGATGATACAATTAGTCAAACAACATGAAAACAGAAAGAAAAAATATTCAATAATAAAAGAAGGCAGTAAATACAAACAAGATTTACATTTAGAAGATTCTGTAGAAAAGTAAAACAGAAGCCAAGAACCAACTATTGCGGCAAAAAATATGAAAATGAAAGCCAAAGATAAAGCTCTTGAACAGATGAAACATCGCTGGTAAGACAAACCTCTGCATGGTCATTATCCAGAAAGTGCCAATAAATCCAATGTTGATAAAGTTAATACTCATCGATGGTTACATGCATCTGGATTAAAATCTGAGACTGAAGGCTTTATTCTTGCAGCGCAAGACCAAAGTCATTTCACTAGGAACTTTCAGGCAAATACTATACATAATAATGTGGATTCAAAAATACAGGTTCTGTGATAAATACCAAGAAACAATAGACCATCTAATCTCAGGATGTTCCGTACTTGCCCCAAATGAATATAAAAATCGTCACGGTAGAGTGGGGCAATATTTACATTGGCCAATGTGCAAACAGTATGGAAAATCTGTAAACAAACACTGGTATGAACATCACCCAGCACCGGTTACAGAAATAGAAGATGTCACCATTCTATGGGATTACACCATCTACACAGACAGAAAAATTGAAGTAAATAGGCCGGACATTATTGTAAAAAACCAGAAAGAAAAACCTGCCTATTAATTGATATGGCTTGTCCAGCGGATTGTAAGATAGTAACCAAGGAATTCGAAAACCTGTCAAAATATAAAGACCTGGAAATTGAAATAGAAAAAATGTGGAAATTGAAAACAAGAATAGTACCAGTATTAGTAGGTGCACTTGGAATGATAAAAAAATGGAACAAAACAACACATTGAAAGAATCGCTGGAAACGAATCAACAAAATATGAAAGGGAACCGGAATCAGAAATAAAAAGTAGTAACATTCAATTCAGACAAAGTAGCTTCCAGCAAATTTTCTGATCAACAAACCGCAAGCAACTTCGAGAATGTTCTAGACATTAATTTTAAACATAAATTTATTTATCTATGCTTGTTGGGCGATAAAGGCATAAATATATGTTAAGTACAGCCCGCACACTAAGGAGAATTTCGTCTATGTAACGCTAGGGATGATAGGGGAGATAGAAAAAATATGAAATTGAGCCATAACAACACACCACCATCTGCCTTAGGTCTTGCAGCAGACTTGGTTGGTAGCGCGACCATAGCAGAAATAGAAATATGATGAAAAATGATAACAATAAATCTACACTTTAAATAAATCGTCCACGGTTTCTCGCACTTTTTATTCTATACCAATTTCTCTCGTTGGAACAACCCTATTTCTGTTTTTAATACATATATATATATATATATCATAATTTTGTTTTTACAATGGTTTATAAAAGCATTATATCACTGCATAATTTTTTTTATATTTCAGAACAATACTATTCTTCTTCAGGTGATATGTTAAATAAATGGTGAAAATGCTGGAACAGTGTGTTTTAATCTACGTGTTCTTTCACTTTCTTATAATATATATATATATATATATATATATATATGTATATATATTTTATTATTACTATTATTATTATTATCATTATCATTATTATTATTAGAAGTTTATAATGAAAACATAGTTTACTGCAGCACAGGAGCCGTTGTGTTTCGGTAGAATCTTGTCAGCACCTCCTCAGGCAGTGAAATTTCATTCTATATTCAAAACCTCTTTCTGTAAACAGAAGGAGCATATATTTGGCCTTCAACTCATTTCCATTTAGGAATTTTGTTTTCTCTCTCCCACTTACATCTTATTCTGTTAATTAAATAATCATTTATTCATCTCGATTTAGCTCTGTTGAGCGAGGTGCGAAACCAGTTTGCTCGCCCGTTTTTCAGTTTATTTTTTAATTATAATCATCATGAGTGTCAATAAAAATAATTTTTGTCTATTTATAGCGATAAAATCATACTTTCATATATATATATATATATATGAGATAATGATATACATTTTTATATATCAAGAACAATATTTTGGAAATTGTATGAAAAAAATGGAAAAAGTTTACTTCTGGGCTTCATCAGAATAATTTTTTTATGTTAACGATAGCTTCTGGCGGTTTTAGATCTCTGTAGGATTTTTTATACATCGAACCGAATTCATTTAGATGTTTTCTTTTTCTTTCTATCACTTTTGTTAGTAGGAATCCCCCCCCCCCCATATAATAATAAATATAACATGAATGGTGTCATGTAAGAGCCTATGCAGATATTTACTAAAGATGACTTTGCGATTAAAACATTTACGACACTAATTTGTAAATATAAAATATTTCCTTTACTGTAAATGTAAAACATTTTCACCATAGTTATTGAACATTGTCTGATGACGAGATAAAATGTCTAAATGTCGAAACATAGAAATTTCCGTGTCGCAACGTAAATTCAATTAATTTTAAATGAAAAAAATGATTATATCATGCTCTATGATCTACGTTGTATTGAGCACGTAAAAAAAAGAACAATAAATGCCGGAGAGTTCGGGGTTCTGAAACTGTTGGTTTTCTTCATCTGGATATATATATATATATATATATATATATATATATATATGGTTAAATAAAATAAAGACAAGAGGAAAACTGTATTTTAAATCGCCTACGCGTTTCGTCCTGTGATGGACTTTATTAAGGCAAAAAGACGAAATGAGCTTTATTCTAAATTACGTATCTATAAACAAACAGTGTTGGCAACCAAAAAGACGCTCACAAATCATTTCAAAAGATCAACAGAATATTTTAGTTTATTTTTAGTTTTATACTAAAACAGACTAACATACATAATAAAAATTTCAAAGAAAACAGTTCAATTCCCATCATTTTAACATCTCGTGACTTTGCGCTACACATGAAGAAATTCTAAAACAGACAAACACACGAAATAAACAATTTTCAAAGAAAACGGTCAAATCCCGTTCATTTTAATATCTCGTGACTACACATGAAGAAATTCTAAAAAACCTAAAATATTCAGTTGATCTTTTTAAATGATTTGTGAGCGGTTTTATAGTTGCCAACACTTTTGTAGATATGTAATTTAGAATAAAACTCATTTCGTCTTTTTACCTGGATAAAGTCCATTACAGGACGAAACGCGTCAGTCAGTTAAGTGCCATACGTGATACACGCTTAGGTGATCATGTCTCGGAAGAGACATGACTGACTGAGCAGAAGATTATCAGTAGGTTGCTGCAGTAGACTGGTTGCCGACCAAGGCTATAGAACCCAATCTGTCCTGCTATTTAACCCATAACTGGAAGTAAGAGACGGATTAATACCTTTCCCAAGGGTATTTGCTCGTAAGTGAATATAATGGATTCAACTGGAATTCGAACTCGGCTTCCCGGTTTCTCGTTCAGAGCCGATATCCACTGTACCACAACGTACATAGGTGATTTAAAATACAGTTTTCCTCTTGTCTTTATTTTATTTAATCATTCTGTCCTTAATCTCAGTTTATAACTGAATATATATATATATATATATATATATATATATATATATATATATATATATATATATATGAGCTCAACATACGGATCGGAATCCGACAAAATGAATAGAATAAATAAAGAACAAGTATGAAAAAAGTGTCTTTAATTTAACGTTTCACTTATGACAAGCTTCTTCAGAGATTTAATAAGGACGAATGATTTAAAAATCCGACAGGCAGTATTTTTAAATGAGGTATAGTTTCAAAGGTCAGATTCGTGTCACGTGTGATAAAGCAACGGATGAATGAATATTAAATGTAGAAGATAAAAATTGCGTTTGTTTAACTGTATGTGTCAATGCGTTCTTTTTAAATAAAATAAGAGAAAACAGTTATGAATGTATGCGTTGAGAGAAATCAAAGTCTGGAAACGATTTTCATTCTAAATAACGTGAGAATCACGTATGAATCAAAAGCGAAAAATATTTTCGTTTAAATTCTTGCGAAAATTATGTTAACAGAATCTTTTAATGAAATAATAAATTACTAAATAACGTTAACAGTATCTTTCTGTTATATTTCTTTCTTAACATCTTTCCCCGTTCTTTACTACATTAAATTCAGACAAAGTAGCTTCCAGCAAATTTTCTGATCAGCAAACAGCAAGCAACTTCGAGAATGTTCTAGACATTAATTTTAAACATAAATTTATTTATCTATGCTTGTTGGGCGATAAAGGCATAAATATATTTGTTTATTGTTTTATTTAGTTCACAGTTTGAAATTTTAAACAATATTAGAGAAAACTGTGAAGTGTCATTATGCAGAATAATATCATTATGCAAATGTGCAAATATATAACATATATATATGTGTGTGTGTGTGTGCGTGTGTGTGTGTCTGTCTGTCTGTCTGTGTGTTTGTGTATGCGTGCGTGCATATGACATCTACCGATACTTGACGTCACGACCATTTACCTGCTCGTGAACATTTAAATATAAATTGTCCAATGTCTGAATACTTCCGTCTTTCATCAGGCAGATGTTAGACAGTTCATTTTAGTTACATTAGACAATCTTTATCTGTAACCAAATTTTTTTCAAATGAAAATTACTACCCATATATATATATATATATATATAGTGTATCGTATTTTGGCTTTAATTTCAGTTGAGAATAAAGACAATAATTCTCCAACATTTGGATATATTTATTAAGTTGGTTCTAAGCTTTCGGCTCACATGAGCCATCTTCAGAGAGGTTATAAGGACGGTAACACAAAAACATCCACCATCAGCGACGATTTTATCTTGTGTTGACATAAAACTCCGCTAAGCAACAGCAACAGTTACCAAAAATAGAAAATGCAGTTCGCAAATTTGCAACGCGGTTCTATGTCAAAATACGATGTTTAGAACGGCTCATGATTAAAGATAATAGGCATTCATTGTCTCATATATTTAACAGTATATGTTTAGAAAAAATATATATATGTATGTGTGTGTGTTCTAATATATATATATATATATATATATAGGTAGGTGTGAGTTTGTAACCCTGGGTTTCACGCTTTTGCGATCGTCAGACAAAGTGATTATTTTTTTTTTTAAATTGGTTATATTCGTGTATTTTTGTGGAAGTGGGGGGAAAAAAATCTGTCGTCACGACAAACGCAGACATACACATATATACAATTGTACACCCATCAACGCGCGCAAGGACACACACACACACACAAACACACACACACACGCACACACACACACACGTACGCGCGTTCGGTCACTGAGGCCTGCATAAACATACACATGCGAATCGTGCGGGGTTCGGTATATATATGTATATGTGTGCCGTTGCACATATACACACTCATTCGGTTGGCATATTCGAATGGTGTGTAGCGATGTCAACGCGCGAACAGTTGTCGATTTCTCGTACCTACACGTCACGACAGACGTAGACATATATATATATATATCTATATATACATTTGTACAGCCATCAACGCGCGCAAGGACACACACACACACACACACACACACACGTACGTGCGTTTGGTCACTGAGGCTTGCATAAACATACACATGCGAATCGTGCGAGGTTCGGTAAAAATATGTAGATGTGTGCCGTTGCACGCATACACACTCATTCGGTTGGCATATTCGAATGGTGTGTAGCGATGTCAACGCGCGAATAGTTGTCGATTTCTCGTACGTACATATGTACTTTTGATGGGGTCTGTGTGAAACTATGGTAGGTAAGAATTGCTATTATTTTATTTAAGGTTGTATTGTTATTTTTTGTTTTCGTTTTAAAGTCGGTTATTGGCTTGTTTTATTATTTTTTGTGGTTGCGTATATTTACATGGTGGATATTCTAATTTGTAGTGCTTGTTAGTGTTTATTAATTATTAATTTTACTATGGCAGAGACGTGTGATTTTTTTTTATCCGTTTGGCATAAATTGTGATAATAGGTATTTATTTTCATGTCTGCATTTGGAAATTAGTTCTGATCTCATGTTTAGTAAGTTCTTTTGTGGGGTACGTGATATAATTGCTACTTTCTCATGTAGACAAAGTAAACATTTTTGTAATATTGTTGTAAGCAGGTGCTTTTTTCAGTATTTCCCAGCTTATTGTTGGTGAAATATTTCTGTCTTTTAGACGCCATACATATGTTGATAGTGTAGTGCTGTTCAAGTATTTTCTGTTGGAGAATGAAAGATTGTGGTTGTTATTTCTTTTCTTAAATGGTCCCTCAGTGACACCGATATAGTACATCGTGTTGTTGTTTGAACTTACCTTGGCTTTATATACTATATTTGTTTGCTGGCAATTTCTCTGGAGTGGGCATGTAGTTCCGTTTCTGCAGTTGCATTGAGTTTCTTCGATTGCATTATTGTAGTTTGTTAATTTTTTGTTGTGGCTTTTTATTATTTGTGTAATATTTTTTGTGCAGCTGTCACTAATTTTGACGTTGTTTTTGTTGAATATTTTTGCTAATCGGTTTGTCACCGGGAAGTGTTTTTCTAATAAATTCAGGAATGTCTTACCTATGTTTGTTTTGACGGCTTTGTTGTATGGTGGATTGAACCAGATGATATTTCTTTTTCTGTTTTTGCTTTTTTGTTGCGGAGGTGTATAAATGTATATATGTGTATGTCTGCGCCTGTCGTGACGACAGATTTTTCCCCCACTTACACAAAAATACACGAATATAACCAATTTTTTTAAAAAAATTAATCAGTTTGTCTGACGATCGCAAAAGCGTGAAACCCAGGGTTACAAACTCACACCTATCTATATGAATATGTTTGCCCTATCACTGATATTGAGCGCTTTTAAATAAGTACCACGCATATATAATATGTAAACAATATAATATATATAAGAAATTACATATTTATATATATATATATATTGATATTTATAATTATATACATACACTTTTCACACACACACACACACACACACACACACACACACACACATATATATATATATATATATATATATATATATATATATATATATAAGAACACACACACACATACATATATATATTTTTTTTTTATATATACACTAGCAGTATAGCCCGGCGTTGCTCAGGTGTAATGAAAGCTTTAAAACTAATCCATAGTCTTGGAGCTCAGACTCAGCCTAAAGAATATTTGTGTGAAGTTTGGTGAGAATAAGATAAAAATTGTGGATTTGTACAACGGACATACAGACAGATCAACAGACACACACACAAACATCTTGCTTTTATATATATATTATCGATTTTCTGAACTATTGTAAGAACTGCAACCTTGAAACTTCAGAATATCGTTTCTTATGTCTTTGTCTATGAGTGTATCAATTTTGATTAAAATCGGACCACTCCTTCTATAAGCCGATTTTTTCGATTATCGATTTTCAATATTTATCGGGGGTACCTCGACACAAAACCTAGCTAAGAACACTCGCAGAGGCTTATAGTACAACTGTGTAAATTTTCAAGAAAATCAGTTTAGCCGTTTCGGAGTCTATAGGTAACGGACACACACACATAAAGTTCCATTTATAAATAAGTTTATATATATATATTAATCAATTCAGCCCAAACACGGCGATAAAGCCACTAAGAAGCAAGGGGTTATTGGGAATGAAAGCGATGAAAAACTTTAAAAAGACAGGAAATCCGATAATAGTATGAATTAGTAATAATAGTATAAAAGTATAGTTTTGACGTATGATTTATAAGGATTTATAAGGAAACCAAATTACTAAACATGAAACTGAATAAACCTGTAATCTTAAGTTAAACGTATAGAGTTGGAGTAGAATTTAGAAGGAACAGGAAACCAAATTACTAAACATGAAACTGAATAAACCTGTAATCTTAAGTTAAATGTATAGAGTTGGAGTAGAATTTAGAAGGAATAGGAAACCAAATTACTAAACATGAAACTGAATAAACCTGTCATCTTAAGTTAAACGTATAGAGTGGAAATAGAATTTAGAAGGAACAGGAAACCAAATTACTAAACATGAAACTGAATAAACCTGTAATCTTAAGTTAAACGTATAGAGTGGAAATAGAATTTAGAAGGAACAGGAAACCAAATTACTAAACATGAAACTGAATAAACCTGTAATCTTAAGTTAAACGTATAGAGTGGAAATAGAATTTAGAAGGAACAGGAAACCAAATTACTAAACATGAAACTGAATAAACCTGTAATCTTAAGTTAAACGTATAGAGTGGAAATAGAATTTAGAAGGAACATATATACTAGCGTTTGTATGCATTGTGCATATGACCCACTAAAATCTTACTTGCATGCGCCGATAGCTTAGAGTTAAAAATCTTATACTGGTGTCAAATCGGTCGGGTTTCTATTCTGGCTGGAAGCAATTAAATGTTTAACTGTACTTATGAGCTGTGATACAGTGAAACAGGACTGTCTGCAGATGACTATATATATAACGAGCAATATCAAATATGCAAAAAATGTACTGACACAAGTCAACAGTTATAGTGACTATATCCCTACACGCAAAACCGAAAGGGAAATGACTTTATTGATCGATTATAGTCAATAAATACTTGTTTTATCCTTGATTTGAAGAAAGCGATCCCTTGAAACCTTTATTGAATCTTTCGAAGAGTTGAGTAGTTTTAATTAATTTAACTTCTCTCACGAATCTTAGCTTTTCTGCGACACACGCATTATATTTTAGTCATTCTCGTTTACTTCCTCTGTTTAGTAGGGAAGATTTCTCGACCTGATAAAGTGCAACATTCTGTGGACTTGTGTAGAGGATGGCATAGATTATTATGTAATTTTTAAAGTCAGTATTTACGACAGAAGCGCAATGTACCCTCGTTAATGCACCTTGGGATGTATTTTTAAAGCGCGGTTGATATCTGACACCATGTTTGTAAGTGAAAAGCTCAATTCACGACGGAATAATTTTGTCGTTTTTAACTCTACAAAGCTTTATGTCTATCGAAATTGTAGGACACAGTTTTTTGGTCCTTGACAAGAATAAAATTTTTGCCTTTCAGGTAATGATTCCATTACCTGATTGATTCGATGATCGCGTTAACTTTTT
>JBBBDQ010000410.1:0-25000 GCA_037127315.1 Ascarosepion bandense | reverse complement strand
TAAGCATTAAACCTAACCCTGCTACTCTACGATGCCAAGAACTAGGGATGTCTTGGGAGATTAAAAAAAGGATAGTGTTTTGGTATGTTACTAAAAATGTGCCAAGATAAAAGTTGGTAAATGTCTCACCGTTTCTACTCACATCGTTTTATGGTCGGGGAATATTAATACTTACAAGATAGATAGATAGATAGATAGATAGATAGATAGATAGATAGATAGATAGATAGATAGAAATGGACAGGCTGCGATAGCTAGATAGCTCGCTAGCTAGATAAATAAATAGATAGATATCGACTCTGTCATCGACTTTTTGATGTATAAGGACCTGTTAATTCTTTTTAGAACTCAACCGCCAGGCTATACACAAATGATTAGATTTTAGTGACAAAGAACTGTGTAGTACCAGCTACCCATTTCCAAAGAACTGATAACAAGGGAATAGTTCTCAGTGTCACACAAAGTCTATGAGAAACACAAGGATTGTGTTTCTTTGATCACGATTTCAATCATAGACGTAGGAAGCGTACGACAAGAGTTATTCAAACTATTTACATTGATCGGACGCTTGTCCTCATATTTACTGTCATATTCACGATGTTTCGACCGTACGTTCCGGCCTTCTAGTGATATTCATTAGAATTTCGAATTGAGCCCTTTCTTTAGTCCACGGGGGAAATGACATAATTCAGTGGATAAAAGCGTTAAGTGAATTGATCAAAAAAGTGATTTGTCCAAAAGATATATGAGTTCAATTCCCGGTTTCAGCGAAGAGAAAAACATTTTGGAGAATTATCAAGGCAAATTAAGTAAAACTGAGATATCCGAAGGCATGGTATGCGGATTTAGAACAATTTATTCCAGTAAACTAAACAAATGAATGGTATACTAATAAATATATGCGATATATTTTGGAGAGAAAAATTGTCTATCATGACGTAGTGAACCAACTTTCTTAGCAGCAGACATAGCAACTGATTCAAAATAGTCTTTCAACTTCATTTCAGCAGATACTTCGTAACGAGTCACTCTCCTGAAGGTCGGAATCAGTTATGGAGAAAGGCGTCTCTCAGATAATTAATAAAAAGCAGTTTCCCTGTGAAATTTTTAAAATAAACAAACCATTCCTTGTCCTAGTTAACAGTAGATTGTGGCTCATTTTTAAATCAGCCCCTTATCTGACCTTATCAAAATGACTAGACTTACACTGGTGGCAGAAGCAAATAGTTGTGCCATTAGCATGGATTCTAAGTTAAGAACTGATGCAATCAGGAGTGTCATTAATGGAAATTAGAGACAAAGTAGATCTAAACTTATTTATAAATGGAACTTTGTCTGTGTGTGTGTCTGTGTGTGTGTCCGTTACCTATAGACTCCAAAACGGCTGAACCGATTTTCTTGAAAATTTACACAGTTGTACTATAAGCGTCTGCGAGTGTTCTTAGCTCGATTTTGTCTCGAGATACCCCCGATAAATATCCAAAATCGATAATCGAAAAAATCGGATTATAGAAGGGGTGGTCCGATTTTAATCAAATTTGATACACTCATAGACAAATATATAATAAACGATATTCAGAAGTTTCCAGGTTGCAGTTCTTACAATAGTGCAGAAAATCGGTAATACATACATATATATATATATATATATATATATATATATATATATATATATATATATATATAAATTTAAAAAATTCAAAATTTTAATTTATATTTGTTCTGTAATATTTTACATGGAGCTCTCTTCCTGTATCATTTTTTAATATTAAAATATAATTTTTAATATTAATTAGGATCGGGTTTTTGGAATTTACCTTCCTGCTTTTTTCACTTGGATTAAAGTATCTGAATTAATATATATATATATATATATATATATATATATATATATATATATAAGGTAAGATGTTTGTGTGTGTGTGTCTGTTTATCTGTCTGTATATCCTTTATACAAATCCACAATTTTTATCCGATTCTCACTAAACTTCAAAATTTGACTTACATCCATTCATTTTTCTTTCAGTCTACTGTTTCGCTTTAACTGGAAACAACTATTGCTTTTTAATCTTTCGTTCCAACGTCCAAAGAGTCTGAGCTCCAGGACCATGGATTAGTTTTAAAACTTTCACTACACCCGAGCAACGCCGCGCTATACTGCTAATCTATTATAAAGATCTTGAGGAAACCCACTTAAATACAAAAGGATCTAGTATAGTGGCTGTCCAGGAAAGCTTTCTTTTCGCGATTTGATAAGAAAGTTTAAATCAAAATCAAAATTCCGTTCATAAATATCATAACCGTTCAACTCATGAAAAGATCCTGTCAAATGCTTTTGGGATTTCCAAAGTATAAGTGAAGTGCAACACAGAGATCCAAAGACGCATTGGCATGGCCAAGGATGCATGTAAAAAAAAACCATCGTACTGAGAGGCAGGAAAATCTCATTGGAAACAAGCAAAAAAAAAATGAGTGCTAGACTGCTAGGTGTTATCTGTTCTTCTGTATGCCAGTGAATGTTGGATGATCTCCTAAAGGGAGAGGCTTAAGGCAGTAGAAATGTGGTTTTACAGAAGGATGCTGATGATACCATGGCCTGAGCACATGAACAACGATGAGGTGTTGCAAACGAGAAGAAAACTCATACTTAACACCAGGAAGAGACAGCTGAGATTCGTGGGACAC
The DNA here is from genome assembly GCA_037127315.1 of Ascarosepion bandense. Classification (NCBI taxonomy): domain Eukaryota; kingdom Metazoa; phylum Mollusca; class Cephalopoda; order Sepiida; family Sepiidae; genus Ascarosepion; species Ascarosepion bandense. Next base: position 22,315 of record JBBBDQ010000410.1, on the reverse strand, counting down.
ATAATTAGGAAGGAGGGCCTGTAAAATCTAATACTCACAGGTTGGACAGAAGGCATGAGAGACAAGTAAAAGTACTTCGAGACCTACTTGATAGGCTTGAGTAAATGGATGGCGAAGCGAGGTTTGGATGAGATACCAAGAGGAAAGATATTAAGTGCGACAAGAGACAGCGGCAAATGGAAGCCCATGAAGAGACACGGTACAAGAAGATGAAGAAGTAATTTTTATAACATTGACGTCTTATTACTAATAGTCAAGTATAGTTTAGTAACTATGATGACGTTAAGCACAATGACACACGGAAATAAACGAGAAAGTTTTGTCTTGAAAATCAGCATACGAAATTCATGCTTTTACTCTGGTTTGAACATCGGCTACGAACATTAATAAGAAATGTGTAACAATTTATGGCCATGAACAGATCGGAAACAAATGCCTCTTAGCCAAAAATGTTTTTCAATTGTAAATGATTTACGATCTTAAATGACACTGAAATATTATCATTTCAAAACAAGTTTGTGGATTTATAAAATAGCCAACAGGTCATTCGTAAAATTCGAAAACAATAAAACGGCTCTACGCTGGCTTTTTTTACAACTCTAACGAAACCAACAACCACGCGAAGCAGAAGACCCACGTATACGCTATTACATGACATCTACGGCACGATACAAATCTCTGAACAAGGAAAATCATTTTTTGTCCCCAAATTCCAGAGAAGATTATCCGATTTACTTAAATCGAAGATTAAATATTCTTACTTTCGAGTTCTGAATTGTAAGCAAACTGCTACTCCGACTTTCATCTAGCCTTCATTTTTGCTCTCTTTCTTTTTCTCTGTATTGCACTGCCTCATTCTTTCTTTCTTTCTTTCTTTCTTTCTCTCTCTCTCTCCTCATTTCTTTTACTTCACTCATTCGCTCACTTACTCTCTCTCGCTCTCTCTTTTTATTTCACTGCCTCTTTCTTTCTATCTTTTTCTTTCGTTCTTTCTTTCGTTCTTTCTTTCTTTCTTTCTTTCTTTCCATTTCTCTTCCTTTGCTCATTCGCTGACTTTTTCTCTCGCTCTCTTTTTATATAACTGTCCCTTTCTTTCTTTCTTTCTTTCTTTCTTTCTCTTTTTCTCTCCCCTATCTTCCTACCTTTTCCTATCTTTTTTATGTTTCTCTCAATTTCTCTTTGCAACTCTCTCTCTCTCTCTCTCTCTCTCTCTCTCTCTCTCTCTCTCTCCACTCACTCACTCACTCGTGGATTGAAAGAACTATTTTGACACACTCGTTTATTAAATACATATTATAAAAACATTTCAATATATACATTACTTAATAATAATAATAATAATAATAATAATAATAATAATAATAATAACAACAACAACAACAACAACGGTTAGGGTTAGGGTTACTGACACAATTCCTGACCCAAGCATATTTCTTACACCAAAGCAACACATTCTTAGTTAACATTTTGTCTACATCCACCACAATAACTCGAAGTCTCTCTGAAGTCATAACCAGTCTCCACATGTATAACTTTTGTCTGTCGGGGGAAGGGAGAAATAAAAGACAACGATTTAAAAAATTATATCCAGTGTATATTTACTATGTATTGTAAAATATATTTACAAGAAAATAAACAAAATAGTATTAATAATAAATCCTTACTACAATCCCTAGAGAAAAATTAATCATGACAATTACATGAAAGTACTTCCAGAGATGTGCATTGTGGTGCAGTGGATATCGACTCGGAACGACAAGTCAGGGTGCCGAGTTCGAATTCCAGTTGAATTCCTTGCATTTACTTAAGTACAAATACCCTTGGAGAGGTATTAATCCGTCTCTTCCCTCCATGTTAAATAATAGGACAGATTGGGTATAGCCTTGGTTGGCAACCAGTCTACCGCAGAAAGTAATGGCAACCTACTGCGGGATAATCTTCTGCTCAGTCAGTCATGTCTCTTTCTAGTGTAACAAATCGTGTATCACATATAGCACTTATAGAGAGAAAAAAGAATGTAATTCTCAGTATCCTTCTGTAGAACCAAATTCCTACTTTCTCTGTTTGTCCTCATCCGTGGGAGATTGTCCAGTATTCACTGCAAGGAGAGATATCATCCAGTACTTTACTTTGTTCCCAACGATTTTTTTCTGTCTCCCATATGTTAAATACCTAACGCCTGTTGCCCGTACAAGTGTCTTGATCATATAACATGATTTTGCTTATGAGATGAATATTCTCTTTTGTAAATGCCTGATATTTGTTACTATAACATCTGAAGAAACTTTAAAAAGAAAGAAAATTTAATCAAGTGTGTAACGAGTGTTAGTGCTCAAACAACCATCTTGGGAAATATCTGCGTTAGCGTCGGGCGATTATAAGTGGAAATTCTTAATAGGTGGCAATTTTAGAAACAAAGGGAATAAAAAGCTTTATATTTCAATTCGACAGCTCGTGCGAAGGAGAAAACTAAATCATAATTAATAGCAAAAAGAGGAAAGGCATTTTTGAAAAGAAAAAACGTAAGCCTTTAATTAAATCCCAGATGTAACAAAGTGGAGTGAAAGACGGTGCGACAAGAGAAAAGGCAGGTGAATATTGACGAGCCGAGCGAGAGTTGGTACTAATTACATGTATAGAAAGTGTAAATCAGGGTAGAAAGTTTCTAAAGGGATAGAGCATAAGAAAGGTATTCTGAAATGAAAGAGATAGGTCAGGAATTTTTATTTAAAAATGCGTGAAAAAGAAAGAAAGAAAGAAAGAAAGAAAGAAAGAAAGAAAGAAAGAAAGAAAGAAATGTATGAACAGAAATGAATGGACTAAGTTAAGAAGTTTGAGCTGGAAAGAATTCGAAAACAGATGCTAAGTAGTGATAGAACAGAAATAAAAGAAAGAAAGAAAGAAAGAAAGAAAGAAAGAAAGAAAGAAAGGAACGAACGACGAACGAACGAGCAAACGAAAAAGAAGGAATTCAATCCACGAGAGAGAGAGAGAGAGAGAGATAGTTGCCAAGAGAAATTGAGAAAAACATAGAAAAGGTAGGCAGAAGGAAAGAAGGAAGGACGGAAGGAAGGGAATATAAAAAAAGGAATAAAAAGGAAGAAGATATAAAGGAAGGAAGGAAGGAAGGAAGGAAGGAAGGAAGGAAGGAAGGAAGGAAGGAAGGCGATATAAAAGAAGAAAGGAAGGAAGGAAAGAAGGAAGGAGATATAAAGGAAGGAAGGAAGGAAGGAAGGAAGGCGATATAAAGGAAGGAAGAAAGGAAGGAAGGCGATATAAAGGAAGGAAGGAAGGAAGGAAAGAAGGAAGGAAGGAGATATAAAGGAAGGAAGGAAGGAAAAACAAAAGAAGGAAGGAAGGAGATATAAAAGAAGGGAGGGAAGAAGGAAAGAAGGAAGAAAGGGAGGAGATATAGATGAATGAAGGAAGGAGATATAGATGAAATAGGAAGGAAATATAAAGGAAGGAAAGAAGGAAAGAAGGGGATATAGTTGAAGGAAGGATGGAAGGAAGAAGGTAATATAGAGGAAGGAAGGAAGGAAGGAAGGAAGGAAGGAAGGAAGGAAGGAAGGAAGGAAGGAGATATAGATGAAAAAAGGAAGGAAAGAGGGAAGGAAGGAGATATAAAAGAAGGAAGGAAGGAGATATAAAAGAAGGGAGAGAGGAAGGAAAGAAGGAAGAAAGGAAGGAGATATAGATGAAGGAAGGAAGGAAGGACATCTAAAGGAAAGAAGGAAGAAAGGCAGGAAGAAGATATAAAGGAAGAAAGGAAGGAAGGAAGGAAGGAAGGAAGGAAGGAAATATAGTGGAAGGAAGGAAGGAAGGAAGGGAATATAGTTGAAGGAAGGATGGAAGGAAGAAGGTAATATAGAGGAAGGAAGGAAGGAAGGAAGGAAGGAAGGAAATATAGATGAAGAAAAATGAAAGCAGAACGTGGAATCAGTGGAGAATAAAGGAAAAAGCAAAGAAAATGAAGGGAAGCAAATGAAAAAAACATAGTTGAAGCAGAAAATTGGAAGTAAAAAAGAATAAAAGAAAAAATAACAGGAAGGAAAAAATAGAAAGGAAACAGAGAAAGAAAGAAAACATGGTTGCAGCATCAAGCGGACGTAGGAATGAATGAAAATAAACAAGGGAGGGAGGGAGGGAGAGAAAATGTTAGAGAAAAGCAAAGAAAAAAAGAAAAAAATGTTAAAGCATAAAGCGGAAACACGAGGGTATAAAATAAAGATGAGAGGAAATCAGAGCAAGAAAAAAAGGAAGGGAAACAGAAGAAAGAAAGAAAGAAAGAAAGAAAGAAAGAAAGAAGATGGTAGAAGTAGAACACGAAGGAAGCAGAAAAGAGAAAAGATAAAAAATGGACGAACGAACGGACTGAATCAAGGAATCAACGGAATCAACGAACGGGCGAACAAATCAACAAACGGACAGAATCAGCGAATAAGCGAATGAATAATCGGACGAAGATCCTGAAAGGGACAGAATAGAATTATGGAAAGTCTGAAGACCGATGCATTAAGTACACAAACGGGGAGAATATAATCGTCAAGATGGTGAGTAAAAAGGAAATATGAAAGAATTAAATGTAGAGGAAAGTAAAATAAGAAAAGAAAGGAAGTAGAAAAATAACGAAAGAATGATAATATTTTATGTTTGTTTTCTTCTCGAAGTCCAAAGCCAGCGTTAGAAAAACGAATATTTCAGAAGGCGGGAATTATTTTATGATTCGTTAAATATCTACTAACACAAAATCTTATGGCCTGTATTAAAAAGAGAAAGCCGAACGATAATATTTTTTATTCAAACCAGAAATAGGTGCATCATTTTTTGAGACTGTTAAGAAAGGATAGCATGGCTAGATATATTTAAATGATATATAATCAGTGTTTTCATCAGTTATTCGTACGATAATGATACTTTTTATCAAAATATGTGACTTATGTACCGAGTTCAACTGGGTTCTCTACATTGATGTTGCGTATTATCCGGTAAGTGTATTTACACAATTATATATATATTTCAGTCAGTTAAGTGCTATACGCGATACACACTTTTGGCGATCATTTCTCGAAAGAGACTGATTGGGCAGAAGTTTATCCCGCAGTAGGTTGCCATTGCTTTCTGCGGTAGACTGGTTGCCATCCAAGCCTATAGAACCCAATCTGTCCTATTATTTAACCTATAACTGAAGGAGAGAGACGGATTAATACCTTTCCCAAGGGTATTTGTGCGTAAGTGAATACAAGGAATTCAACTGGAATTCGAACTCGGCTCTCTGAGTTCTCGTTCCGAGCCTATATCCACTGCACCACAACGCACATCCAAAATGAATATGATGTATCGAAAAAAAAAAGGACTGGAACTGTATTCTGCGATTAACAATTCTGAGCAATAGCATAACACCATAACACCAAATGTACATTCCTAGCTTACAGCACCTGGAATTTCCAAGCGTCACCCATGTAGGTACTGAACACGTTGTTTAACTTCCGTGATCATACGAGAACTAATCGGTCAACATGATGTGACTGTAAGCCCTGAACTTCTGAGACGAGGAAATATACTTTTTTATATTATTTTCATTCAGACTAATATCGTCATCATTGTTGTTGTTATCGCAACAATTCAGCCGTTCATATGTCAGGTCACTAATGCTTCATCATCAAATTCGGACTGAATTCTTTAATTAATCTCGAGAGTAGTGTATCAGTCTCTCAGTTAAGAAAAAAACAAAAACAAAAATGAAATAAACAGAAAGAAAAAAGAAAAAGAAAAAGAGATAACGAAAGAATAAAAAGCAATAGAAAGAAAAGAATGGAATAGATATGTTCGTTCAGACAGTTAAGTGCCATACGTGATACACGAAAGAGACATGACTGACTTGGGCAGAAGATTATCCCGCAGTAGTTTGCCACTACTTGTTGTGGTAGAATGGTTGCCAACCAAGGCTATAGGACCCAATCTGTTTTATTATTTAGCCCATAACTGGAGGGAATAGACGGATTAATACCTTTCCCAATGGTATTTGTGCGTAAATAAATGCAATGAATTCAACTGGAATTCGAAATCGGTTCTCCGATTTCTCGTTCCGAGCCGATAACCACTACACTACAACACACAATTTTGTATGGCTGTTTAATAATTTCTGTTACAAACACCTCCAAAGGTCGGATGGCACAACGGTCAAAATGTTGATAACAATAAGAGAAGGTTCCTAATTGTTGTGGATTTTTGTCGCCAATTTGTTGTGCATTTGTTGTAGCCAAACTAGGCCGAAAAGTAGTAGTGACCGGTTTGATCGGAAGTGAGACATGGAACACAGGTGGTAGGTTCAAAACAGTGTATTTGTATAACAAGAACATATACAATGCAAGTGTTAGTAATAAGTAAATTGAAATAAGTACGAACGGTACAAATACGTTGCGTTTTGCCTGAGTAGTAGCTAACTTTAACTGCGTAATAGCTGCCGTCTCTAACTGCTGTACTTTACTGCAGTATTTAATTGCTTTCCACCTAAGACAAAATGTGGCACAAGGCCTTTTTAATGTTGGTACTTCGGTCCATATCGCCCGGGCAAAAATTTGTCTAATTTTCCCCAGACGAGACTCTACCCTTCGGTGGATCCTCGACTGAGTCATTACTCTTCGCCCGAAGGCAGAGAGTTTGACAATATGCAAGGCAATCAACTGCCTTAACTGCTTACCCTGGAGTCACGCAGATAATTATATCTAGCAAGCGGAAGATTCTATTCCTCGTAGAAAGGCGCCATAACACTTATGAACCTCCTAAAATGTAAGCATCGTATACAAAAAAAATGGTCAGAGGAATACAGAAAAGTGTTTTATTTATAATCATTATTTCGTTAACCTCTACATCCAGATAATCTTGTTATACCAATGTTCAGTCAATACAAGGTCCAAGAGCCAATCAAGCTAGTAAATTAATGTGTATTGCTCTATGGGCATAAGAAAAGAGAAGAAGCAGAGTTCATGGATATCTTGTCTTGAACTTTTAATATTAATCAGTTATTCTTCGACCAGGGATTGAACTAGCGATTATTATGTTGTAGCTGAACGCTGGATCCTGATGGGTCATTAAATCGGAAAATTCAAAATACGTCAGAGAAACGGTTTTTCCACAGCTAAAGAAAAAATCATTCTGGAGCCACCCCACGTGACTGGACCGAATATTTGAGGATGGTCTCTAACCGGTCACGGCGGTCAGTCAGAGGAGGCGTTTTACTGACACACATCTAAAATGTAACTGCAACTTCAAATCGACCCGGAGATAAGGTCAGGTCGCACCTTGTTCTCTTTCGCTTTATCCTTATCCATTTCAACAATTACTACTAGAACATTTTGTACAAACTCTTGGTACCTTAACTTACTCAGTGAACATTTATTTCTACAACACTTGTTATTCCTTCTTTTAATAAATTTCTATTTTAAAATGCAAAATGTATATTTTATTATTCCACTCTTCTACGCTATTCCACATATTCCAACCTGCCGACAACCAACCTTCTGATGAAAACCTTCTGATACTAATTCTGATGATTATAACTCTGAATAAAACTTGTAAGTTGTAGGGAGTTCGGTTAAGTCTGGCACAAGGCCGAACAAAAGAAACATTAACCAGTTCCTTACGCTACAATGTCACCCAATTCACTATCCCCTAGGCTACAGTTCTGTTATAGATACCTGTAGAAGGTCGGATGGTGCAACGACCAAGGCGTTGATAACAACAAAGATGTGGAAATCAGTCTGGATCATATAAATAACAATAATAATAATCCTAGTCTGGCATAAAATCTTAAGTTTTGAGCACCCAATGGGGAAATAACATGCAACACAGTAATAATTATTAAAATACACCTTAAAGTGCCGAATCTATGTCATTAGAAGTTTCGGGTCTCAATAAACAACAGACTTCTTCCACCCAGAAAGAAAAAAAAATGCTACTAGCTTTAGGACGTGCATTATATAAGTTCCATTAATCAAGACTTAATTAATCAAGACTTCACTTGGGCTATTCGATGTTATAGATTGGGTATGCTTGGTTGTACTGGTATTCCTACATACGGTCAAGATGGAGTGTATTTTTGAAGAAAAGAAAGTAAACCAATATATATATATATATATATATATATATATATATATATATATATATTAAGAAATAAAATAAAATAAACGGCTTTATAATATTGGCTCGTCTTACGACTTTCCTTTCTCTTCCTCCAATTTTTAACTTCTTTATTATGTCTTTTGTTCGGTCTTTCTCTTTTATAACTTTTCTTTTTATTCTTATTTTAATTTCTAACTATATCTTACGAGATATTTACAATAACGTGATTATCATGAAAGACTATTTACAAAAAGAAATTTCCTTCTCGAATCATTTATAACGCATTTTAGATGCGTCGTAAATAATTCGAGATACAGACCAATACTTTAATAAAAATTCTGTTTAACAACTAAAAGACAAAACAATTTACAAAAATGCTTAAAAATAATTTAATCGAAAAATATTTACATGTTAAATACTAGTTAAACTAAAACCTAACGTGTAAATTTAGTTAAAATTATCATTAAATACAAAATTCCTTAACTGAATAAATTCGTTTAAAAACTAAGAGAAATAATATATACTTAAAAAGTCATAATATTGAGATTTTTCTAACAGTTACTTCACAAAGAGATAGCTAAATATATTTATTTTCACTGCTTAGCTTAAGCTGATACAAGGTCATTTATATGATGCACTCGGTGAAGATCGAACACGTTACTCAATAGTACTGATTTCTTAGAACGGTTTGTTGGCCATCATTTTGCAGCAAGGTGAAGGGGACTTAGATATTTATGTATACGTTTATCAACGGCCATTTTTTTTTTTTTTTTTGTGCGGCGTTCCTTTTTAGATAAAATGGACGGTTCACATCTATTTTTGCAGCATCTTATTATTTATGTGCGAATAATGAATCATATTTTTTCCAAAAAATAATCTTCCTTGTGAAAATGGAAGATATCTATCTCGTAAATAAAAGATAATAGCTCGATTCGGGTATTTTCATTTTTAATTTTATCGATTGGTGAGTTTTTTTGTTTTTTTTTGTTGTTGTTTTTTGTTTTTTTTTTTGTTTTTTTACGGTGTCTTACTTTATTTCTGTTTTTGTTTTTTTTACACTTTTACTTTTTAAATTGTTAGTTTCGTATTCTTTATTTCAGTAATTTCGTATTTTTATTTATTTTAAGTGTTTCTACCCTAAATGCCACTTTTTAATTTTATCTCGTTCTTCTTTCCATCCTTGAATGTATTTTGCTATATTCATCATCACACCTGTTCTTTTTAACATTGGGTTTTTTTCTTCCATTTAATTTCTAACTATAACTAAACATTATTTTTTTCTGTATTTTGTTGCATCAGTTTCTTTCTTCTTTTTTCTAAACTGTCTTCTCTAGATTTTTCATTTCATGTATTTATACTGTTCGTTCTCTCACATAGATTAATATACTTGTCAAATGCTTACTGGCTTATTTTATTTTCTTTCGTCATTCTTGCTCTTTTTTTTTTCTTTTCATTAATTCACTTCAGGCAGGGTGATAAGGCCCCTAAGACGCAGGTTTCTGCTCGAAGTGGAATAGATTGAGAAGAATTTGAGAAAAGGAAACAGAAATCCAATCCTAAACAGGCAACAAGGATTAAAACTTCTACTCTTGTTGAAAAGACTGAGGAAGGAGTATGAACCGAACGATGGTCGGAAAAATTGAAAGAAAAAAGTGAATAGTAAATAGAATTTCAGAGTTTAAAATGACAAAACGGTAGAAATATAGAATTGAAGTAGACGTTATGTAGGGTTTGATACATTCACGCCCACACACACATGGTCATTCAGCGTTCACGTGATAACCCTAGTTTTTCCGCGCTAACGGCATGCCGATATAAGCCGTGAGCGTCACGTGTTACGGAGTGAGGGTTCTGTCCCGGGCAAGAGCAGACATGTTTATTACCTAACTCACACATACACACGTGCACTAATTGCTACCCGCAATTAGTGGCGCAAATTTTTCCTTCTCACCAGCATGCACACACAACGCTAAAAAAAAGCTCTAATTGGAAACAGACATTAACAGTATGTACATTAACTTTAGTCAAACTGAACTTTATTCAATTTAATCTTCTATCGAACATTTACGTTTCTCTCCAGACAAAGGGAAAGAACTTTTTCTTTCCTTATATGATTTGCATGCTTTCAACTCTATGTAACCTTCGTTGATATATTGTTGTTCTGGTTACTTTCGCCTTTTTGTGTTTCCTTATTTCCTGTGTGATTTCATGATCCAAGTTACGCCGAGTCGACTCGTAAACATAAATTAGTAATGGACGCTTCTCTCTCTACAGTTAGAGGGGACCGGAAACCTAATTCTGAACAGGAAACGCGGTATGAAACTCTACGCCTGTTCAAAAAAGAGGGAAGGAGTTTAAACCGGGTGAAACTAGTTTTTTTTTTTGGGGGGGGGGGGTATCTTAAAAGTAGAACTCTTCTCTAATTCACCTTCTATGTAATATCATTTCTCATATTTGTCAATGAATGCTGGTCAGATGAAAATGAAGAGAAGAATCGACGTCACAGAGATGTGCTTCTACAATAGGACGCTGCGAATAACAGGGACGTAGTATATGTGGAACGAGGAGATTTTAAAGAAATTTTAAAGAAAATGGAAACTAAAGGGACAATTGGACATAGAATCAGAAAGAGATGAACAATTCTTTGATGTTGTTTTAATTTTTTTTTTTTCGATTTTCCGAAAATTTACCTAACTTTTTTCTATAGGTATTCAAACAAAGACAAACAAATAATACTTCCTTAAAGTCAGTTTCAATCAAAAGTTAAGAAATCCCCTGTAACAAGCTCGTGTCAATAGAGCAATGAAGTGGAAGTGATAGTAAAAACATAAACATTACTAAGAATTATGAAAGATAGAAAGCCGGGGAGAGCCAAACATCCGGTTCCATGCTCTCACTATAAAGTCGCCAATTATAGTAGTATAGATAAATCATCTAAGAGAACCCTGGGCAAATTGGCATGGCGTAATGGTTAGCAAGCCTGTCTTGCTAGAACCTATTGCAACTGAGTAGTGCGTTCGATTCTCACTAGATGCTCCATACTTTCGGCTTAGTGCTACATCTAAGCAGCGTTAAGAAAATCATCTAAGAGAACCCTTTCTGTTTTATCAAATGGTGACCTCGTTACGCCTTCTCGGGTTAATACCACTCTTGTCTTGGTGGAGCGCCCAACAAAGGCTAAAGTCGAAGAGATCGGGATACCACACGTTGGCGTGATCGGACGCGTGTCGGACGGGTAGCCGCGGTAGACTAGTCAGGCAGTAACCGAGATTCAGAATTTTTGTAAAAATTCGGAAAAATGAAGTTCGAAAATGCTATGAAGTGGAAAGACTATAGTGAATCCATTGCTTGGTCAGCCACTAAAAAAGTTGATTCACTGTATCGTGTTAAGCAATTTTTCTCTCCCGAAATTATCTGTAAGTCTACAATTCATCCATGCTTATAATATTGCTGTTTCATATAATCCCGTGATTCGTAATAAAATTCAAAATACAATGAACAGTATTATTGGAATCTCGGTTTTATTCACTCTCCACCACCGAAAAGTTGCCTCCCTTAGGCTTTTCTATAAATACTTTCATGGTAATTGTCAGGGTGCGCTTTGCTCTATGATATCTAGACTTTATGAATTTAAGCGGAGAAGTAGATTAGCAGCAAAGTGGCATCCAGATATACATGTAACTTCTATTCTAACAGTTTTCTTTCTTTGTCAGCTCGCTTGTAGAACTCTCTTCCGGCTCCATGCTTTCCAGTCAACTTTAACCTTCAAAAATTTAAATGCAATGTTAATCGTAATCCATCTTCTTGATTACTCTTCTTTTGTTCATACTCACCTGCCACTTTTTGTGTTGGGTGGGGACTCTAAATCAGCTCTCAGTTGCGTTTCTGTCCTCGAAGACGGAGTGCGGCTCAGTTGTAGCTCTGTCCGAGGATAGGTATGCAACTGAGAAAAATTTTACTGTCAGATGCCCGGTCCCGGAACAGTGTCCCGAGGCCACGCTACCTCATTGCACCAGAGGGGTAGATCAGGTGCTCGTTACCGACTGGCGGTTGCGGGGATTGGGGTACTTTTGTACTGAAACTTAGTGGTGAGATGAGCTTCTAAAACAGAGGTCATATTGCGTTCCTCAAATACGCAAATGAGGTTTTCGTTTGTGACTGGGTATCTAGACCAGTGATTCTCGATGTGGGTACAGATTAAAAACAGGAGTGACTTACGCCTGAGATTGAACCAATGCTTGGAAGTTAAACTTGACAAGCCAATGAACAGACATCGGGATCAAGAGTAGTCATTATTCAGAATTTATTTTCTACTTTTTATTGCTTCAAAAAGGAGTCAGGTTTTATCGCTCATGACTGTAGAGAACCGGCCAATTACTTTTATTTATACTTGTATTGTGTTTTGTTTTTTTGTTTTTTTTTTAATCATGTCACCCCCAAGCAAGGCATTCCACTGCCACTATAACGCAAGGGGTTACACAGGGCGATAGACGAGTTAGGATGTACATAGGGGGAGAGTTGGCGAGAATGGGTGTGAGTTAGTGTGTTAGAAAGTGTCTATTGACCCTACATTTAAACTCCTGGAGGTTGTAGCCGTCGATGAAGCAATCATGCGGAAGGGAATTCCACAGGCGGCAAGTGCGAGAAAAGAAGCTGTTGGAGTAGAAATTGCGGTTACATTTCATCGGTTTCACTGTAAAAGGGTGGGACCTAGTTGCCAATCTAGTATCTCGTGCAAACTCACACCTAGGGGGCACCAGTGATTTAAGTTCATCAGAGCAGAAGCCATGAAAGTATTTATAGAAGAGGCACAGGGAAACCACGTCGCACCGGTGGGAGAGTGACTGCAGGCGGTCAGCTAAGTCGATATCAATCACGTTACAGATGTTTTTTTTTGTTTTTTTTAATTTTGAAATGCATCTTTTAACAGACGAGGTAGCGTCTTGTGTTGTGTTGATTCAAGCCTTGAATATCGCCACCACCACCTGACATACACACTAAATCTTCCATTTTGTGTCGCATTTTACTAATGGGGAGGGGCATATAGATACTACCTCTGAGATATCGACCAGAATTTTATTGATTCATGGTTACATCGCTAGAAATGAACAAAAGATGAAACAATTCTTTGATGTTGTTTCAATTATTTTTTCGATATCCCGAAAATTTATCCAACTCTTTTTCTACAGGTATTCAAACAAAAGCAAACAAAATTAAACTTCCTTAAAGTCAGTTCGTAATGTTTACATTTTACTTTTTGGTATCGATTTGTTTTATTAGGACGAGTGCTTTTGTTTCTACTTTTTTTACACTGAGTTTCGCATTTTTATTACGCCTAAGCAAATTCCTTTGGCCACTGCGTGATACTGCGAGACAACACGAGATTTGACGCCATCTTATTCGATAAACTTCGTATTCACTTTCTTACAGAACTAAACAGTTCACAAGGCTCGTAACATTCAACTGCCTGATTAAAAATTTCCGAAAGTTTACTCTAGCTGACACTAACTTCAGAAGAGATATATACGATATATCGATTAGTACAAAATGATTGTCTTGTCTTACGTTGAATTGTTACCACAAAATTTCAAGCACATGACTAATACTAACTTACAAGAAAGTAACTTGTTGTAACTTCTTGACATGAACTGGAGTGATTATATTTAGTTTGAGTTTTATTTAAGGGCATATCAACCTCTGTGAGTTATTTAATGCCAAAAAGATAGATTTTAGGGTTTTTTTATGTTTCATTAGGGAGATGGTTGATTTAGTCAGATTTTGATGTAAATGTCATTTGTTTTTTTTAAGAAAACTTGTTTTCTGGTTTTGTATTTCAAGCAGTTTGCAGATCAGGTATCATTGACGTATTTTTGAAAAGAAGGTTTTATCGAAAGAAAGGAATCGAAAAACTAACTAATATATTCTTTTTTCCAAAACAAAATTTTGCTGGTGATATTTTTCTTCTTTGATCTTCTTACAAAATGTATTGATGATAAAATTTTTATTCTTAAAAATGTATTGCTGGCAATGTATTCTTATCAAAATGTATTGCTGTAATTTTTACTATAAAAGTATATTTTTATGCTTTTATAGTGTTTTTTTTACCTCAGTTTTTTGTGGGGTGGGGGTAACTATTTGCCCATAGCATAGACCCTAATAGGTGCTACCACCCCGGGTTAAGGTAGACCTGGAAACAACAGTAATTAATAGGTGGTTCCATGCTCCTCACAACCTGCCAAACAGAGGCCTTGTTGCCGGATGCAGTTGACCGTCATGCCCAGGACGGCATTGTATTTAACAAATCACTCGGTCTGCTGCCAAGAAGGTTGATTCACTGTGTTCTCATAGAGAATTCTTCTCGTCAGAATCCATCTGGCATATTTATAGATATACCATTCGTCCGTGAATTAAATATCGCTGTCATATTTGATCCGATGCTCCTGTTACATATATCGAGATTCTCGACACAATTTTCAAAAGAAATATCTGTTATGTTATCGCTCTTGACCTGGCATCTCGACTTCAGTCACTTTCCCACTGACATGACGTGACTTCTCGTTAAACGTATGACTATACTGACAACCAGGTTGCATCGTTTTACTGTTGAAATTGCGAAATGTAACCGTAAGTTCTATTCTAATCATTTCCTTTTGTACATTTCTTACTTGTGGAACTCTCTTCCGATTCCTTATTTCTCTATCACCGATGATTTTCAAAAATTTAAATTCAACGTCCCTCGCCATGCAGTGTGTGATGGATGAATTGTCACCTAAATTATGCAAAAATGAAAATAACACTGACATTTTAACAGATATATTTACCAAAGTAACATAAAAATATCTTGAAATAATGAAGAATAAATTTACCAATAAAATCACTATTAGCTTCAACCACAGCCTTAGGACGATTTCGGAATTGTTTTACTTTTCTGGGTGGTCTCCTTGTTAAATTGGTGAATATGAATGCTGCCATAATCCTTTTCTTTATTTCATCTTTAGCGTTACAAAGGTCTCTCGCTCAGCTTCGCCCTGCACATAATGCAGTCTGGGAAGCGAGGTGGCCAGATTTATGGGGTTATGTGATCGCAGAAATTGTCTGGCAGCTATGATTGTGTTCTCCGGCTTGTGTGGCATAATGCAGAGTCCTGTAGCCAAAGTCTTCCAGTTGCCACGCCAATGGCCCAGAGCAACTCTACCTCCTCAAGGCACTTGATGTAGGACTCCGTGTTAAGTCTATGGGAAGATGAATGAAGATATAAAATCGCCATTACTAGTGATCGTGTCAAATACCTTTGTAATCCTCTTTTTGCTAATAGCCATACATTGTTTTCTTGAAGTTTATAAGGAAGAAACGACTGAGAAACAATGCTATTGCTTCAAAAATGAGTCAGGGGTCAGCGCTCATGACTGTGGTGAATTCGATAGAACTGAGCAACTACTTTTATTTATATACTTTTATTGTTTTTATTTGGTTTTTAATTTTGAAATCTATCTTTTAACACTCGAGGTAGTGTCTTGCGTTGTGTTGATTCAAGTCATGAACGTCACCACCACCACCTGACGTACACACTAAATTTTTTCATAGTGTGTCACATTTTGCTAATGGGGAGGGACAAATAGACATGGAAACAACAGCAAATAAGAGGCCGCTTCACACCCCTAAAACCTCCAAATCAGAGGCCTTGCTTCTGGATGCAGTTTATCATCATACACAGGACGGGATTGTATTTAATATTAAGTTGTCCCAAAAGTTCGTAAACACTTGCGAAATGGGTCTATCTGGTCCAACACAATCGAGACAAGCGATGGGTTCAGAAAAGGCAAGAGACACCATCGGTTCCAAAACAAGATCGATTCGGCAAGAAAGTCATATTGTGCGTTTGGTGGAACTTTGAAGGAATCGTGCATTTTGAGTTGGTTCCGTATGGTCGTGCCATCAGTGCCGAACTTTACTGTCAGCAACTTGAGCGGGTCTACGAAAAGTTGAAGCAAAAGTACCCGGCTCTGATCACCCGAAAGCGCGCTTTGATGCAGCAGGACAATGCCAAGCCAAACACCGCCGGCAAGACCAAAAACAAGTTTGAAGAGCTGGACGGCGTTGAGGTTTTGCCACATCCAGCATACAGTCCTGGCTGTGCTCCATGAGATTAGGGCCTTTTCTGCTCAATACAACACTTTCTGAAGGGCCGCCGATTCGACTCGTTTGATGAAGTCGAGGAAGCGTGTCAAGAATTCTTTGATTCAAAGCCGGCTGAATGGTACTTTGACCTGATCCGAAAGCTTGCAGATCGATAGTAGAAAGTCTTGGAAAATGATGGTGTTTATTTTGAGCAATAATTTTTGTTGTTTTTGCGAGTAAAATTTCAATTGTTTGCAGGTGTTTACGAACTTTTGGGACAACCTAATAAATTACTCATCCAACCTAATAAATTACTCATCCAACCTAATAAATTACTCATCCAACCTAATAAATTACTCATCCAACTCTTTTCGAATCCTCTGCACAGTCTTCAGATTGGCACCTAAACACTCTGAAATCTTCATATTGAAGCTTCCGACACAAATGCCAAACAGTACAACATGCCTTTTCCAAATTTCTTGTGGATTGAATTGCGTCATTGTGTTCTTTTTCTCACAGACGGATGCTCAACTGGCCCTACTATAATGTGCCGTGGACAAAATCAAAAACTGTCCTTTCTTTTACTGTCCTTTCTTTTACTGTTGTTTCTCCTCACTAATACATTCTCATTCTCTTACACTCCCAGTAACTCTACGTCTTAGTGACTTAATCACCTTACTTGGGGTGGAATTATTATACTGTCGTTTCTCCTCTCTAATACATTTTCATTCTCTTACACTCCCAGTAACTCTACGTCTTAGTGACTTAATCACCTTACTTGGGGTGGAATTATTATACTGTCGTTTCTCCTCACTAATACATTTTCATTCTCTTACACTCCCAGTAACTCTACGTCTTAGTGACTTAATCACCTTACTTGGGGTGGAATTATTATACTGTCGTTTCTCCTCACTAATACATTTTCATTCGCTTACACTCCCAGTAACTCTACGTCTTAGTGACTTAATCACCTTACTTGGGGTGGAATTATTAAGAAATATCTCTCAGCTTTCTCCGGGTGTTTGTTGGGCAATTAAAGTTATTAGTTGTAACACCATTAGCCTGTTTATGGAAGAATTTGTTTTACTGTTGGCGGGAGATATATATTTATATGTTAGGTCATACTGGAGATATTATTGTGGTCTCTTTTTCTTTTGAACATGAGACAATATAAAGGACAGTGTTTTGTTGTATGTGACAAATGGTTTTTTAGGGTCTAAGAAGTCCTTCAGTGGGGTAACGAGACACGTTATCATCTGGTTGAAGAGCGAAAGAAGAGAGAAAGAGAGTTTGTACTCTTTTCTTTTTACGTTGCTTTATGCATTTAAAAGCTTTAAAGGAAGCTCTCCTACATGCCGGTTGTATGGTTTGTTTAATCTGTAAAAGTTAAAAATAGTAGAACTATGGAAAGTCAGTCAGTTAAGTGCCATACGTGATACACCCTTCGGGCGATATTGTCTCGAAAGAGACATGAATGACTGGGCAGAAAAGCAGTAGGTTGCCATTACTTTCTGCGGTAGACTGGTTGCTAGCCAAGGTTATAGAACCCAATCAGTCCTGTTATTCAACCCATAACTGGAGGGAAGAGATGGATTAATACCTTTCCCAAGGACATTTGTGCGTAAGTGAATACAAGGAATTCAACTGGAAGTCGAACTCGGCTCCCCAATTTGTCGTTCTGAGTCGTTCTGCATCACAACGCACAGAAAGTAGATCGTCGAAATATTTCCCATGGAAATAGCTGTAGGATAGGGAGAGGCTTAAAACGTTTCGACACTGAAAAAGGGGGTGTAGAGTGGAAATAATCACCCACAATCCCGAGTAAACACTTTAGAATTCTATCAAGACTGGAAAACGAAAACTTCAATCCAGATATTGCAGCAGTACTCGTTTTAAGTCTGACATCTTAAGTGAAGGTGAATAGAGGCATAACATCGCCATTACCAGTGACCACTCCAAATAACTTCGGGATCACCATTCGACTCATCCAACTCTTTCCGAATCGTCTGCATTATTTCGTCTCAGATTGAGACTCAAACACTGAAATATGTGTTTTATAGCTTTCGGCGTCAATGCCAAGCGGTACAACCTGCTGTTCCCAAATTTATGGTGAAGTGAATTGCGTCATGGTGTTCTTTCTTTCACAGACGATGCCAACTGGCCCTACTATAATGTGCTTTCGACAAAATACAAGAACAACGTGCATGCGCGAAGTTAAAAATATAAAATGGCGAAAAGTTACACATTGCACCATGTATTCTCTCTTCATGTTGCCTGTTCTTTTATTTCTGATCATCTAGAATTTTGAAGGTGCACCATACGTATATAGATGATTAATGTGGAAAGGTTTGTCAGTTAAATGAGCAAAGTCATGCCCACTTTGAACTTTCCTAAAGGTACCACTATGATCCTCTCACTCCTCAGGGTGTTTTGTTTTCAATCTGCTCAGACAAAATTCTCTACATTAATCCTAATAACGCTCTATCTCTATCTAGATATTGTGCACATTACGTCAAAAAGCCTACTTGATAAATCAAGAAACCAGAAAAAAGCAACAATATTGACACTAATTATTATCACAACTCAACACTATAGTTATATAAATATATATTTTTTAAAGAATTAACGGATTTTTAAATTTTTTAATCCGATATATTTTTATTCGTGTAAACATTATTTGTAGAGGATAACCGTATTTAAAGGATACCCGTATTTAGAGGATACCCGTATTGTTATTCTGAATCTTTCAGATTTATTAATATCTGTTGGCAAAGAAGCTGAAGAATTCCAAAGTGTTAATATTTTCATATCAGAAGACATTGCCAGTGAAGTTGTTCCGGTGGCTGTCGAATATTGGCCTCACTTCTGAACAGAGGTCATAACCTCGAATGTTCACGACCATTCCTCAATTCCATAATATGAAAATACTACGATTATTAATATATTCTCTTTCAATATTATGTCCATTCTGAAACTAGTCGATCATGGTACACCACATCTTCCTTTTATTCCTATTATCTGAAAATGTTCATGATAATAGTAATAGCAATAATTAGAGGAAGAAAAAGAACAACAGTAGCATAAAATACCATGTATGCCTCACGAAACTCGACGACCGGTAAGTTGCTGGAGATTAACGCGTTTAAGGCGAGCAGATATTGTAGATGAAGTGCTCAATATTAAAAAAATGGACAATCCGTTTTACAGAAAATAGATTTATCCTACCCTAACAAAATGAAAGGTGTATCTACGAAACTCCAAGTCGGAAGATGTCATTTAAAATTTTATGGCTTCCCTCTGTCTCTTCTACAAATATTTTTCTGGCTTCTGCTCAGACGAACTTAAGTGACTGGTGCCCCCACCACAAGAATTTACTCATGCAATCAGACTGACAACAAGGTCCCACCCATTACAGTTAGACCAACCAAATGCAGCCGACAATTCTACTCCATCAGGTTATTTTCTCGCACTTCCCGCTTGTGAAACTCCCTTCCATATACTTGCTTTCTGACGGCTACAACCTCCAGGAATTTAAATGCAATGTCAATTCCCATCTCTTATCCACTTGACTCCAGTCCTTTCTACATCACCCCGTATATCTTGTTCTTTTCCTTTCTCTTTCTACCTTCACAAATGTCTTCACAGCTGTATTCCCATTCTTCGCTTTCCCTTTCTCTGACACCCGCTGTAACTGATTCGTTTTTGTCTTCACTCTCCCCCTGACTAAACTTTTACTCTTATGTAGCCCCATGAGCATCAGTGGCGGCACCGCCTTGCTTTGGGTGAAACGATTAAAAAATGTATAATTGAGCAACATCATTTGCAGATTTTTTTTTTTAATCATATCACCTCGAGCAAGGCGGTGACGCCACTGATGTGCAGGGGGCTACATAAGATTGAAGAGATTGGAAAAGAGAGAAAATCTATTTTAAATATCATCTTCTTCTGTATCCTGAACCTTAAAGACGCTGGCAATCACGCATCTCTTAATAAATTTTGTCTTTTTGTTCTCTCACACGTAGACACTGTTCTGTCAAACCTTTACACAAGCTCACTACGTAGGTTATGAGTTGTTGCTTTTTTTTGTCCCTCTACCTTAAATCAGTTCTGTGAGTATCAAATTTTCCAAGCCCCCATTTTTTATCATGCGCCATAGTTATTTGAACACTTTCTGATGTTAAATATGAACGACTATTTTTTTTTTAAATTTTCTCTAAAACTTTGTCGCTGTTCACAACTTTTTTTTTAATCATATCACCCCAAGCAAGGCGGTAACGCCACTGATGCGCAGGGGGCTACGTAAGAGAGAAAAAAATTAGAAAAGAGAAAGCTGGAAACCACATCCTAATCAGAGAACAAAGGATGAAACTCTTTACCTGTTCAATAGACGTGGGTGAAGTGTGAACCGGACGATAGTTTAGTCTATCTACTTCAATTGAAAAAAAAAAAGAAAAGAGTGAAAAGATTGAAAAAGAGAAAGCCAGAAACCACATTCTAATCAGGGAACAAGGAATGAGCCTCTTCACCTGTTCAATAGACGTGGGTGGAGTGTGAACCGGACGATAGTTTAGTCTATCTACTCAAGATATTCTCAGCATTCTTCTGTATTACCACGTTTCCGTTGTTTCACGTCTCTTCTTTATCTGCCCATCATTCACTGCTCTATTGGTCCTTATTTAAAGCCAGAAATTATTTTAAAGAATTTTTTTTGCGGGAAGGGTTTAGTGATACAAAACTTACTTATTAACTCATAGTTGGGATTGGGAAGAAGAGGTAGATTGATATATTTTCCAAACGTATTTGCAGAAGTGAATATAACGAACCTAAATGGAATCGGAAGCTCGATTGCATTTGTGCGTAAGTGAATGCAAGGAATTCAACTGGAAGTTGAACTCGGCTCCCCAATTTGTCGTTCTGAGTGGTTCTGCATCACAACGCACAGAAAGTAGATCGTCGAAATATTTCCCATGGAAATAGCTATAGGATAGAGAGAGGCTTAAAACGTTTCGACACTGAAAAAGAGGGTGTAGAGTGGAAATAATCACTCACAAGGCCGAGTAAACGCTTTAGAACTCTATCAAGACTGGAAAACGAAACCTTCAGCCCAGATATTGCAGCAGTACTCGTTTTAAGTCTGACATCTTATGTGAAGATGAATAGAGGCATAACATCGCCATTACAAGTCATAGAAATTACTCATCTCAACATTTGCACACCCAAGCTTACAGTAAGTGGTAGTCTCAAGCGGTCACTCATTTAGATACTAAACGTTGCTTAACTTCGGTGGTTATACGGGAACCGGTTTTTCAACGCAATGTGGCGGTATATCCACTGCTATATAGGAGGACTGATATTACATAACAATTCAAAGCTATTTTCTTTGTTTCTAATTAAATTTTCCTGTTTCTTAATACATTACTTAGCTTTTTGGAAACAACTTTCGCTATCCCAATACACCTTCGGATTTCAGTGTCACACTGTCCGTCGTCTGTGAAAACGCTTCCCTTTCATCATAAGAATAACATTTTGGGGGAGGAAGAAAAGGAAAAAAAATACGATGACTATATAAAATTAGATCAATGAACTATTATATCATATTGCTAATAAAATTTGTGACACCGAAATACACATTAGACTAGCAAAAGAAATATTCTAACAACTAAGCAAGTTGCTGAGAAGCGGAATAATTTCGCTAGAAACAAAGAAAAGAGTGCTTATTGTGGCAGTTAATGCTGGATGAGGAGAAAACTAAAAGCAGCAGAAATGTAGTTCTACAGGAGGATACTGAAAAATCTATGGATCTAGGGAGTAAACAAGTAAACATTGTTTGAACTATTGTCTTCGTCTTTGTTGTCATATTCACGATGTTTCGATAGTTGCACGCTCTGAACTTCTTCAGGCAATTAGAATTTTGAGCCGAACCAATTATTTCGACCACTAGGGTTGATTGTTCTCGTTCCATGAGTTATGCCACTTCCGAATTTTTTGTTATCTACAGTCCCAAAGTCATTGTTCCTCATTGCCGGATATTGAACTCACAACCCTTTGGATCAAGTCACGGGATTCAACCCAC
>JBBBDQ010000409.1:2017500-2081170 GCA_037127315.1 Ascarosepion bandense | reverse complement strand
ACCCAACAACATGGCTTCCTCCCTTCCACAATAATGAAAATCCTCCGTCCCCTGCAGGTGAGGATATTGGGGATTTTCCCGATATTTTCCTTTGACGCCGTCACCTGCAGGGTCATATCGCCAGTTAAAATGCCAGCTTTAGACCGCAGCGAGGAGACAGAGGCCACCTTTCCGAAAGCAGCGAAAAAGGCGCCAACGTGGTCTTCGTCAATTTCCATTGGGGACGCCATGCAGTGTGACCTTCACCTTTCGGGCACCCATGTACTCAGTACTAAACTGGAGCGTTTTAGTTTCCAGTACCGCATTGACTAAGCGCTTCGCCTCGTCGACCGTGCCCAGCAGGACGTCCCACATGGAATTGCCCCTCCTCGCCACGGCCCTGGCTTTAATATTTAAAGCTTTCAAAGCTTCTTCAAACACGTCCCTCGAGACTCCCACCAACTTGTGCGATTTGATATCCTTCGCAAACAAAGTGATCATTCTCGTCTCGATCTCAGCTAGTTTGTCTGGCACAGAGACCAGCTCTGTGCCCTTGATGTAATCCGCATATTTAGCTCGCATTTCTTCATAATATTTTTCATCCTTGCTCGCCATTATGCTGGTCGTCTTAATCCCTGTCCACCCCGAAGTGGAAGGTATGGGGGATCCTGGAGCTGAAGGGGGATTGATCCGAGGCGGTAATGCCCAATCCCCCTCCTTTCCCTCCCACCGAGGCCGTGGTGGGAGGACCGACTTCTTCCGGCCTATTACAGGCCATTGCCACCAAAGTGGCCGAACACCGGGTAGTTGCAATCCGGTGTTTCGCGTTGTTTAGACGCTACTTTGCGCTGGCCCGAGCAATAAACTCGGGCTGGAATGCAAACAAACCCAAAGACCCAAAATGATAGCTAATATCACGAAGGAACAAGAGCTTCTTTTTGGTCTTTTTGCCATTCACCACACAAACAAAAGTCTGGGGGGGGATGGCTAGTAAATTTCAATGCTTCTAAAATGAAGCTGTTAGCAACTAACCACCATAGACAATCGCATCTACCTCCCATTAGCATGGAACAGGCTTGCCTCTCAGAGAGTAAAATACTACACCTCCTTGGCCTTACACTTTCGGCGGACCTCAAATGGAATGATTATATCGAATCCATTGCCAAATCTGCCGCTATGAAAATCGCTTCCCTGTGAAGGGCCCGGAAGTTTTTCCCGTCTGAATCTATTCTGCACATATACAAATCTGCCATCCGCCCGTGTATTGAATATTGCTGCCATATCTGGTCGGGTGCCCCTACTGCTCTCCTTAGGCTTCTTGACAAAATACAAAGAAGGACCTATAACGTGGTTGATACTGACGTGGCGGACCGGCTGCCACCACTCTCTCACCGGCGTGATGTGGGTTCCCTGTGCCTCTTCTACAAGTACTTTCATGGCTTCTGCTCCGATGAACTCAGAGCTCTGTTGCCGCCTAAGCACGAATTTGCACGAGATACTAGATTAGCAACTCAGTCCCACCCATTTACAGTTAAACAGATAGGATATAACTGTAAATTCTACTCCAATAGCTTTTTTCTCACGCTTCCCGCCTGTGGAACTCCCTTCCACAAGTCTGCTTTCCCGACAGCTTAAATCTCCAGGTGTTTAAATGTAGGGTCAATAGACACCTCCTATCACACTAACTCCCAATTATTCTCAACACTCTCATCTACCCAACCCTCATTCTCTGTATCCTTACCCGCCTATCACCCACCCTCTGACATTTCCTATATTTAGCCATTCTCGGTATCCCTACCCGCCTATCATACTCCCTCTGACATTTCCTATATTTAATCATCCCTACTCCACTCTATGCACCCTGCGCAGTAGTGGCAGTGACAAGCCTTGCTCGGGGTGAAACGCTTATAAAAAAAAATAACACTTTGAATAGAATATATTATCCTGCAGCCAACAGTGATTCTAGTATAACCAAGATAATATAACCAAAGAAAATTGAAGTAAAACTGAAACCTGCCACGTTTGAACTTCTGAAACTAATACGGAAAGATAAAAAATTAATAAAATACTTTATTTCTGATTACAAAACTTGTCTACATTATTGAACCAAACATGATTAATGTATATATATATATGTACATATTCACACACATATATATATATATATATATATATATATATATATATATATATATATATTGATTGATTGATTGATTGATTGATTAATGTCTTAATTTCTGGTCATAATAAGATCAGACCAGTGTATATGTGTATCAAAAAGTGTTCAATAAAATTATCTTTTAGAACTTTTGAATATTTTTAATTAGTAAACGAGTTACTAATTGACCTTGGTTTCTACTGTTAATGGTGACTTTGGAAGATTTGCAATCACTAAATACGTAAATAAATAAACAGTAAAATCATTTATTGCAAATCGCCTGAAAACATCACTCATGGTAGAAATCTAGGTCGCGTAATAACTCGTTTAAAATGGAATATATATATATATATATATATATATATATATATATATATATAGAGAGAGAGAGAGAGAGAGAGAGAGAGAAAGAAAGAAAGAGAGAGAGTGGAGGGAGAGAGAAGATTATGTCAATCCAGTTAAAACGGAGATGAGAATAAAAAATATTATCTAATTAATATTAAATATTAAATGGATAAATTTAACGAACACAATGAATATTATCTAGAGCAATATGTATACTGAGATGAAAACTCAATTCATAAATGGTTAAAAACTGGAATTTATTTCGGCAGTCGTAAAAATTGCAATCTGAATTTTTCATACTGCGGAATATAAATGAATAAAATTTAATTTTACTCAGAATGTTCAATAAAACGTTTTTAACAGAGAGAAAAATTGTTTAGGTGAAAGGAATATTGTGCGTACATTTTAGCCAGAAGCATCACAAATTTGGGAATACATACATCAAATAGCACCTTCATTCATTTTCGTTTTCTAAATTTTAAATTGAATTTTTAAAAATAAAAATGTTTTCATGAAACATGGTAGATGATTAAATTTACTATTTCCAGTAAGCAAAATACTCTGGTATATATCAAACAGAAATTATATTGATTGGAATCTAAAATTTTTCAACAATTTTTAAATATTAAAATTTTTCGTCGATTTTTAAGCGATTAATGTATTGGCAAACAAAAGGTGAGTCTTGGATTTTAAAATCTTGCAAAAATAATATTTATATTTGTAACACCTGATTTTTGCACAATTAAGCAGTTTAAAGTGAAATTAATCTGATTTACACAAGTGTTACTTATTTATAGCCTTGAATTTAGAATAAAAATGTTTCTTAATCACAAAGTTCAAATTTTCGTCGTTTCTATCTTATGTGTTAATAAATTAGACAGATGCGTGATAAGATAAGATAATATAAGTGTATGGTGATATAGTTTTAGAAATTTCTTCCTTGTAAGCGGAAGAAATTGTGAAACGCCTGATCTTTTAATTTACACATAGATATAACCATAAAAACTTACATTAAACAGAGAATGGCACGGCGATTTTTATTAAACGTTTCATTTTCGGTTAGTAAATATAAACTTTGCCCAATAGGTTTTTAAAATAAAGTATTTTGAAGCGTATTTAAAATATTTGTGAAACGTTATAATAATTCAAAAACATACGAAAAATTCTCTTAAACTTCTATTATTAAGAGAGAAAAATTTCTTCACACTGTAATGCCCTCAATTAATATTATTTATTCAAGTAATTAAAAGCTTATCAAATAAAATAATGTCATATTTATATTGTATTCCTTATTTTATCATTAGGAGAATATATTAGGAAATAAAAGCAAAATTAAAAAAATTAATAGATGATTTAAAGTCTCCAGTGAGTGCTGCGTTTAACAAATATTACCCATTTTTACAACAAAACTGAATTTCTTAAAATTTCCTAAATTTACTTTGACGTAGGTTAACAGATGTAAAAAGAAAACTACTAATATGTCTTTTTAAATAATTTCAATTTTATCAATTTGTGAATAAGTCTGAAAAGAGTCATGAGAATTCCATTTGTCAGCGGAAAAAAAATCCGTTTGTCAGCGGAAACAATGACTGAGTTGTGTAATATTACGTTTTCCATTGTAAACTCTCGTAACAATTTGGTTACTCGCTAACTAAAATTAAAACAATATTTTTACAAAAATTGCGAACGTGTTAGCATAGATAAAAAAAATTTAAAAAATAATTAAATATAATTTTTTAATGGAAAGATTAGGTTTATATTAATTTTGAGGCCTTTTTTTTATTTCTACTACGCTGTCTTTTTCAGTGATTTACTAAAGGTAAGTACACAAAAGAAATTAAAGAAAGAATATATATAGATACAAAAAGCAGGATATCTATAAGCATACGCAAAATAAGTATACAAACATAAAATTATAAGTGGACATATAAGAACACAATAATAATTCAGACACACACACACACACACACACACACACGCACACACACACAAACATACACACACACAAACACACACGCACAAATGCACACACACAAAATCACTTGAATACCACATATCCCCAAATATTTAGACACACATGCTGATACATATAAACAAAAACGCACACACACACACACACACACACAAACACAAACACAAACACACGCACACACAGACATATACATATATATATATATATATATATATATATATATATATATATATATATATATAAAGAGACAAGGAGAGAAAATTAATAAAAACGTAAATGATCCTGAAGAGAGAAGACATTATATACCTATGTATAGGGGATGGTAAGAGAACAGATGACGATTATTATACTTAGAGTCACAAATAAATAACTGTAACAAAAACGTTTTTAGAAAATAATTTCTTTTTTTAATCTTTAAAAAAAAAAGAAATTTAGGAAATAAATTATATATATATATATATATATATATATATATATATATATATATATATATAATCACATTTTTGGAAGTAGAAAATTTGTATACTATTTTAAAAAAGATGGAATTTATTGACGGTCTCTAATGATCTTTCGTCCAGCATTTCATCAGGAGAAAATCGTTTGAATTATATTTGATTTATGTTTCTAAAGATTTTCCCTTGATGAGATGTTGGACGAAGGGGCCTTAGGGACTATCAATAAATTACTTGTTTTTTAAAATAGAATTGTTATGGTTTATAAAATGGCGAGTGTTCTAAAAATACTGACGCTAAGAATTCAAAATTGGGCGGCAAAATAAGGAACCGTTTCTTTTGGTAGGAGTAGGAGTAAGAGATAGGTGTTAAGGACAGTAGTTTTGTGTAGGAGATTTGAAAAGGGGAAGACACTAGTCAGTTGACCACTAGAGTCCAGAAGGGATAGGCTCGTTTACTACTAGCATCCAACAGTGAAGATAATTTATCTAGTCTGCGCCTGTATCCATACAAAATTTAAAGGTTGTAACTTCATGTAAGAACCTAAAGTTTTATACCAAAAATAAACATCATTAATTCACGTTTGTGTTATCTTCTAATTATACCAAAACTAATCAACACAACAGTGGTGACCACGACATACAAACAGAAAGCCACCTCATTTACAAAATTTATATATATACACACATAAAAGGATAAATGGAGCAAACAAGAGAGGAAACGAGACATCAAGTCAATATCAAGGAACCGGAATTTATGGAAACTGCTGTAAATGGATGGTTTACGATATTAGAAGCCCAGTTTCACTTGCGAAGTGTGGCAGAGTTGAAAACAAAGTTTTATACAGTAATATCGTCGTTACCAGCCGAAGAAGTGTGTAAACTACCAAATGCTACACTCGCATCACAAGACTACGAGGAATTAAAATGGACTCTGATAGATGCTCACGAACAAGCAAAACCGGAGCTTCTAGAAAAATTAATGTCGGCTACGACTATTTCAGGACGACAGTCGACATATTTGCACGAAATGCTATCCGTAGCTAAACCGATAGGTATTAGCGACGACATTGTGAGACACAAATTCCTCCAGGCATTACCGTCAACAATAGCTCCAGTAATAGCCTCGCAAAAAGATTTAAACCATACCCAACTTGGCAGGTTAGCAGATGAACTGATGCCATTATTGAATAACGATAAGGCATTTGTTGTTCAGCGACCCTTATCTACTAAGAATAACTCACAAACAAATTATAAAGGAAAATACAGCCAAGACACTTCAATTCCACTAAATGTCAGGCCGTATCGGAATAACCAATGGACAAAAATTTGCAGAGAACATATTTATTTCGTAAATGAAGCAATAACATGTAAAACTTTGTGCAAATAACCCAAAGAAAACAATCTACAAATGTTGCCTAGTTCCCGACCAGCAACACCTACGGGAGGTGATTCGGAAAACTAAAAGTGTTCGCAGGTATTAGATATTTCCGCAAAATTAGGGGATACCAAATTAAAATTTATTGTAGATACTGGCGCAAGTATCTCAATATTATCAACTTCAGCAGTAAATGGTATTACATTAAAACCGACTCCCATATCACTATCCACTGCAAATGGAAAGAAAATAAAATGCTACAGACAAGCGATTTTGGAAATTGAAATACCCAGTTTAAGGAAATCTTTTACTTGGACATTCGTGATCGCTGACATCACCAAACCGCTCCTTGGACTGGATTTCCTCAACAAATTTGGTCTAATAGTAGACTGCAGTAACAAAACCATTTACGATCTTACAACAAACCAGAGAAAGAGTTTTAAAATATCTGCATCAGCGGAGAATCTAGTCGTAAATGAAACGGAGCTCTCGTCATTCATACGGAACATGATTAAAGAAAAGTATCTGAACCTAATCACACCACATAAGAACAGTAAAAGGAAACACTGCGGCGTCTACCACAGAATTGACCCAGGAAGCCATACGCCAGTATTTGCAAAACCCAGGCGGCTTAATGTAGAAAAAATGGAAGCCGCGCGTAGCGAATTTAAAACCCTACAAAAAGACGGAGTGGTCTCCCTTTCCAAAAGCGAGTGGTCTAGCCCACTACATATAGTATCTAAACAAAGCGGATGATTTAGATGTTGTGGAGACTATCGTTCTCTCAATAGCATAACCAAGACTGACAGGTACCCTATACCAAATATAAACTCTTTTTCAGTAAAACATGCGAAAAAACGACGATTCTCCAAAATCGATTTGATTTCAGCCTACCAACAAATTAAAATGCACCCGGACGATGTAGCAAAAATTGCTCTCACCACCCCATTTGGTCTTTATAAATATAATTATATGCCGTTTGGATTAAAAAATGTGTCAGCTAAATTTCAACGGAAAATGGACAAAATTTTTGAAGATATTTATTGTGTTTTTATATATATTGATGACATTTTAATTTTCAGCAATGATGAGATTTCTCATAAAAAAGATATTGAAACTGTTTTTAATATTTTAAATGAACACAATTTAAAAATCTCAGCCTCAAAATCTGTTTTCAATGTGACTTCTCTATATTTCTTAGGCTTTCATATTAGCGTACATGGCATTAAACCTAAAACTAGTAAAATAGAAGAATTAAAATATTTTCCTTACCCTAAGGACGCAAAAGGGCTACGCAGATTTCTTGGAATGGTAAGATTTTACAGAAAATTAATACCAAAATTTTCAGAGATACCAGAAACCCAGATAGATACCCTATCTGAGAGCCTAAAGGCTCGTTCAGATTAGATGAATCTGAACGACAATGTTTCAATGCTGTAATTAAGGAACTTAATGATACATCCTCATTAGCTCACCCTTAACCTACCTGTACACATTATCAATTAGTCACTGGCAGTAGTAATTATGCTGCCTGTGCAGCATTGCACCAAATGGTGGAAGAAAATCCAATACCGATCGGATTTTTCTCTAAAAAATTAACACAAACACAAATGAGATATTCTACATTCGAGCTACTTTTAACTGACCATAATTCAATGTGTGGTGCATTTTATAATTTAAACCCCGCTAAATCAGACAGACAACAACGACAATTAGCTTTCCTGACAGAATTTATTTCAGATACTGAACATATAACAGTTAGTCAGAACATAGTTGCTGATTGTTTATCCCGACCAACTCTTGCTGTACAAATAGATGCGTGTTATTTACCTGTACTTGCAGAAGCACAGGCATCTGATACAGAAATTGAATCTTTTCAGGACTTAAAAAATTTCACCATACCTGAAGATAACCAATTTATATGGTGTGACTTATCAACGTCTTACCCCAGACCTTTTGTTCCATCTAACTTGCGTGAGGCCATATTCTATAGAATCCATTCCATATATCACCTTGGCATTAAATCATCAATCAAGATGATTAAAGTTAGATATTACCGGCCAAACATGGATAAATCAATCAAAGACTTTTGTGCATCATGCACAGCCTGCCAACAAGCAAAGATCTACAAACATACAAAACCAGCTATACGGACATTAGAAATACCATCAGCTAGATTTCACACAGTCCACATTGATATAGTAGAACCATTCCCACCAGCAAAAAGCCCAAATAGCAGTTACATCAGCTCGTATAGATATATCCTCATATGTATTGACCGCACAACTCGTTGGGTAGAAGCACAACCCATCAGCGAAATCACTGCAGCTAGTGTAGCTGAGGTTTTTATAAACACGTGGGTCACACGTTAGGGTGTCCCGCTGCATGTTATAACCGACAGAGGCCGACAACTTGAATGTGAGTTGTTTAGTGAAGTAGCAAAATATTTGGTTTTCATAGACTACGTACGACAGCTTATCATCGTCAATGCAATGTTTTGATTGAGAGAATGCATCGTCAATGCAATGTTTTGATTGAGAGAATGCACTAAAACTGCTATTATAGCACGAAAAGAGTCCTGGCTCTCAGCTCTTCTATTAGTACTTCTTGGGATTCGCAGTATGCCCAATAGCTCTGATTTTTACATTTTTTATGCTGTTACAGACACACAATGTTTGCTACCACAACTACTAATAGATAGCACAAGCGAGGAGGCTATAACTCAAATGTTCACAAGAGATTTACATAAAACCCTGTCAAAAATTGATGTGAGAGACTTCACCAAAAGAGTTAATAAGTTTACAAAATCTTATGTCCCAGAAAAACTTCAAATTTGTGATAATGTTTGGATTAGAGTGGATCGTGTTCGAAAACCATTTGAGGCACCCTATTCAGGTCCCTACACAGTCCTTCAGCGAACAACTAAATATTTTCTGGTTAAGATAAATAATGATATGGATACTCAAGTTTCTGTGGACAGGTTAAAAACATATATAGAAGTACAAAAACAAATTGTAGAGAAACAAGTAGAAGAAAAGATGAATAAGAACAAAACGCTTAGTGATTCAGAACAAGAAATAAATGCAAGAAATAAAAAAGAAGATTCTCCCATGATAAATACAACATCACGTTCAGGTCGAAAAGTATCCTGGAAGAAATATAACAAATACTATTATTATTAGTACACTCCGTTCTAAAGGGAGAACTTCTGTTATGGTTTATAAAATGGTGAGTGTTCTAAAAGTAAAAAAAGATAGACACACTGACGCCAAGAATTCGAAATTAGGCGGCAAAATAAGGAACCGTTTCTTTTAGTAGGAGTAGCAGTAAGAGTAGGAGTAAGAAGTAAGAGTTAAGGACAGTAGTTTTGTGTAGGAGATTTGAAAAGGGGAAGACGCTAGTCAGTTGACCACTAGAGTCCAGAAGGGATAGGCTCGTTTACTACTAGCATCCAACAGTGAAGAGAATTTAACTAGTCTGCTCCTGTATCCACACAAAATTTAAAGGTTGTAACTTGATGTAAGAACCTAAAGTTGTATACCAAACATAAACATCATTAATTCAAGTTTGTGTTATCTTCTAATTATACCAAAATGAAGCAACACAACAGTATATATATATTGTCATCCGCAGACACATTTGTTTCGCTGTATCACTGCTCATCAGTACGGTTAGACTCCGATATATATATATATATATATATATATATATATATATATATATATATATATATACGTTCTAGGGTTATTTATTTAGCAAAACAAGGTGTATATTTTTTTTTACAACTTTCCAATATATTTATGTAATATTACCTTTTCTCTGTTCTCAAGTGCGTAGAAATTATGCAGAGACATTTGGTGGGTGAAGTATTCAGTTAGATGTGTGACTTTGAATTTTCTCTTTCCCTTTATCATGTATATGATCATTAACAAATTTATTTTTATTTTTTACCTAAACATTGTTCCGCCATCCAACTGCCCAAGGTCGCGTTATAAATTGTACGATTTTTTCCTGTGTTCAAAGTACGTTAAATCTGACCTGTGAGTATAATATTTTCCAAGCCTTTTATTTCTCATTATGTACGCTAGTTCATTGCTAATGTTTAATGTAAGTCTCATTTTAGTTTTCGTTTTATTTCAAATATCGTCGTTGCTCACATGTTCTTTTCATGTTATTCTAAACATCCTTCTGTAGAATTACACTATTTTCTTAGTCTTCAATGAAATTTACCTGCTTCTTAATAATTTACATAGCTTTTGAAATCATTATAGTAGATGCAAACCAGCCAATCTCGTTATTTTCTAAAGTAATTTTTGTGCTAACAAGCAAATTGTATTCAGATTGTGAACGGATGTGTTGGATTAAGTTTGTAAATTCCTTTCATTGCCTGCGTTGATATCAAACTGAGAATCTGGATATAAGGCTGAAAATATCTTTGTGTTTCATTATCTTCCTCTTGCATAATACATGCGACTTCATTATAGCCACCACTTCGTTCGCTTATCTCTGAATTGTTTACGCTTTTGACACATTCACTGGACTTCGCTTATCTGAAGGAGCGTATAAATCCTATTGTCAATTTTATCTTTAATATTTCAGTTAAGGTTTCCATGCATTTATTTATTATTCGACAAACACCACACCCTTAAAGGCACTCAAGTTAATATACATGTTTTATAAATATGTTCACATCTAAATATGTTTGATTGAATAAGAGAGAATTTGATTTTTAAAATGGTTTATTTTATTTGTTTGTTAGCATTAAAGAGTGCGTGTATTCTATGTTATTTAAAGTGTTTTTTCAGGACGTGAGCAATGATTGATTTCCAAAACTTCCAATCTTTTCTTTATTCGAAGTTAACTTACTTACTTATGTCTCAAAATTTCCACACATTCGTCTGATACTTACTACGTGATATTTTAATGTTGAAATTTCCTCATTCTTCTCCTATTCTGCCTATGTTATTCTCAGAATTGTTTTTGAATTCACTTTCCCCCATGTAACCCCCAACCACTCTTTCTCATCACTTTCCCCTATGTAATCCCCTAACCACTCTTTCTCATCACTTTCCCCTATGTAATCCCCTAACCACTTTTTCTCATCACTTTCCCCTATGTAATCCCCTAACCACACTTTCTCATCACTTTCCCCTATGTAATCCCCTAACCACACTTTCTCATCACTTTCCCCTATGTAATCCCCTAACCACACTTTCTCATCACTTTCCCCTATGTAATCCCCTAACCACACTTTCTCATCACTTTCCCCTATGCAACCCCCAACTACTCTTTCTCATCACTTTCCTCTATGTAACCCCCAACCATTCTTTCTCATCGCTTTCCCCCTATGTAACCCCCTAACCACTCTTTCCCGTCACTTTCCCCCTATGTAACACCCTGCGCAACAGTGGCAGTGAAATGCCTTGCTCTGGGTGAAATGATTAAAACCAAAAAAAAAATAACATCCCAGTTGCATCAGTTCTTCACTTCCTGAGAGTAAAAATCTCAGCTTTCAATAAACTATTCAAATTGGCATTACAAATTACCATTATTGTTTTAAATTAAATTACTAAAGTTAATATGTTTGGATTTGAAAGGCATGTTTGCCACATTGTAATATATTAACTTGAAGGGCGGAATTTGTCGACTGGTACGTCCGGCTGTCGATAAAAGTCAACAAAGAAAAATAGTGGTTGAGTGATATATTCGGCTGTAGATGATGTCAACAAAATGCGACAAAAAAAACGAAAATTGGCTTAAAAAGCAATGGACTACCGGTGGTGATTAACAGATACATCTGGCCGTAGATGAATTCAACATAGCGACAACCCGATAAAGAAAAATGCATGAGATTTTTAAAACTGTATAAAATCTAGAATTTTGTCTTAAGTGACAGAGACTGGCTTCCGACTCCTGAGGGCTCTTTCTTATGTGTAATCTCTATCCTGCTTACCTACTGTTCTACACAAGCGTCAACGACAAATAACAGTAATATAAGATCATAAAAGGCACCTGTTGTATGCGACCACTCCTACTCCCATCAAAAACTGGTCGCATACGGCAGGTGGTCGATCACTAAAGTTTCGTGACCTATCCTCCCCACGATCATATATTTACATGTGGTTCTACAGAAGAGTGCCGAGAATATCATGGTTCGAGCATGTGAGACGATTTGGAAATGATGAAAACGAAAAGAAAATTAATACTGATCATCAGAAAGAGACAGCTGAAGTTCCTGGGACATGCTATGAGGAAAGGGGTCTTAGAGAACCTGATACTAACAGGTCAGATAGAGGGGAAGTGAGACAGGGGAAAGCAGCGGATTTGAAGGACCTAATCCGGTGGATGATGGATCGAGGTTGCATGGTTTAACAGGAGAAGGCGTACTAAGAGCCACCAGGCATAAGGAGACGTGGAAAGCTTTGCTTGTCTACGTCGTGAAGGGACAGGACATATAGAAGAAGAACCTGGTAATAAATAAATGAGGACATAGGATGGTATAACTTTGAAAAGAAATTATTCAGCATTATTATTATTTTTTTAATATTGAAAACTTATTTACAACGGTTAACAAAATAGATAAAAATGATATATTCTCACTGGTGTAGGATTTTAAAAAAATAGTTATTTCAGTCTGTGAAGTTTTTTTTTATTGTAATGTGACCCCTTCGATTCTAATTGATGTTGGCACTTATTTTTTATAAAATATGTACGTTGGAAAAGTTCGCGATGTATACGTTTTCAATTTTTTCTTGGAAGTGAGTGATAGTGAAAGAGAATCTGTGATAATATATAGAAAAATAAACATACAAGAAAAAAAACTGTCAACGACCAGCGGGAGAGAGAGAGATAGAGAGAGAGAGAGAGAGAGAGAGAGAGAGAGAGAGAGAGAGAGCAAAACGATTGAGAAAAATAAAGATAATGAAAGAGATAAACATTGAAAATTTAAATTTCACATAGATGTGATTTTTTCTGCTACGCCCGAATTTATCCATGTTGGTACATAAACCGAAAAATCTCTTGGACTTGTCAAATGTAATAAGTACATGTTAATGCATACGCCGTTTGACCACAAACAATAAAAATTTGACACGTCACTACAATAACAAATAACGGGAAAGTGTTTCTGGCTTAGATTAAAGAAAAATGAAATAGATTACTAACTAAAATTCTCCTAATTTAGAAATTAAGACTGTACTACCAAAATTAAGTTTTGTTAAAGTGGTCGCTTGACCAGAGATTTTTATTCTTTCCTGCTGGTCGGTTGTCGCGTTTTGGAAGAAGTTGCTCATTGGGGGTCAATTAACATTAGCAAATCGTCCGTGCATAGAAAAACGATCGTTAATAGCAGGTGGTCGCTGACGACGGGGGTCGCATACACCAGGCTCCACTGTACTTGTTCTTCGTAGCTCTACTCTCAAAATGATCGATCAGGAACATGTTATTTTAATGTTTTTGGTCTAGGGATGTGTGCGGAAATATCTGAAAAGTTTAAGCCTATATTTGACAGTGAAACGGAATTGTTCGTGAATGATTGAGCTAACACGAAGTCCCTAGACATCATGACCGAGGCTTTGAGTGTATTAGTCTCGTTCAAACTGTTGATCATTCCAGAAGCTCTCTCCTAGACATTTTAAGTCTCGCTCGATGCTTTTGCTGTCTTAACCACAGATGGGTGATGTACAAACATGCTCGAGATGGCTTCAGCAAATCAGATACAAAATGTCTAATGTTATTACTTTTTTAAATATAAGCAAATTATCTACTTTTGGCAATCTTCATCTAATGGGAATGCATGCCTTTAAAACATTCATCAAGCTCTGTCATCGATCATATATGTGATAGAGTTTTGTATATACACGTCTTTCCTAAATTTCAAATAATATTAAGACACAACAAGATCGTTATTCCTTACGTTATAATATTTATAATTAATCACAGAGAAGTTGTTTTGGCTTACGGATACATCTCGCTGAAACATAACATCAGTAAAGTAAATAAATATCGAGCCTGCTCAGTACCTAGATTGAACGACTCTTGGGAATATCAGATGAATTTCTTCTTACCTGAACGACCAGATAGTCTTCTTCTTCTTTTATGTGCCATGTCCATTCAGGACGTAGGCGATCATGGCTTTCCACGTCTCCTCATCTCTGGTGGCTCTTAGCACGCTTTCTTCTGTTGCAGCAGGCAACTCTAGTTCCTTCATCCACCTGATCAGGTCCTTCAAATATGTTATCCTCTGCTTTCCACTGTCTCTTTCTCCCTCTATCTGGTCTGTTAGTAACAGGTTACAAGCCCTCATTCCACATTGCATAATCTAGGAACTTTAGTTGTCTCGTCCTGATGCTCAGTATTAATTTCATTTTCGTCTCCATCCTTTCCAAAACGTCGTCATTGCTTATATGCACGGTCTATTATATCCGCAACATCCTTCTGTAGAACCACATTTCAGCTACTTCAAATTTTTCTTTCATCTTCGAAGATATTCTCCAACATTCACTGTCATATTGAAGAACCGGCATCACATAGCAATCCAGTATTCTCCTCTTTGTTTCTAATGTTCTGTTTTTACTAGTTTACTCAACTTCTGGAATGCTATTTCGCCATGCCAACTCACCTTCGGATTTCAGTGTCGCACATTCCGTCTTCTGTTAGAACACTTTCTAAGTTTTTAAATTTTTGTACCTGCTTGATTTTAGAATCCCTCACCTGTAATTAGCATTTTGAGCTGCCCTTTTTGCTGATGACCATGCATTCGGTTTTCTTGCAATTTATTTGTAGACCTTTCTTGTCACTCTCTTCAGCTACCTTCTGTAGGAGGTCTTGTAGTTTTCTTTCTGTGTTTGCT
The DNA here is from genome assembly GCA_037127315.1 of Ascarosepion bandense. NCBI lineage: Eukaryota > Metazoa > Mollusca > Cephalopoda > Sepiida > Sepiidae > Ascarosepion > Ascarosepion bandense. The sequence continues at coordinate 2,066,036 of JBBBDQ010000409.1, read as the reverse complement.
ATCAGCACTGTATCACCTATGTACCTTATATTGTTTAAATTGACGAATCCAAGCATAACTTCTAGGGTTCTCAGAATAGTCTCGCTGTATAAGTTAAATCGATCCAATGACAAGACGCATCTGTGTCTTACACCCCTTTCAATCTTAGTATCATAGCTGAGTGCGTTACCTGTCCGTATGCAGGCAGTTTGCTGCCAGTAGAATTCTTGATTACTGTTAGGTCTTTCCCAATTATGTCGAGGCTGCCAAGCGTCTCCATTTATGCTTTGTGGCGTATTTTGTCAAACGCCTTTGCATAATCAATAAACATCGGTACAAGTCTTTCTTCATTTGTATTGCCCTTTCAGAGAGCATCCTAATCATAAATATGGCGTTTCTTGTTCCAGTGTCTTTGACAAAACTACACTATCCTCGTCCTATCTCTGGCCTGATTCTGCTTCTCGCTCTATTCATCATGATTCGGACAATCAGTTTTGTGACATGGCTCATTAAACTGATGGTTCTGTGGAATTCGCACTCGTTTGCACCTGGCGTCTTAGGAAGCGCTATGAAGATCGACTTGCTGAGGCCATCTGGTATTGCACCACTATTATAAATTTAATTTATTATTTCTGTAATTTTCTCTATGCCAAATTCTTCCAGAGCAATCAGCAGCTCTATGACTATGCCGTCTGTTCCAGCTTCTTTGTTTCTGTTCAGTTTTGCTATTGCAGATTCCACTTCAGACTTTAATTTTTGTGGTCCGCCCACATCTTTCATGACTGAAGAGAATTCTCGACATAATGCAAAAGAGGCAGAAAATGATATCAAAACATGGAATGGAGTGATGGGAACTATACAAGGAAATAAGGAGAAAATGCAGACAGGCTAAAGAGGAATGGCTCAATGACAGGCTAAAGAGGAATGGCTCAATGACAGGCTAAAGAGGAATGGCTCAATGACATATGTGCAGAAGCAGACTGAGCAGTCATAATAAGGCAGACATACATAAAGAAATAAAAGAACTGCTAGGAAAAAAACCTGCTCTTCAACAGGATGTATAAAATCCAAGGATGGAACAATCATATTGGAGAGAGTAAATACTTCAACGATGGGAAGAATATATAAAAGATCTTTTCCACGACAAGAGACAGCAACCGACCAGAAGGTATTTTATCTAAACTGTCGTACACACTTAATGAAAATTATAGTTTTCCAACTCTAGCCAAATCCTCTTCACTGTCTTCAGCTTTTCAGCCAAACACTCAGAGATATTCTTAGTGGAACTTTCGGTGTGAAAGCCATGCCATACAGTATGTCGTTTCCAAATTTCTGGGGGCGTGAATTGCGTCACAGTGCTCTTATTCTGACAGATCGTGCCGAACTTACACTACCATACTGAACTAAATAAAAAAATAATTATATATATACAAACATACTAACTATAATTATGAGCATGCGTAAAAATAAATTATAAAATTATCGCATTCTGTATATTTATGTGTGTATATATATGCGTATACATAGACCTAATTTGCAAAAAGTTACATGCGCTTTCCACACAAATCCCTAACTCATACATAATGTACATATGTTCACTACTACGTTTACTTGTTTTTCTAACCATTTGTATGTGTCTCGTAATTCCAGAATTTATTTCATATTTTCTCGCGTAGTGTGTGTGCACGCATGCGTACTTTTGTTTATTTTTTATGCCTCTCTTCACAATTACCTCGTTCTTTCTATCGGTTCTTTTCTTTTCTTTATTTAATTCTCATTTTCTAAATAATGTGATTTTTTTCTCAGGGTCTTTTTTATTCACTACAAAATCCCAATATTTTTTTTTAATCGTGTCACCCCAAGCAAGTCATTCCACTGCCACTATAGCGCAGGGGGTTACAGAGAGGGATTGGGTATGAGAAATGTCAGAAGGAGTGTGATAGACGATTAGGATGTACATAGAAAGAGAGTTAGACAGAATGGGTGTGAGTTAGTGTATTAGGAGGTGTCTATTGACCTTACATTTAAACTCCTGGAGATTGTAGCCGTCGGGGAAGCAAGCATGCGGTATGGAATTCCACAGGCGGGAAGTGCGAGGAAAGAAGTTGTTGGAGTAGAAATTGCGGTTAAATTTCATCGGTTTCACTGTAAAAGGGTGGGACCTAGTTGCCAATCTAGTATCTTGTGCAAATTCACATCTAGGGGGTCACTAGTGATTTAAGTTCGTCAGAGCAGAAGCCATGAAAGTACTTATAGAAGAGGCACAGGAAAGCCACGTCACGCCGGTGAGAGAGTGACTGCAGGCGGTCAGCCAAGTCGGTATCAATCACATTACAGATTATTCGCTTTATTTTGTCAAGAACCCAAGGAGAATAGAAGGGGCACCCGACCAGATGTGGCAGCAGTACTCAATACACGGGCGGATGGTGGATTTATATAATTGCAGGATAGATTCAGGCGGAAAGAATTTCCGGGCCCTGCACAGAGAGCCAACTTTCATAGCTGCGGATTTAGCAATGGATTCGACGTAGTCATTCCACTTGAGGTCCGCTGAGAGTGTCAGGCCAAGCAGGCGTAGTGATTTACTCTCTGGGAGGCAAGCCTGTTCCATGCTAATGGGAGCGAGGTGCGGTTGTCTGTGGTGGTTAATTGACAGAAGCTTCGTTTGGGAAGAATTGAATTTTATGTCTTACATAATTCAACTCGTTTCTTTTAAGCATCTCACCCCAAGTAATGCGATAAAGCTAGTAAGGGACAAGAGGTTATTCAGTGTGAAATAATTAAATAATTAAAGAGAAACGTTAATATTGTGCTAGAAGAATAAAAGAAGAATCAAGTCAAAAACTCATTTCTCAACGACGGCTTTCATAAGTAATTATATCTTCTTGAAACAGCCAACATACTTGTCTGTAATATTTACTTTATTTGCAAAGGTTTATTTTGTCCTTCCGTTGCTTAAAACTGTGTTCTTGAGATATAAATTAACATGCGATTTGAGATTTCTGTAATACAATGCTATTAATGTATATATTCGTTACTTATTGCACAAAAAAATAACGCTCTTTAGAAACATGACTTAAGAAAAATTTGACTGAATTAAACAGAAATGTTAAAAAATTCCAAATTCCAAATTTATATGAAATATATATGTAGAGAACGATTTACGTTGCAAGATATGATGACAGGTTTGTCAACATCATTTGACAACACAAGCTAAGACATATAAAAAGTGTTTCCCGGGTGTTTAAATATTATGTGATCCTTTAAAACCAATAATCGCAATAAAGTGTACAATATTATAGTATGTGCCTTATAAACTTTATAGATTTCTGTGATGTAATTTGGAAAAATAACTACAATAGGATTCATCACTGAACACTGTTATTCGTTAAAATATTAAAAACAAAACAAAATAGTAAAGTTGTCACACGGTGAGGTGCTAGTGTTTTTCATTGTTAGTCACATTGTGTGTAATTCTCACTGGATAGAATCCAACGCCTAGTTCGGTGTTTAAATATTTTTTGTTGAAATTATCCGGAATAAATTTCATAAGGGGCCACTCAATCTAAATATCTACTGTGTTAGGTCGCTGTATGGGGATAGATTGAGAAAGTAAGTTCACAATGTGTAGGATAGATAACGATTGTCTTTAGATTCGAAGAGTTTGAATTTGTAGTGATAATATTTTGCTACGTGCGTATTTGTTTTTTGTTTTGTATTTTGAAAATTATTTTAAAATCATTTTCACCCCAAGTAAGTCATTCCACTACCACTATTGTGCAGTGGGTTACATAGGGGAAACTGATGAGAAAGAGTGGTTAGATATAGGAAATGTCAGAAGAGGGGTGATAGACGGGTAAGGATACCGAGGATGAGGTTTGGATAGATGCGAAGAGTGTTTGAGAGAATGGATGCGAGTTAGTGTGTTAGGAGGTGTCTATTGACCTAACATTTAAACTCCTGGAGATTGTAGCTGTCGGGGAAGCAAATATGTTGATGGTAATTATTTTTGTTTCGATATAAATTAAAAGAAAAACATGTGGAAATAAATAAATATTTCAATATTAATTTTCTTAAGAAATTGTTGTGTGTAATCGTTGGTTGTAAAGCATCTGCACAATGCAATTTGATAAGTTACCGACTACGCCCGCACGGTTTTAAACTTTTGCCGCCAGAGTTGACAGCAAGCACTTTTAATCAAATGTTGTCATATATATTTCCGAAATTTGTTTTGATTGGTCCCTAATTATGTTTCTAAAACGGGACTTTACGACACATTCATAAAAACTTGAGTATAACAAAATCAAAGAATAAACAGAAAGTGATACAAAAAAAATTGACAAGAGTAGAAAATATCAACACTCACCTTGTAAGAACAATTATATTGAGCTAACAAAAAGATAAAAGTGAATTTTCAAATTAACAACAGAGAACTAATTTCTTATTTGCCCTTTCAAGACTGAAAAGACCACAAAAATCAATACGACATCACATACAACTAATAAATATTCCCTCAAAGCAAATAATAGTCTTCAGAATTGAAGTGAACAAAAAAATAAAAATAAAAAATAATAAGATAAGAAAAAAATACATAAGCGCAATCTAAAAAAAACAAAAATATTAAGAGTAAAAAATTTGAAAATTGGTTTTATTGCTTTTCCATAAACCTAGTCGCTGGTTATATACAAAAAGCCTGTAGACAATAACACAATGTTTTATGTTCGCTTATCACGATGTCGTGTTTCTTTATTTGTCTATAATGTTTACATATACAAACATTCTAACCATAATATTGAAAATATATCCCTTATAAATTATTAAAATTTTCTAACAATGTAATACTATATATATATATATATATATAGTCATCCGCAGACAGATATGTTTCGCTGTATCTCATCAGTACGGTTAGACTACGAAAGCTTTTAGCCCAGGATTGAAACCCGACCGCATTGGCATTATTCGGCGATTCTAGCTCTGGGCTATGGGCGCTCGGTAGTAGAAGGCATACATTTTAGTGTGTATATTATCATTATACACGCCCAATAGCTGAGAGTGTTCTAATTCATTGCTGAATGCACGATGCGTAGATGCTAGTTTAGCAAAGTCTACCATTCTTCCAGATTGCTCAATCAGGGTGTGAGAGCGTAAATAGTTATCCGCAGACAGATATGTTTCTCTGTATCACTGCTCATCAGTACGGTTAGACAGCCGATTGCTTTTAACCCAGAATTACAGTGACACGCATAAGTATTGGATATATGTTATTTTCTGTTATAACTCTAGTTTATATTCGCCATTTTGCATGATATTTGGTAAGAAATATCTTGTAAATTTGTTTTAGTTGTATGTAGAAGCAAAATTAAAAACTCATGCATGAATTCATTTTTTTTAACAAAGTTCAAAATTACCCTATGCAAAAGTATTGGATACATCAATTTAGTATTTTGTTGCGTACCCTCTGTTTTATTTCACTGCTTCCAGTCGCTTTCTATAGTTGGTCACAGGTTTTCCACACTGATCCACATTTACCTTACCCCATTCTTCCTTGCATAATTTTTCTAATTGCTTGATATTTTGTGGATTACACTTGTGAACTTTAACCTTCAAAGTATTCCACAAATTCTCAGTTGAATTCAAGTCAAGAGACTCACTTCGCCAATTGAGAGGACTAATACCATAATATTCAAACCATTCCTTTGTAAGTTTTGCGGTATGTTTGGGATATTTGTTGTGCTGAAGCACGAAATTCCGACCATGTCCTAAAGAAGTTTCAGACTTCTGAAGATTCTTCTCTAGAATCTCCCTATACATGCTACCGTTCATTCTACCATGGAAAATTGTAACTCACCAGTGCCTTTGGATAAAAAGTATCCCCATATCATAATGAAACCACCCCCAAACTTAACTGTGGGAATGGTATAGTGTTAGTTGAAGGCAGTGCCATGTTTTCGCCAAACACTTGTCCCTGTGTTCCTTCCGAATAGTTCAAATTTCGTTTCATCCGACCAGATTACCTTTTACCAAAATTGCATACCTTTCTTTTCATAAGTTTCGACAAACTTTAATCGGTTTTTTACATGTTTTGTTTTCAGTAAAGGCACTTTTCTTGGTTATCTTGAATAAAAGCCTGTACGATATATATCTCTGCTAATGGTATCCTTACGTACATTAATTCCAGCACCCTCAAGATCAGTTTTAATTTCAGAACGAGTAATGAAGGTGCGATTTTGCACATTTCTGCTGATCCACCTTGAAGGCTTCTCATATATGTTTCTCGGTCTTCCATTTCTTGGAAGGTTTACTGTACCGTCGCCATACTTCTTATAATTTCTGATGATATTTCCTACTGCACTTATTGCTAGATTCATTTCTTTGCTAATTTTTCGGTAACCATGTCCTCATTTGTGACGCTCAATGATTCTATCTCGCATATATCTGGATAATTATTTATTTTTTGCCATTTTTAAACCTTGAATTGCAGAATGCACATCAAAGAGTCACGTGATTATTCTCACTATTTTGTAAGCAAATGTGTGCTTCTCTGATTGGTCAGAGATAATATTCCAGTGTGACACTGCGACCCAGCTGGTTAGCTGGTTGGTTCGGGAATGGATCCCGATGCGATGATGTCGAAACTGTATTAGTTATGTCGATGCTTTCGGGCTGCTGTTGCTGGTCGTGATGATCTCGTTACAGAAGCTGGCCCTCAAGACGTCTATTACAACAAGGAGCACTGCCCACGTTGTGATTGGATCTCAGAAAGTCGCGTTGGTCAATTCCAGAAGCCGTACCAGATCCAGACCAGACATTTGTGTACACTTGTCGTTAAAAATAGACACGGCACCAAAAAAAAAAAAAAATTGAATAAATGAATAAGCTTGAAAATGCCTGGAGAGTTACGAATAAGGTCTTTATATATAAAAAATAATTATTAGTCACAGGAGCAGATAATACAGTTGTCAGAATGATAATACAGTTGTCGGAATGCCAGTTTACAACGGAGAGAGAGTTCGTTCGTTTTCAAAATCTCAGAGCTTCCAATCTTCAAGATAAAATGTTTTTCTAAGTTTCGTTAAAGTAACAGGGCTCTTCAAATTTTCATTAAAGTATTTTTACGTATTCATTCAATTTTCATTAAAGTCTTTTCACATATTCTCTATAATCAGGGCTTTCCATTTTCTATGCAACTTCTAAAACAACAAAGTTCTATCGGCTTCTTATCGAAGTTTAACGGAGTTTACCGAAGTAGTGCGAACGATGAATCAGAAATTTCAATTCTCCCATGATTTACAAAAAACAATAACATTCTTTCGGGATTCCTATCGAAGGCGCATTATTCAACATTAACACTTTAAGTTAATCGGCGGCAGGCTTCATTCGACATTAACTCTTTAGCCATAAGTTCTATAGTAGGCGACGAGCCATGTTCATGGCTCCCCCAGTTGGGAACCCTTTTCCACAGTCGTTATATTTCGACCCAAAGTAACTACTGATTTTTCTCGGATTTTTTATAACCGTCCCTAATACTCTTGGAGTCAAAGCTTTTGACCAATGAGATTATTTTCCACCCAAACGATTTGCATTTGAAGTTATACATTCGACGTCCTTAAATAGTATATATATTAGTGATATCTGACAGTAATCTGTTACTGTTCAATCTGAAACGAAGAAATAACCAATGTAATGTAATAAAATAAATGTGATATGAGTAAAATTACCCCTGACAGAAGCCGTTTCGTGATATTCGCTATATTATAATAAAGGCGAATAAACAAACACACACATACCTATATATATATATATATATATATATATATATATATATATATATAGGCATGTGTGTGTTTGTTTATTCGCCTTTCTAAACATATACTCTTAAATATAAGAGACAATGAATGTTTATTATGTTTAATCATGAGCCGTTCTAAACATAGTATTTTGGCTTTAATTTCAGGTGAAATTAAAGACAAACATTCTTCAACATTTGGATAATTTTATTAAATTTGTTCTAAGCTTTCAGCTCACAGGAGCCAACTTCAGAGAGGATACAAGGACGTTAACATAAAACATCCACCATCAGCGACGATTTTATCTTGTGTTGACATAAAACTTTGTTAGGCAATGATAACAGTTACAAAAATGGCAAACGCAGTTCGTCAATTTGTAATGCGGTACTATGATGCTCGAAATGATAACAGAACCATATATTCAAATGCAATGTAATGTGTTATGACCAGATTTAAACGTGATTATTTTAGGTGTGGTTTATTTGGATTTAATATAGATGGCCTCTAATTATCTACTACCTTGATACCCTAAATACATATATATATATATATATATATATATCCTTTCTGTCACGCTAATATATATATATATATATATATATATAGAGAGAGAGAGAGAGAGAGAGAGACAACAGTGAGAGAGCGTCGGCTCAATTCATTCCATTTCTTACCAATTATTAAGAGAGTTATAATAGCGCTTGCCACGGGTTTGCTCTTTAACATTGCTTTATTATTTTCATTTTGCAATAATGAAGTCGTCGAGCTGATATATATATATATATATATATATATATATATATATATATATATATATCCCTCCTGTAACACTGAGTGGTTTGAACTTTTTTCTTTTGTCTTTTCCTGTTCAGTTGTAGGTACATCGATACATATGCCGCCATCATTTTTTATAGCATATCAATATGAATATTTTGCCCTTATTTTTGATGGCATAATCCCCTCACTCACAGGGTAATAATACAGCCCATATTTTTGCTATAACCTCTTTAGATATGTATTCTCTACACATCTGGTTGCCTAAGTAACATAGTGGAAGCATTCGTTTATATCGAGAGTGAAATGTAGCGCCCTGTTTGAGCAAAATTTAATCTTTTTTTAGCGGTATTTAACATCAGGAAAAGGCTGGTGAAAATTCCACGGCATATAATGAGGAAGATGGGCTTGGAAATTCTGATAATCACAGTTTATTGAGTAGAAAAAAGAACAGTTGGAAGCAGCGTACATGATGAGTTTTTTTTTATCATTTCACCCCAAGCAAGGCATTCCACTGCCACTATTGCGCTTGGGGCTACATAGGGAAAGGTAAATAGAAAGAGTGGTTAGATATAGGAAATGTCAGAAGAGGGGTGATAGATGGGTGAGTGGGAGGAGGGTTTGAAAGAATGGAAGCGAGTTAGTTTGTTAGAAGGTGTCTATTGACCTTACATTTAAACTCCTGGAGATTGTAGCCGTCGGGGAAGAAGTCATGTGGAAGGGAATTCCACAGTCGGGAAGTGCGACAAAAGAAACTATGTAGTAGAAGTTGCGGTTGCATTTTATCGGTTTCACTGGGATCTAGTTGCTAATCTAGTATCTCGTGTAAATTCGAACCTAGGGGACACCAGTGATCTAAGTTCATCGAAGCAGAAGCCGTGAAAGTATTTATAGAAGAGGCACAGGGAAGCTAAGTCTCGCCTGTGAGAGAGAGACTGCAGGCGGTCTGCTAAGTCGGTATCGATCACATTACAGATCCTCCGCTGTATCTTGTCGAGAAGCCCAAGGAGAATAGCAGGGACACCCGACCAGATATGGCAACAGTATTCAATGCACGGGCGGATGGTAGATTTATAAATGTGCAGGATAGATTCAGACGGAAAAAACTTCCGGGCCCTGCACAGAGAACCAACTTTCATAGCAGCGGATTTACAAAGAAAAAGAATATGTGGAGAGTCATAATCTCCTTCGACCTAAAAGAACATGGCATATAAAATATACAATGTAATGATTGATCAGCGCGATATTTACAAGGCAGTTTCTTCTTCGTGCATGACAGACTGAGACAGAATTTGGAATATATATTTTATGGCTCCCTCTACATCCTACTTTTTCTTCTAACTAACTTTATTCGCTCTTCACGATTCTTTCAAGAACAGGATGGTGTCAGCCGCTCCGGTTTTCTGCAAGCTGTTTCCATATTTCGATCAAAGAATCAGTAAAGAATCTGTAATTACTATTACTTTATTTTTGTTCGATTCATTAGCTTAACCATTGAATATATATTCATAGAATGCTTTTTTTCGTGTCATTTTGATTTTATAAAATACTTTATAATTTTTGCATTTAGTTTTTATCGAAAATTATTTCATTTTTTTCTTTTAAGTTCAAAGAGACCAACTCATTTTAAAACCTATATTTTATAGCAATACTTGAAGGCATTGAATCTATTTTATCAGTGGCGTATTATGCAGATAGGAAAAATATGTGGTCAAACATTAAAGGCTATTCAAAAAAGAAATTTCTTTTGGCACTCGCCCACAGTGGTTTTTCTTTTGCCACATTGAAGCTCATAATATTGACAAAATTAAAAATTTCATAAAATATATCTGACACATCTTTTGTTGGTAATTTTTCGTTTTAGGTCCCGAAGGCTTTTCGCCCTTCAAATTTATCCAAAATAGCATTATTTCTGTGCAAATGTATATGCTGAACTCAAATCAACAATTAGTTATTGAAGAAATTTAACTTTATTGATCTTCACGACCAGAAAAAAATCGAACTTCCTTTCGAACTTTTTGTCTCCTGTAACTCTCTCGAAGTCATGTAATTAACTGCAGAATGACTTTCGGCGTAGGGTACCAATTTCAGCCTATTTACTTTCTTGATGAAAGTAATACGCGTAGAAAAAAATCGCGTATTACTTTCATTAAAGGAAGTAAATAGGCGGAAATTTCAGTAAAGGGATTAAATAGGCCGAAAATAGGCCAAAATGTTTTGCCTATGCCGAAAGTCATTCAGCAGTTTATTATATGACTGCGTTAGAGTTACGGGAGACAAAATGAGCGAGATGTAGTTCGATTTTTTCTGGACGTTCAGATAAATAAGGTAAGTTTCTTCAATAATTAATTGTTGATTTGAGTTCAGCCTACACATTTGCACAGAAATAATGCTATTTTGTATAAATTTGAAGGGGGAAAATCCTTCAGGACCGAAAACGAAAATTTACCCTTTTCACTTTATAATCGGATACTTTTGTACAGTTTGTATCTATCATATTTGGTTCAGTTATATCGTCGAGACTTATCTCTTAATAAGTAAGAGAAAGCAAGTTTTTTTTGTTTTGTTTTTTTATAAGCGTTTCACCCCGAGCAAGGCATGTCACTGCCACTACTGCACAGGGGGCTACGTAGAGTGGAGAAAGGATGATTAAATATAGGAAATGTCAGAGGGTGGGTGATAGGCGGGTAAGGATACCGAGAATGAGGGTTGGGTAGATGAGAGTGTTCTGAGAATAATTGGGAGTTAGTGTGATAGGAGGTGTCTATTGACCCTACATTTAAACAGCTGGAGATGGTAGCTGTCGGGAAAGCAGACTTGTGGAAGGGAGTTCCACAGGCGGGAAGCGCGAGAAAAGAAGCTGTTGGAGTAGAATTTACGGTTACATCTTATTTGTTTAACTGTAAAAGGGTGGGACCTAGTTGCTAATCTAGTATCTCGTGTAAATTTGTGCTTAGGCGGCACCAGTGATCTAAGCTCATCGGAGCAGAAGCCATGAAAGTTCTTGTAGAAGAGGCACAGGGAAGTCACATCACGCCGGTGAGAAAGCGGCTGCAGCCGGTCTGCCAAGTCAGTATCAACCACGTTACAGATCCTCCTTTGTATTTTGTCAAGAAGCCCAAGGAGAGCAGCAGGGGCACCCGACCAGATATGGCAGCAATATTCAATACACGGGCGGATGGTAGATTTGTATATGTGCAGAATAGATTCAGGTGGGAAAAACTTCCGGGCCCTGCACAGGGAGCCGACTTTCATAGCAGCAGATTTGGCAATGGATTCAATATAGTCATTCCATTTGAGGTCCGCCGAAAGTGTAAGGCCAAGGAGGCGTAGTATTTTACTCCCTGGGAGGCTAGCCTTTGTGCGTATAACGTATTTTTGCTTCGTATTGGAATGATAGAATAATTTGTTATTTAACTTTTTTTCGCAATTCATTTATTATTTTCTTTTCCAGTGATTACATTTCTTTAAACAAAACGAAACTCGTCGAATACAAGCGAATCTCTCTTCCGTATATTACTGATTAAATAGCTAAAGACTTTATTAAAATAGATTGAAGAAAACTACGATCTAATATTTATTTTTATCGGTGTGACAATTGGATGCCCTTTTCCTAGCAATAAAGAAAGGAAAAATAATATGAGCAGCATATCCCAATGTTATTAAATTTCATATGCATCATTTTTTGTATCACAACAGTAAAACTGCCGAAATGTTTTCTTTTCGCGTAGTGATTAAATTATCTATTCGTAATCAGATATGTGACTCGTTACCAGATTAAAAATAGAATTACAGGATTCATGTCTCCATGGATAGAAACAAAATAATAATCTTTAAACAAGAACGATAAAAAATATTTTCGCCGTCAGATCAACTAGAACACTCTGATGATATATGTTCTCTGATGTCATCAGTTTAAATGAGATCCATGTGTTGAATTGAATCCAAACCAAAGGTCCTATCATCACCTCATAATATTCCTGCACAGTAATCAGTAACAATGTACAACTATCAATATTACTTCTAACAATAGCAATAGTAAATCAGTAGGGTAGCTGATAATTTTCATGTGAAGTTCATGTGTTAAAAAATGATATTCACTGACAAGTTCTTTGAAATCAGTCAGACTTATATCATTTATGCAGTCACAATTGGATAAGAAACTTTTGGTTAGCAAAACTTGTGGAAAGTGAAACAAGCAAAAATACAAAGCTAACAAATACTGACAGGCCAAATCCAAGAAATGTACCTAGTGGGTGCTTATTTTGATTTTTGGGGCTGACTGGCACGGGACATTTTTCAGAAGTCACTCTTCGGAAGATATTTTTATGGCACCTGACAAAATTGGGTGTACGCGTGGCAGCGTTTCTTTGAATATCTCAGAACCTGATGAAAATGTTAAGCTGATCATATGAACAGCAGCAACTGATCGAAATGTTAAAAAACTGTGTAGGGAAGAAGATCACAGCAATAATAAATATAATAATAATAGATATACGCTTAGATAGATCGTTTCGGAGATTCGATATCGCTGTGTGTAGGTATCAATTTACGACCGCCTAAAGCGGAACTATTTATTTGTTACGAAAATAGCAATTTAATCCATACGGTTTTAAATCAATGGGAAAATTCTCGACGAATGTTAAAAAATTGTGTATGGTTCCTTCTCATGATGAATCTGTACAGCAAGAGAAATACAGAAAAATGCAGCAAGAAATCAACAATGTGGTAAAAAACAACAACAAAAAAAACAAACAAAAACAGCACACAACTCTGATGCAGGCCCGCAACACAGACAACTCACAACCACTGCCTGAGCGCCGGGAAAACTCAGGACTTAGACAACTCGACAACTCAGCATTAAAATTTTTTGCAAACATATTTAAAATATCGATTTACTTCATTAGAAATACATTACATTAAGATTTCCTTTATTAAATAGTTCTAAATAGAAAATTGCTTAATCTTTTCACATTTTTTGATATATTTTCTAAAAATAATTAAAATCAAGTGTGTTTTATTGAATCATTTTTACGTCAATTTACTTTATTCAAATTAAAAAATCTTTACGATTGACTTTATTAAAAGCAAAAAACCTGATTCATATTGTACATAATGCTTTTTCAAATGCCTTATTTGAAGACAATAATCAATAATTCAGGTTTAAATCCTTAATAAATTGCTTTAATTCAGTTATAAAAGAAAAGGTTTTGTCTTCTGGTACTGAGTTTTTTCAATCCTGAGTTGTTCCAGTTCCCACTAGGTGGTGTTCAATTGTTGGTGTTAGGGTGAAGTAGTTCAGCTGTCACTACACGCTCAATTACACAGTATCTTAAACAAAACTAAAGCAGAAAAGTGTAACTATAGTGGGTTATCCGTTATAGTGAAGTGTATTTGTGTGCTGAAATATATTAATTGAATTTGGTCTTGTTAGTAGATAGCACATTATAAGGGGTGTATAAAACAAGGAAATCAAATTGTGTATGGAAACAACATTTATATATATATATCAGTTAATGTTTTTTTACAAATCAAAGTAATGTTTTTTGGTTGGTACAAAGGTCGTTAAAATGTCCATAGCAGTAAATTCCGAAAAGATTTTGTACATATGTATATGTGAGCGTTCGTTTGTTAGGAGTGTCTTTGAAGTTTCCGCTCAGTTCTTCGGGTGAGTGGCTCAGTGAGCAGTGAAGAAGAGAATGAGAGAGAAAGCAAAGACAAGCATAATGCGATCGCTTGACGTGCTCAAGGGACGTGCTAATTATGCTCGTATTTTTTCAATTGTGTTTGTTTCTTTGTGTCGTACTTTTATTTTGCTTTTGAGACTTCAAACAAGTCATTTGGAAATTCACACTCGATGTTAATTCTTGTCTTCCCGATTGGACGATAAACAAAGTCACGTCGGCTCGCAATAAGGGTTCGTAAAAGGAATTTGATTTTTATTTATTTTTGGTTTACCTCCGGAACTTCTGCGTGGAGCCAGATGCGCAAAGACCATTGGTCATTTGCTTTCTGGAACTTTGAGTGCAAACATCCTGTCCCTGGTATCACCACATAACTATAGGAAGATGGCTAATGTTACTTGATGCGGCCTTGCGTCATACATAACCGAACTTGGGGCACCTCAAGGTGGTGTAATGGTTAGCAAGCTTGTCTCGCTAGCACTATTGCAATTAAGTAGTGAGTTCGATCCTCACTGGGTGCCCCATACTTTCGGCCTTGTGCCACATCTAAGCTGCGCTTAGTAAATTATACATAACCGAAATCTCTACTGCTTACAGATTATTCCAAAATTATCAGAATCTTTTCATCAGAAGTCAGTTGGAAGTTGGATTTGTGTGGAATAGTGTGGAATAGTGGAACAATAAAATCTAAATGTTTCATGTTAGAATAGAAATCTATTGATAGAGTAGAATAACATGAATTGTAGCAATTGTTCGAAGAGATAATTAAGGGTATCAAGAGTTTGTACATATGTTCGTAGTAGTAATTTGTTGAAAGAGTTTATGCGTAAGTAGGTATGTATGTATGAGTGTTTGTTCAGTAAGAGTGTCTGTGAATGAAGAAGTAAAATTAGTCAGCACAAGAGAAAGAAAGGAAAAGAGGACAAATGTCCGGGTCACCTGAAGCTTCTCCTTTACAGGGATGGAAGAAGCAGTGACGACAGTTAGATAGAAGTGGTGGTGTGGTCTCAGAAATTGTCTGACATCCTTGACTGGGTTCTTTTGCTTGTATAGCATAGTGCAGAATCCAGTTGCTAGACGTAAGGTATTCCAGTAGCCACTCTCTTGAACAGGGCTGAACTAACACTTGAAGGCACTTTACGTATACCTCCGTGCTGAGGGAAGTTAACTGGGGTTATGAGGCCATGTTGGTAGACAACTGGAGATAGACCGCAGCTTTTACTAGTGCTCATTGCAATCACCATTGTAATCACAATTAGACTCGTCCAAGTCTTTCTGAATCCTTTCAACTAACCTTTGATTAACACCAACACACTCTGAATGTATGTAATGGTGTTTTCGGCGGGAATGTCAATCGGTATAGCATGCCGGTTCTAACTTTCTAGCAGAGTAAATTGCAACACCCTACTCGTTTTCTCACGGTCGATGCTTAACTGGCCATACTCCACTGTGCAGCCGCAAAATCAAAAACAAGCAATACGCTTGAGTGAAATTAAAAATCTAATATGGCGACAATTTACACATCGAACCCTGTGTGTGTGTGTGTGTGTGTGTGTGTGTGTGTGTGTGTGTGGTATATATGTGAAAACGAGGATAAAATATATCAGAAGACTTTAACTTCAATTTATGTTCAGATATTCAAAGGCTACGTCGATTAAAGCAGTCCTTACAAAACTATACTCATCGACGAACAACCATCTCAATAGCGTGTTTGTGAAGTGGATTGAACATATGACTTCTATACACTTCTACTTATAAACATGCTTGCAGTAGATAGATAGATAGATAGATAGATAGATAGATAGATAGATAGATAGATAGATAATGAAAAGATTGGGATAGATAGATAGATAGATAGATAGATAGATAGATAGATAGATAGATTCCAGAACTTGGTGCCTAAAATGAAGCGGAAATGTCTGATCCGTACACCTGCTCTCGTGATGTCATTATGGCATTTCTCTGATTGTTTTCTCAATTTTCAAATCATATCTTATGTGTAGAAGATCATTGTCAATAGACAGTTCTCAGAAATACGTACGATAAAAGCAGCCATGCTTCTCTTCTCGGTCCTACAAGTTTCATTTATATATTAACAATCACTCTAATAATATTCCTTGTAGATTTATATACTCAGGATGCCAAAATTTATGGGAGGACTGCCAAAAAAACAAAAATGACCTGAACCTATCTGATAGTGCTGAATGTTGCAGGTGACTGTCATGTAGACTTCAATATCACAAAAAAAAAAACAAGCAAGAAATCAGAGATCTAACCCCAGTTTTCTCAAGTAATGAATGGCTGAACACTAAATGAGGGTTCATGACTTGATTGGGTTGTGTTTCAATTGACCTCTGGTAGAATGTATAAAGTATCCATTTGTAATAACGCCGAAAATTGATATGTTCAACATATCGCTGCTTAGAGTAGACGACTCACTCTGCACAACTCCCGCTTTACGAAATTCATACCAAACAAAAAATAAATGCTCCTGCATCAAGCTTGAAGCTTCACAATCTTACATTTTTCCAGCCTCGAGATAAAAAATGTCTGCCCTGTCATATAGGTAATGGGTTAGGATGTGCTTTGTAGTGCAGTGCGTATCGGGTCGGAACGATTAATCGGGGAGCCGAGTTCGAAATCCAGTTGAATTCGTTGCATTCACTTACGTGCTAATAGCCTTGAGAGAGTATTATTCCGTCTCTTCCTTCCAGTTATCCGTTAAAAAGTATTAGGGGAGGGGTGATCTTCCTAAATACCTTACTGAAATTCAAATAACAAATATTGATTATTTAAAACTAGGTGCAAAAGAAATGTATTAAAAAGAAGCTATATTTAATTTTTCCAATTTTTTTTAAACAAGTTATTTTGAAACTACTCTATTGAACATCTCTGGGATACTGTGAAACAAAAATTGATAAATCTAATGTTACTTCGCAAGACACATTTTGCGAACAAATACAAGCTGATTGGTAGGAGATACAATTAAATACATTGGAGAAGCGGTTAATTTTACTTTTATTTCCCGAAGGCTTTTATCCCTTCAAATTTTTACAAAGTATCCTTATTTCTGTGCAAATGTATATGCTGAACTCCATCAACAATCAGATATTTTAGAAACCTATATTTTCTATGTTAACGACCAAAAAAAATCGAACTTCTTCTCGCTCTTTTTGTCACCAACAACAATCTCAATAAAAACACATTAACTGTAGAATCACTTTAGGCGTAGGAAGCTAATTTCGGCCTTTTTACTTCCTTTCCTTTCATTTACTACGCTATTTTTGTACTTAATTTCAGAAGAACTTTGCCTGTACTTAATTTCAGAAGAAAGTTAACTTTCAGATGTATGAAAATAAGTGTAGTTTAATTAGCCTTCAAATATATTGCGTGTATTTGCGTGGTTTTTCTTTTTTTGTGCTTTATTTCAGAGGAAAATTAACTTTCAAATATATGAAAATAAGTGATAAGTGTAGTTGTATTTAACCTTGAATATATGAAAATATGAAAATACTT
This sequence comes from Ascarosepion bandense, assembly GCA_037127315.1. NCBI lineage: Eukaryota > Metazoa > Mollusca > Cephalopoda > Sepiida > Sepiidae > Ascarosepion > Ascarosepion bandense. Next base: position 2,048,296 of record JBBBDQ010000409.1, on the reverse strand, counting down.
ATAAATTATAAATAACAAAATGAACGAAATAAGTCGTACAGTAAAGCGTTTTTTATACTTAACATTGAAAATAAAACAATAATTATATCAATTGTAAAGGAAGTTAAAAATTTAAAAATGGAAAAATGATATTGAAAATTTATAAAAAATGCAGTAGTTTTTCAGAAAGTTGCGTGTATTTGGGTGTTTTTTATACTTAATTTCAGAAGAATGTTACCTTGCAAATATATGAAAGTAATTTTAAGTGTAGCTTTACTTAAACTTAAAGTTAACTTACTTTAAAAAAATCTATATTTTCATTTATTTGAAAGTTTACTTTCGTCTAAAAAAGTTTACAGCCATATCACGTTGAATAGACCGGTTCCCGAACGATCAGGGAAATTAAGCAACGTTGAACTTGGTCAGTACTTAGATGGGTGACCGCTTGGGAATACCAAGTACTGTAAGCGTTTGGTGACGGATGTGCGTTGTGGTGCAGTGGATATCGGCTCGGAAAGAGAAATCGGTGAGCCGAGTCCGAATTCCTGTTGAATATCCTGCATTTACGTAAGCACTGGTACCCTTAGGAAAGGTAGTAAGCCGTCCCTTCACTCCAGTTATAGGTTAAATAACAGGGTATGACTTGGGGACCCTGCCCTTAAAAACAAATCCCAATGACGCTTGATACTCGAAAAGAAAAAAAAAGTATTACTAGACATAAAATTTATATAAAAACAACGATAAACTTTTGAAAGAAAAAGGTATTACCAGCAATAAATAAATACAATTTAGTTGGCACTAAATGACCCGCCGAGATTTATATGCCATAAAAAAAACAACAAAAATCGTCTGAAAAAATTAACTAATACTACAATTATCATTTATTTTCATATATTTGAAAGTTAACTTTCTTCTCAAATTAAGCACACACAACTTTCTTAAATTAATTGCCAAAAAAAAAAAAGAAAATAACAAGGAAAAAACACGCAAATACACGCAACATTCTGCTGAAATTGAATTCCGAAAAAAAAATTGCGTATTAATTGCTTCATAGACTTTTCATTAAAGGAAGTAAATTGGACGAAATTAGTTTCCTACGCCTAAAAGGATCCTGCAGCGAATGTCTTCTGATTGAGATGATTGTGGGTGACAAAAACAGCGAGAAATCCGATTTCTTTTGGTCGTTAACAACAAAAAAGTAGGTTTCTTCAATATATAATTATTGATTAGAATTCGGCATATAACTTTGCACAGAAAAAAAGGCTACTTTGGAAAAATCTGAAGGGGTAAAAGCCTTCAGGACCTAAAACCAAAGTTTACCGAAGAAGCTCGTGATGTCAATGCCTGACAGAATGTAGGCTGGGATCAAAGCAAATAGCTATTATACTAAATATTAAATTTATTTTGTAACAAGTATTTTCTCTTGTTAACGCATTTTTTGAGTAAATCAAATCAAATTAATTTAATTAAAATTTTATTTTCTGTCAATATGCTTCATAAAAGACAAAGTAAATAATTCTTGTGTTAATACTTTTGCACAGTACTATATATATATATATATATATATATATATATATATATATCGTAGCACATATGTATTTATATCTTTACTCCGATTACGAACGTATGAATGGAATGTTTCTAACGTTAGGAAGAAAGGAGCGAGACTTCTGGAAGAATTTTAAGGTTTAAAAGAAACAGATCGAGATTTGGGCTTTTGATGTTTGCATATTTCAACTCAATCACTCAGGTTGAACAATTACTGCTGGAAATAATCGGTTTGCTCACTTTTCTACAGCTTTGATCTCGCTTTGAATTCACCTCAAGTAAAACTTTGTGGAAGGCGTACGCGAAGAATTCAAAAAGGAAAATGAAGAAATAAAAATGTATGCTGAGGTGGATGAGAAAGAAATGGAATGGAAATAATAACGATAATTGTGAAATGGAACTTCTCAACCAATATAGAAATCAAAAGGTATGTATGTATATTAATAGCAATATTAGTCTTTAATCTTTATATGCATCAATATATTTATATAGTGTGCGATGGAGGAATTCTCGTTTAAATTACTTAAATATGAAAATAATTCTGATATCTCCTTTTAAGAGATATATATTTTGAAAATTACGTAAAAATATCTTGAAATGTTAAAGAGTAAATTTACGAAATAAAATTTCCATTCGCTTAAACCACGGCTTTGGAATTTCCTGCTATTCTTCTCAATGATCTCATTGATTAAATTGATGAATGATAGAATAATCCATGTCTTCAGTTCATCGTTGCTATTCAAAAGAGGTTTGATGACCTTTTGATCAACTTATACCTACTTATAATAATTACTAGCAGTCTAGTCCGGCCTTGCTCGGGTGTAATGAAAGCTTTAAAACTAATCCATGGTCCTGGAGCTCAGACTCAACCTAAAGAATATTTGTGTGAAGTTTGGTGAGAATCGGTTAATAATTGTGGATTTGTATAAAGGACATACAGGCAGATAAACAGACACACACACAAACATCTTTATATATATATATATATATATATATATATATATATATATATATATATATATATATATATATCGATTTTCTGCACTATTGTCAGAACTGCAACCTTGAAACTTCTGAATATCGTTTCTTATATCTTTGTCTATGAGTGTATCAAATTTGATTAAAATCGGACCACTCCTTCTATAACCCGATTTTTTCGATTATCAATTTTTGATATTTATCGGGGGTACCTCGACACAAATCCTACCTAAGGACACTCGCAGACACTAATCGTGCAACTGTGTAAATTTTCAAGAAAATTGGTTTAGCCATTTCGGAGTCTATAGGTAACGGACACACACACACACACGCACACACACACACACACACACACACACACACACACACACAAAGTTCCATTTATAAATAAGTTTAGATATGGATTGCAGTCTGTGGAGTTAGATAAAATGCGTTATTTTGTCGCAGAAATTGTTTGACGGCAATGATTTGTACTCTGCTTATGTGGTATAGTGCAGAGTCCTGTTGCCAGACGCACGGTTTTTCAGTAGCCACACCCTTGATCCATGGCAGCACTACCTCCTCAAGGCACTCATAAGACTCCGTGTTGAGTTTGAATCCCTGTGGGAACACGAATGAAGATATAAAATTGCCATCTATCTAGTGTTTTCAAACACTTTCGAAATCAGCACCAGGCACATAAAACTGTTTCGGATTCCTCTATAAAATACGCTGATTAAGACCCATCGTACTATAATTTCTTGTGCAAATTCTATGTAGAAGCGCATGTCGTTTCCAAATTTCTAGCAAATTAAATTATGTCATGGGGTGCTTTTTCATACAAACTGTGCTCAACTGTCCCCACTATATTGGACAGTCGACAAAACAAAAATTACGCATGCACCCAAAGAAAGATATAACATGCAACAATTTACCATCGCTGTCTCTCTCTCGCTGTCTCTCTCTCTCTCTCTCTCTCTCTATATATATATATATATATATATGTATAATTAAATTTTAAATAAAATAATAACTTAATTATATATATATATATATATATATATATATATATATATATATATATATATAAATGTTTTTGTATTTAAAATTTATTTAAATTCCATTGCGAATAAATATGTTACAAGTTTTTACTTCCTCATCAGGCAATGTTGAATGATAGTTGTGAAGGTGATTCTCATATGAACGTAGAAAACTATACGTTTGTTATTTAAAGTGTTAAATATAAGATATATGTTCGAAAAGATGGGTTTTTTCTTTAAGCTTAACAGAAAAGTAAATGCAGGTAATTCCTAGCAAACTGCATTATGTAATTCATGACATCAATGTGTTAAGTAGTTCATCACAAGAAGGTATTATGTAATTCATGGTAACAAAGTGTTAATCTCTTCCTGACAAGAAAATGTTATGTTATTCATGGAAAAATGTACTATGTCATTCATTGCAACAATATGTTAAGTATTTCCTTTCTTATATGTCTTATATAATTCATAGCAAAATGCATTCATGACATCAAAGTGTTTAGTAGTTCATGACAAGTAGATGTTATGCATTTTATGGCAATATGTATTATATAATTCATGAAACAAAGTTTTACGTAGTACATGACATAAATGTGTTATTTATTTTATGGCGAAAAGTATATTCTATTTCATAGCAACAAAGTGATGAATTGTTCATAACAAAAAGTTTTATGTAATTAGTGGTAAAATGTAATTTGTTGTGGATTCCGGGTGAGTAACCGCACAAAATAATGAACAACAAAAACAGATATTCAAATATAAAAGTAGGTTATATTGAACGTAATATACAAATTTAAGCGCAGGTTAGTAAAATCCAGGAATACTATTTGTAAGAAATAAATATATAAAAGTCTTGAACTGAAGTCGTTAGAACTAGTATATCCCTGTATATTATTCTAGCTGAGTGGAGCTCATTTCTGATGCGGTAATCTCTGGGTAACTTTAGTATCTATCTGTAACTTAACGTATCAGTTCCGGTACTTCCGATAGCTGTAACGGATCTCTACGATTACACTCAACTCTCAGGTCAAGTTGGGTAATTAGGCTGAATTAGCCAACTTGCCCTGATAATCCATTAGGTGAAACCGAGGTAGGTCCGTTGGCTCTAGGTTAGCTACTTATTTATTTGATCTGCGTTTGTATTGAGCGCTTTACGTGTTAGGTTCCTCGTCTCGGGTTTTTTTCTTTTGACTAGTACTTTGACTAATGTTCAAGTGATTTCTTTTTTTTTTTTTAGTTTTCCATTTTTTCCCCTCCGCGTTTATACACGCTGAGTTTTTCGAGACGTGTTTAAAGATAAATTTACAGTTATATATATATATATATATATATATAGATAGATATGGGTGTGTGTGTGCGTGTGTGTGTGTGTGTGTGTGTGTGTGTGTGCGTGCGTGCACACATTTGAAGTCAACACCCAGAGGCGACAGTCTGCTTCACGCTAATCGTGATCGCCAGGCAACAGAAAAACAGACATTCGCCTGTTCAATGCCTACTCCTATATTAACATACACTTTATCCCTGATACTGCTCGTTAAACCCATTAATATAGCGTACCGAAAAAAAAAAATTATATATATATATATGTATATATCTGTGTGTGTGTGTGTGTGTGTGTGTGTGTGTGTGTGTGTGTGTGTATGTATCTGTGTGTGTTTGCGTATTATGTTTTGAGGCAGTGACCTTCTTTTATATATTTTACATGAAATGCGACTGACATTGTACGGCGATTAAAACATTAATTTATTGTTCTTTGTATAAGTGTTTTCTATTCTGGACATAAATTGTAGAAACATTTATTAGTTTCTGCATTTCCGTAAGCTCTTAGCTATTTATTTCGTCATTAACAAAGGTGATTTTTATTATTTTTATTTGTAACTGGATGTAAGGGTTTTATGAATCTCTCTAGAGCATTTATATTTTTATCCTTTTGCACCACGCAAGGCGGTACCATCACTGATGCGCAGCGGGTTCATAAAAGAGTAAAAGTTTAAGTAGGACGAGAGCGAAGGAAAAAAATAAACCAGTTACAGGTAGTGTCAGAGTATGGGCAAGAGAAGGATAGAAATACTGGTGTGATTACAATTCCGAAGTGGGAGTGAGAAAATAAAAGAATGATACACTGGGTGATGTAGAAAAGATGAGGAAATGAGTGAAGTGAAGTAGACATGAAATGAAAATTGATATTGCATTTAAAATCCAAGAGATTGTATCCGTCAGGGAAGCAAGTATACAGAAGAGAGCTTCAGAGGTAGGAAGTGTGAATAAAGAAACTGTTGGAGTGTGAGCTGCAGTTGGTATATTTAGCTGAAAAATGGTAGGACCTTATTGTCAGTCTAATTTCTCGAGTAAATAATCTGGGAAAGGGCACCAGTCAGCTAAACAGAGCAGAGCAGAAGGCATGAAAATATTTGTAAAAGAGACAGAGGGAAGTTACATTCCACCAGTGAGAAAGTAGTTGGAGTCGAGCTGCCAGGTCGGGACCGATCATATTACAGGTTCTCCGTTGGAACCTGTCTAGAATTCTAAAGTGAATAGCAAGGACGGCCGACCAGATAAGACAACAGTATCCAATGCACGGTCGTATAGTTGATTTCTATATGGACAATATGAACTCAAACGGAAAAATACCTCCTTGTCCGACACAGTGACCCAACATTTCTAGTAGTGGATCTAGCTATTGATTCAATGTAATTATTCCACTTCAATTCGGAAGAGAGACTGAAGCCTAGGATGCGCAGTGTATTGCTTTAAAGGAGACTCGCTAGGTAGAAGCTTAAGATGTGGGATATTTTATTTCCGCCTAATCTTTATCATCTTACAGATTTTACTCTTCTAAATTAGTTTATCGAAGCCGCTAGAAAAGCGAAACGTTGGAGATGAATGCCGGGTGTTTAACGGAGTGCGAACTGAAAAGTAATTCGTTACTGACTTTGGAGTTGATATGGTATGTTGGATTTGTCATGAGACAGTTGCTGTGTTCTAGGAACACAATATGAAAAGATACTTTCCAGCCAAGCATCCAAACCTTGCACACAATTTTCAAAGCAGGAACTGCAAAAGAAGGCAACTGATATGGTAAAAAGTTTGAAACAACAGCAAACTCTGTTTGTGTCATTTTTACAAAGGAATCCAACAGAGGCAAGTTTAATATCGTCAACTGCATTTGCAAAGCAAAACAACCCATTTTCATAGCCAGAATTTATTAAAACTTGCATTGCTGATGCTGTCAGTGTTGTGTATTCTGAAGTTAATTCAAAAGTAGAAGCCATATCTCTGTCAAGATGAACTATAATTCGTCGTATAGGTACAGTTGCAATGAATATTCAAGAACAGCAGGTAACAGTCATTGTTAGCTTTAAGTGTTTTTATATTGCTTTGACCAGAGGACTGACTTCAGAATACGACTCAGGTGCACATTTACGTCAGGGGAATAGAAGTAATCTTTGAAATGTATGTAATCTAAAAAAGAATTTGCAAGAACGATGTTTATGTTGTTGCTTTCAACTTTCCTTTGTGAGCAGGCTTGCTCCATTTGGAAAGTTAATAATTCTAAGACAGATCACTTTCCAAAGACTAGAATTTTCAGTCAGTTTTGAGGATCAGTACAGGCAACTCGACACCTAGTTTTAAAAAAATTAGTAAATGACTACAGTCAGAGGCACTCTTATCATTAAGTCATTTGAATCTATTTGTTGTTACGTTGCTTTCTTTTTAAAATAAATATATTACATGTGTATTTACTACGTTAAAATATCAATGAAAATCAGTTTTCTTCTTTGAGTAATTTAGTTTTTAAATAAATGTGATTCCTGTGAAGATTCTGCATTAAAATATTGATGAATTACTTTTTTTATTTCTTTAAAAATTTACTTTATTTATCAAATACATATGTTTTACTAATTTATAATATGAATAAATAAAAATATTTTTTTCTTAAGGTTATTTTGTCTTTAAAATGCGTTTCACGTGAAGCTCTTCCTTAAAAAAACTTTTTAATGAAAATTGTTTTCCTTTTAAGTTTAAACTGAGTTACCTTCTCTTGCTAATAAATTCGTTTTTTATGAATCTTTTAAAATTCATTGGATGACACTAAATTTAATGTTGCAGCAAGTTTAAGTAATTGTTTTATAGAAAGTATTGGATAATTATTTAACATTGAAACCATCTTTAAGCAAAGTTATCCCAGAGAATATTCAGTTAAATTTTCCAATACGATAACGAAAGTCATTTTCATTCGTTTCTAAGACGCTGTACCGATTTGTAAAAGTGGAATATTTGTTTTTTTTTTCGTCTCGTACGGCAGGATATTTAAAGTTATTTTTTTTTAAATTACCAGTTCTCTTCAAGTGAAGAAAACATGTACAGTGATAAATGCCTCTATAATCTGTAAGCTATCACATCAGTTGTACTTAAATAAAGCTCAGTAATATCCTCACTGCCCGAATGAAGAATGTCCGGAACGATATATAATTTTTCGTCTCAATTTCTTTCTAATCTTTCTTCTATCATACACCGATTCAAAGAAATATTATTCGGGACATATCGATTGCACCAGTCTTTATCATGTTTCATTTTTTTAGTGTCTGTCATCATTATTATTTCGAAAATTCGACACTCAAAAGAAGAAGAAGAAAAGGAAGAAGAAGAGAAAGAGAAGGAGGAAGGGAAGAGTAATAAGTAAAGGAATAAGACGAAAATTTAAAAAAAAACTGTAGAAGATGATAGTGAGAAGAATAAGGCACAGGAAAAAAAGAAGAAATGGATGAAGACGAAAAAGAGAAGAAAAATGAGAAATTTATTCAGAACATATTGATTGCACCAGTTTTATCTTGTTTCATTTTTACAGTGTCTGCCATCATTATTATTTGCTATTTGTGTCCTGATATTTTTTAATTTTCTTCTTTTTTTAAATACCTAGTGGTGTAGAATAAGTATAAAATCCAAACTTATATTACTTAATTTCGAGCATAGATTTTAGGATATAACAGAAATTTGTCTTATAAGAGAAATCAAAAATCGTCATTTTCAAAAGTATGTTTGCATATATGCACAACACACTTCTAAATATAAAATGAATGTCTCTCGGAACAAAGCAATAACCAACAAAGTGTTAAATAAAAGAGCTGGTCTAAAGGATCGGTTTTCGGATCCTCCTCTCTCCTTATTCCCTTTCTCCCCTCTGCTTGCGGTGAGGTAGATGGCTGTGAAGACCAAGCCAACCGCTGAAGAGCCGTTAGCAAGAGTCACAGAGAAATTTGGATAATGTATGCCGCTTGGAGAGTCGGAACCTCCCGACAGCCTATCGTCGATCCTCTTCATATTGAGCTCGAATTGTCAAAGGCACAAAATGAACGGAAGATGCGCACAAAAGAGAAAGACACCTAAAACTAAGAAAAGAACGTCTTATGCACAAGAAGATACAAGAAACCAACCTACTATAATTTAGTAGTTTAGTTTCAATCTAAACAACATAAAAAATTATGATGGTAGCAGACACAGAATTGAAACTTCCATAGCTCCTATAGATGTTTTTTTCAGGACAGTGAAAAATTGTTAACCATCAATTATGAATCAGAAGAATAAACAAATAAACGCATTTATGCAAGAAAAAAGATCACAATAGATAGTCTTGTGGGATCTCCCTTTGTATATGATAATGAACTCGAATGAGTATACATATACTCCTGCCATAGAGAGAAGAGCAGTTGAGAGTTGACAGTTGAGAGTAATCGTAGAGCTCCATTACAGTTATCGGAGAGTACCGGAACGCAAGTTACCGTGAGATACCAAAGTTACCCAGGGACTACCGCATCAAAAGTCAAATTAGCTCTGAGCTCCACTCAGTTAGAATAATATACACGGATATACTATTTCCAACGACTTCATTTCAAGACTTGTATATATTTATTTCTTACTAATAGTATTCCTGGATTTTACTAACCTGCGCTTAACTTTGCATATTGCGTTCAATATAACCTACTTTTATTTTATCTCATTATCTGTTTTGTTTGTTCGGTATTTTGTGCCGTTCCTCACCCGGAAGCCACAACAGATAGCATAAGAATTGTAGATGTAGATATAAAACAAGTAGAGGAAGTCAATTAACTGGGAAGTGCTTTAAAAAACGACTGAATATGAGATAGAAGTATCAGAAGACATTAAATTAGGAAAATACAATCTTTAAAACAAAAAGGAAATTTATGCTAAGAAAGCGAAAGACGCCGTTGAAATTTCTTGGAAATATAACGAGAAAACGTGCTTACAAAATTCGACACTCACAAGTAGAAGAAAAGGAAGAAGAAGAAGAAGAAGAGAACGAGAAAGAGTAATAAGAAAAGAATAAGAGGGAAATAAGAGCCAGTAAAAGATGATGAGAGGGAGAACGTATAGAGAACAATAGGAATAAAAAATAAGTGGGATAAGAAGAGGTGGATGAAAAGGAAAAGGAAAAAAGGTGAAAAGAAGGACAAAAGAGAATGAAGAAGAAGAAGAAAGAGAAATAAATATCAAGTGCTAATAAAGAATAGGCAAATGCTGTAATGAAATTAAATAACAAAGTAAAATAATAATGATATTTAATTTTCACTGCATTTACTTCCATCACTACTAATACAACTAATACTAAAAATCATTATTATTATTATTATTATTATTATCATTATTATTATTATTATTAGAAGCAGCTGGTGAAGAAATTTCTTTGTTTCATTTTTCTAAAGAAATCATTTTGTCTTTTATTCGAATAAAAAAGTAATCATTTTGTCGGCTCCAGCATCGTAGATCGCCATGGAGTCTTCGCAGTTGGGAAATATGAAGATATTTTGCAAAGAAAATATCGCAGACAAAGCGAACAATAGAGAACACTCAAATCATTTAACAAATCATTAATCTTTGTAGATACTTGGTTTTTTTTATATATTTATTCTGTTAATCTTTTTCCTTGAATAGTATTCTTTAATTAAGATTTCATACATAAGGCGTCTTCAAAAAGGTATTTCTTTTGTCCAACCGCAGTTCATTAAATTTACAAGTTTTGATATCCGCCATATTGTATTTGTGTGTACATCCGAATGTTACATATCTTTCATGTTTTTACGTGTGTGCATGATTTTATGCAGTAAAGTCTATAAGAGCGGGAATATGCAAATTTTCAGAAACATCGCTGGAATAATTTTTTCTCCGTTGTTACGTACGATTGTAAATTCATTTAAAAATATGTTTCTTATAAGTCTAGTTACAAAAAGTCAAATCTATGTTTTAATAATGGGCTTCAACTTACTGCAGTTGGTAATATATGCCACTTAACTAATTAGATGGTTTGTGCATTCCAGAAGCTGATTAGACTATTGTGACACAGGAAATGTTTGATAGAAACAAAGAGAAGAGTACTGGATTGCTGTGTGATGACTGTTCTTTGACATGGAAATGAATGCTGGAAAATCTTCCCAAAGATAAGAGGGAGACTTAAATCAAACAAAATATTGTTCTACATCAGGGCACTGAGGATATGATGGACTGACCATGTGAGCGACGATGAGATATTGGATAGAATGAAAACGAAAAGGAAACTAATACTTGCCATCAGGAAAAGACACTTAAACTTAATGAGGAAGACGGGTTTAGAAAATCTGATACTCACTTATCAGATAGGGGGAAGAGAATCATGAGAAATCAACATATAACGGATTTGAGGGATTAGAGAAAGTAAGTGTCAGGGCGGGGTTTGGTTGGAGCAACAGCAGAAAATTTGCTGAGAGCCACAAGGGATAGGGAGATATAAAGCCGTGACGCCTATATCAGGTAGTCACAGAAAATATAAGAAGACTATCACAGTCTGATAAAAGCTCGCAAATTTACTGAGGGTACTTATTTTTCAGCACTAGCAATGACCCATGAGGCCAGATTGCTTATAAAGCATGGTAATCATTATGGTAATAATTGCAAGTGTAATACTTTCTGCATATAATGGTTTCACGAATATGGAAATTATATTCTTTAAATTAGCCTGTATATCCAGAACGTAAAATGACTCCTCGGCGTTTGACAAGTTCATTTTCCTTGTCGCTCTAAGTAACTTTTTACACATTAACATCTTCTATTATACACAATTTACCACCTTTAATGTCAACATACATGACAGTCCTCTTGGTATTAATAACGGATTTGTGGATCTCGGAGTCATATAAAATGTTACCTGTGATCGCGGTTATTTTAGGTGATGTATTTAAAAAAGGAATTTATATATATATATATATATATATATATATATATATATATATATATATATCCACATATAAGCAAAAAGCAAACATATATATATATATAGATATAGATATATATCTGAGTGATTTCAGAACGAGGAAAGAAGTTTTCTTCCGTCCAAAACATTAAATTAAAACAGTGCTCGATATATGATGTATAGAGCTGTGAATATTTATTATAATTTATGTTTTAGAAAAAATTATGTACATGTTCTAAAACATAATATATATATATATATATATATATATATATATATATATATATATATATATATAGCCAAACAATAATGAACTGGTGAACGAAAGAACGGAAATCATGACTAAGTGTAAGCATACTAAAAATACCTATCAGGTTCATAAAACCATGAATGAAAACCCCATAATTCGTTTTAATTTTTAAAATTGCGCGCTCAAGAATTCCCTGCCACGTGAGCGTTAAAAAAAAAAAACACTGTTACCTTAGCGTTCTTAAAAAGAAAAAGGCTAAACGGTAAAATCAGTTATTAAAGAAGTTCGCCTGAAGACACCACTCATGGTAGAAACGTAAATCACGTAATAAATCGTTTACAAATGGAATATATATATATATATATATATATATATATATATATATATATATATATATATAAGTGTTTGATTGTGTGTGGGGTGAAACGAGAAAACTAAAGAAAATGCAGTGTTATAGACCGAAAATTTATATTTAGAATGATCCAATGCTTAAACACCATTTTTTTTTTATATATATATAAGCGTTTCACCCCGAGCAAGGCATGTCACTGCCACTACTGTGCAGGGGGCTACGTAGAGTGGAGAAAGGCTGATTAAATATAGGAAATAACAGAGGGTGGGTGATAGGCGGGTGAGGATACCGAGAATGAGGGTTGGGTAGATGAGAGTGCTGTGAGAATAGTTGGGAGTTAGTGTGATAGGAGGTGTCTATTGACCCTACATTTAAACACCTGGAGATTGTAACTGTCGGGAAAGCAGACTTGTGGAAGGAAATTCCACAGGCGGGAAGCACGAGAAAAGAAGCTGTTGGAGTAGAATTTACGGTTAAATCTTATTTGTTTAACTGTAAATAGGTGGGACCTAGTTGTACTGTAGAACTTCAGAATATTTTAGAGAATAGTTGATAATAGATTTTGAAACATTAATGCTATTGTAAATTTTCTTCGTGTTACATTCTTCTATAAATACTGTTTGTTAAATAACATTTCCATATTTGCCTCGATAAATTTCGTTAACGACCGAAACGCGTTAGCATAAACAGATTTAACTTCATCTTTCCTTTTATATATAATATATGTGTGTGTCCTTACGTGCGTAAATATATGCTCGGATGAGCTTAAGTCACTGATGCCTCCTCAACAGGTGTTTACCCGTGCAGCCAGACTGGCAACTGGGTCCCACCCATTCACAGTCAGATTAGCCAAACGCAGACGACAATTCTACTCCTGCAGCTTCCTCTCTCGCACTTCCCGCCTGTGGAACTCACTCCCGTATTCTTGCTTTCCTGACGGCTACGACCTCCAGAAATTTAAAAGCAAAGTTAATACTCACCTACTAACCACTGGACTCTAGCTCTCTCCCCTCCCCTGTATAATCTTCACGTTCTCTCCGCCCATGTATCTGTCATTGCACCTGCTTTCTCAGCTTTCTATTGTTCCTTTCTAACTAGCTTGCACTCCTCACTCTTTTCTAATTAATCTTTCTACATTTATGTAACCCCCTGCACATCAGTGGCGTTTCTGCCTTGCTCGGGGTGAAATGATTAAAAAAAAAAAAAAACTTTGAATAATTTATCGTTGATTTTTCATGAAAGGTCATGTTTTATTTACAGAACTTAGTAAGTCACCGAAAGTGTTGACCATCACTAGCCTCTACATTCTTCCATTTTTCTTGCATTTTTATTCGACGTCGGAAAAAAAAGCATGAGTTTTGTGGCTAACCACAAGTCGGCCATTTTTTTAGCATCTTTAGAAGAATAAAAGTGCTACTCAGCAAGGCTATGCGCTAGTGATCGGACGGAGTAATGTATGGTGAATACTACGGGTGCGGTAGGATTTACGATTTAAGCATTTTCAAGTAGGTTTTCACCCGTTTTGTAATATGTGGCCTTGCGTTGTTATGTTGGAAAATCACTTTGTAGTCTCTCTGCTCATATATCAGCTGTATTTATTGTAGTCAATAGTGATCTTCTGTGGTATTTTGAATCGGTCTGAGCAGCTCATATTAAACTAAACACACCTGATCCCACTAAAATCATAGCAGATGCTTTGAGCCACTGATATTCTGTTTTGTCGCTGATTTTTATGCATGGACAAGCCCCTCCACGATTTTCTACGCTTAGAGTTATCGTAGTGTATTCATTTTCATCGCCTGTCACGACACGATGCAAAAGGTTTTTCCTTTTTCTGTCGTTGAAACAGCTGTTCACTCGTGACAAGACTCCGTTCGATGACTCTCGGCTTCAACTGGTAAGGCATCCTTGTTTTTAAACATTCCTTTTAGTATGTGGTTTCCGGCTTTCTCTTTCCCAATCTTTTCATTCTTAGATAGCCCCCTGCGTATCAGTGGCGTTACCACCTTGCTCGGGGTGATATGATTAAAAAAAAAAACTTTATTATGAATGCATTACTATCTGAAACCAGAAAACAGTGAAAAATTCCTCAATGTCCTAATATACGTAATATAATAATGATATAACTATATAATATAATTGTATAATTATAATATTTTCTGTGGTCGAGGAATAAGACACATTAGATCTAAATCCGACGTGTTTACTCCTCAATCACAGAAGATTTCATAGTTTAACAATTTATATGTAATCTCAACGAAACTGTAGTCAAGTGCTAAGGCACCTCAGATCTAATGACGGCTTTTCTCTAATATATGGAAGTCGTACGTTCGAATCCTGTCGGAATTCATATATATTCCTGACAAGATTTTTGTAATATTCACGCCGGTTAATATGTATAAAATGTACTCTTTAATTATAGAAGGCAGAGTATCTACGTAAAAACAAGTACCCATGAAAATTAATGTTCCAAAAATAACTTCTATCTATCTATAGTATAGTATATATATAAATGTATTTATTTATGTACTATATATATTGTGTGTGTAAAAATATCTGAAAAATTTACTATGATAACGGAGCTAAAGAAAATGGCACAAATTGACTGTGTCACGCATAAACTCGCTACCTTCCGTTGGATATTTTAGAGTGTTGTTGTCTCGTAACACCACTGAGCTTTCATCAGTTACCTTACCTAGTGAAGCCCTAATTTCCCCAAATATTGACTCTTGCAAAGTTTTTACGTCGAAAATCAAAACACACTTAAAACAAATAGGATTTCAAGATCTCGATGGCAACCAGGAGAATGCAACGCGACATCTGCTATTTCGGAAAACGATTTCCATGAATTATTCTACGAAGGAAAGCGAGTCTAGATAATAAGTGTTGCTTCAGAGAATTAAATTCCAAACTGATATAAACTGTATTCTTCTCTATATAATATCAGCCCAGATAACTTTTGAGCAGATTCATTTTTAATCTGACAATTTACTTTAACGTTTATTATCTCGAATACTCGATAATTTTTACTTTTCTTTATTCAGACCGAATGTTTTTAATCGGATTCCTCATGCAAGGCAGTAATGCCACTAAAACACAAGGAGTTAAAGGGTGTGAAACTATTAGTAAGAAAACAATAATTTTAAGTGGAAAGGGAGATGAGTAAACAGGAGGACTGTCAGATCGTTTAAATTAAATATTTAGTGAGGAAGTGTTTCCCTTAAAAGAGAACATAGAACTATGCTAAAGATGTGAATCTTTGTCATCACGTCCAAATCAAATGCTGTTTTCCCCTAAAAGGTGGGGACGTGTGGTTTCTTGATTAGAAAACCACACACTATAATAATAACACAAAAAAGATATTAGAGGAAAAAAGGTAAGTGTATTGAACAAAAGATGCACAACCTTCACGCGGTTAGTAGATTCAGGAATACTTGTTAGTGGAAGTCAAATATACACAAAGAAGTAAATCCGGGTAATAAGTCTATATTCTTGCTGACCAACGAGCTGCGGTTCAAGTGCTCGGATTAAGTACTCAATCAAACTCAACTCAACAGACAACTACAACACAACACCGTTCTCTGTAGGCAGGAATATTTGTATACTATGGAAGAGTCCATAGTGTGAGTAAATAGGGACGATACCCTAACAGGACGTAAATTCGATTCCTATACGAAATAATTTCTCCTTAAATTTCTTGAATCTCTAGTTCAATTTATTTAATACATTCTATTTAAAGTAAGGAAAAAATATTGCGTCAATTTCAAATACACTATATGAACGATTGATTATTTTTCTAAATCATACAAAGCAATGAGGACTGCCACTTGTGTGCGGGTGGGGTTTACAGAGAGAAAAAAAAACAAGGTATGGGTGATTCCGAAGAAAGAAACAGATATAGGGAGGTGACTGGGATTTAGATAAGTAGAAGATGGCAATTAACGTTGCATTTATACTTTTGGTGATTCTAGGTTACAGGATATCAAGTTTATGGAAGGAAATTAATTCCATAGAGAGAATGTGTGAGAAAAGAAACTGCGTAGTAGAAGTGAGGGTGACATTTGATTATTTTAACGGTGAAAGAGGTGTGACCTTGATGTCAATCTAGTAGCACGAGTAAATTAATGTCATCTGGGTACCAAGAAAAAAAAACGTCAGAGTAGAAGCTGTGACAATGTTTCTGGGAAAGATAGCGGAAAATCCCTTCCAGTTGATGACAAAGTGAGTAATGGCGAGCAGCTAACAGAAAACTAACATATAATTTAGGTAAAAATATGACAAAATAAAGAAATACTTTGTGTGGTGTGTTTCATTCTTCAGAGATTCACCGGAGTGAAGTGTTGTATAACTTGATACAACTCCACATGAGCACGAAGGAGTGAGACACTAAGAATATGATTATATATATATATATATATATATATATATATATATATATATATATATAGTGTATCGAGGCAGCAGATAGTTTTATAAACATATACAGTTAAATATAAGAGACAATGAATGTCTATTATGTTTAATCATGATCCGTTCTAAACGTCGTATTTTAGCTTTAATTTCAGTTGAAATAAAGACAAAAATTCTCCAACATTAGAACGAACTGAATAAAAAATTATCCAAATGTTGGCGAATTTTTGTCTTTATATTCAACTAAAATTGAAGCCAAAATACAATGTTTAGAACGGCTCATGATTAAACGTAATAGACATTCATTGTCTCTTATATTTAACAGTTATGCCTAGAATATATATATATATATATATATATATATATATATATTGGGAAGCACATTTTGGCTCAAGGCTGAACAATCTGTCTGGTTCTCACACATTCATTGTTCTGTATAGAACGGTTAAGATGTTTACCAATATGTCCAGAAGCATAATCTTGAATATGTGTGGGTGCTTTGTTTTTGTTGCTGTTGTCTAAAGAGCTTATTTAATTCTAGACAGACTCGTATTTGTTTCATTTTCCCTAGTAGTATATTGACCGCTGTAGTTTCAAGTATGTTTGAGAGTGTGGTCCGTAACTCTTCGGAAATGGAATTCTTCCTCGTTCCATAGTGGTTCATGGTAGTGCGTTTTTGTTGGAATAGATCACAGTAATTAGATTTAAAGATATTCTCTATTTGAGCACTATTTAATTTTGACATACTACAGTAGTACCATTTTAGTGCGCTTTTTTCACTAGTCTGATGAATTGATGATAAGTTGCGTTGTGTAATATTATATATGATTTTCTGACTCCCACAGATGAAATTAACGTAATTCATTTATAAATAATATAGTGATGTGTCTAATTTGTTATTGGCGATCAGTTCCCCATTCAGTATGAGTAACTACATGTAGAGGTTGGTGTACTTTCCTACATTTTACTTTTACTATCAGTATAGCTCGTCGTTGCTAGGGTGTAATGAAAGATTTAAAACTAATACATGGTCCTGGAGCTCAGACTCTTAGGACATTGGCACGAAAGAGTAAAATGCAATACTTGTTTCCAGTTAAAGCCAAACCGTAGACTAAAAGAAAAATGAATGGGCGTAAGTCAAATTTTGATTTCCTGCTATCAATATCAAATAAGTTTTTTCGTCGTGAACTGTATATTGAAGGCTAAATAAGTCCTCTGAGTAAATGGTATCATGGATGAGACTAACAACTACAATTATACCTATTTAGAACCAAACCCGAAGCAAAAACTAAAATAAAAGGGCTAAAAAAAACAACACATACATACAGGCAGATAAACAGGTACACACACAAACATCTTGCCTGATATATATATATATATATATATATATATATATATATATATATATACACTATCAGTATAGCCCGTCGTTGTTCGGGTGTAATGAACGTTTTAAAACTAATCCATGGTCCTGGAGCTCACACTCAGCCTAAAGTATATATGTGTGAAGGTTGGTGAGAATCGGATAAAAATTGTGGATTTGTATGAAGGACATACAGACAGATATAACAGATACACACAAACACCTTGCCTTTTATACATATATATATATATATTATCGATTTTTTGCACTATTGTCAGAACTGCAACCTTGAAAACTCTGAATATCGTTTCTTATGTCTTTGTATATGAGTGTATCAACTTTGTTTAAAATCGGAGCACTCCTTCTATAACCCAATTTTTTTTATTATGGATTTTCGATATTTATCGGGAGTACCTCGATACAAGACCAAGCTAAGAACACTCGCAGACGCTTATAGTACGACTGTGTAAATTTCCAAGAAAATCGGTTCAGCCGTTTCAGAGTCTATAGGTAACGGATAGACACACACATACAGCCACACACTCACACACAGACAAAGTTCCAATTATAAATAAGTTTAGATATATTTTGTGATGGGGAATGAAGGATAATTTTAGCAAAAGATTATGCCTAGGAAATTGTGTTGTTAGACTACATGAGTTCTTATACTGTTAAATATTAAACAGAATTTGCTGTGCAGTTTTTTTAATCTGCAGAAATGTAGCATTTTGGTCTTCGTTTTGCAAAAGTCAAAACCATTTTCTGTGGTACATTTGTGTAATTTATTGGGACATTGTTGGAGTTGTATTTCTATATTATTGATATGTTATACTTTAGGAGTAAGTCATCGACATTATGGGAATCATCTCACGCCTAGGCTTAGGGATTTTCACGCAAAATAGGGTCACCGAAAAAATGTTTTCTGGCAAAAATCCATCTTTTTCATTGTGTTGCTCTGGAAAAGTAATTCATTTTAAGGACTTGAAATATTTAAAATTCTTGAAAATTCTTTATGAATTATGTTACCCTTCCGGTTCTTTAAAGATTGGAATTTTCCATTTTTTTTAACCTTTTTGTGAGTAAAAAAAAAAGAATCCAACAGTATGTTTCTATTTCATGAAGGTTTCCTTTCCACTTGTTTCAAGACGTAGCAATAGGTCCAGGATGCGTTTCCACTTTTAAAGAACATTAGAAGTTGCTGAAAAAGCCTTTCGTTTTCACCATGTCAACCTGTAGGTGACTTCTCTTTCCATAAATTTACATAGGTATCTGATTAATGCTCTCGGACTGTTGTTTTTAACGTCACCATTTCTAGGCTTTGTAATAGGGATGATGAATGATTATCTCCACATTTCGGTGAAGTTGTGATTTGTCTATATCATATTATACATTTTGATAACTATTGTAATGAACTGTAGGGTAACTGGTATATGAATTCGTAGTAGATATCATCTCGGAATACAAAAGTTTTTATTGGCTTTATTTAAATATTTATTGACTTTCTCTACAGTGAATAGTAGGTTATAGCTCTCGATATTATTTGATTTAAGCTTTAGGTTTTGTTTTTGCGAATTTTGCTTCAGCATTAGAGATTTTTTGCTACCATTCTTGACAAGGTACCTTTTAACGATTGTTTTGGTTTGTTGGTCAGCAATATCTATTTTGCTGATCATTTTAAGTTATAGGTGTCTTATAGTGGTTATTTGGTATTTGCCTCATATTTTCTTTCAACTTATTCTAGAAATATTTTGTTTAAAGCAGAATTGAATCCGTTGGCATAGTTTTAGCAGCATTCTCTTTTGGCTCCAGTAATTATTTTATGTACTTTAGCTCGGAGTTAATTAAATTCCCGCAAATTAGAGATCGTCTGTTGTTTGTTGAATTCTCTCATAGCTTATCTATTTAGCTTGATGTCTTCTTCAGATTTATCATTGAACCAACGTCTATTGCTTTATTTTGATCCTGATTTTGTTTTATTTTTTACTCTAGAGATGAGGATTTTCGTCACAATTTTAAAACTATAATGCTTTTTCTTCAAATACTTTTTCAGAACATTGGATTTTATATTCGTTCCAATTCGCTACGCCTAATTTCCAACTGCGATGATTTTCATCGTTATGTTTTTTTTAATTGTATCACCCCGAGCAAGGCGGTAATGCCACTGATGTGCAGGTGGTTACATAAGTGTAAAAAGATTAATTAGAAGAGAGTGAAAAGGAAGACGTACAAGTTAGAAAGGAGCAATAGAAAGATGAGAATGCAGGTTTGATGACAGTTTCAAAGTTGGAGAGAAAGGAAAAGATATACGTGGTGGGAAAAGAACTAGAGTCAAGTGGTTAATAGATGACTATTGATATTCCATTTAAATTCCTGGAGGTTGTAGCTGTCAGGAAAGCAAGAATATGGGAAGTGTGAGAGAAGAAGCTGCAGGAGTAGAATTGTCGTCTGAATTTGATGTTAAACGATTGGCAAGTTATCGCTATTGAATGTATCTGTTAGTCCATTCCAAGGAAGATTCATATAAATTGATGGATCACATAGGTATATGTCTATAGACAAGTAGCGGGTAGTAAATATACTTATGTCAGTCGGCGTTTTGTCATTTTAAATGTATAAATCGTTGTGATTAATTGTTTTTAAAATTTTGCTTTGTGTCCTTACAACCCCATACAGTGCAGTGAAAGTCCCCAAGTATCATAAAATGTTCAAGGAATTGCTTTATGATTTCATATATTTCAGCTTGATTTACTGTACTTTCAGTGGGTCATATTCTGACCAAATATTTATTAGCCTGTAAAGTTAAAATTATTTTTTAAGGTACATAATTCCTAACTATGAAGGGTAGACAACCTGGCGCTTGAAGCCCAATGTCATGTGCCTAGTTGTAATGATGGCATTCTTTTATATTCAGTTTGTCATTTTGCTTAAGTAATGTTTCCTGAAGGTAAACATATACCAGTCAGTGGCAAGTCTGTTATTAGCAGAAGCAGTTCATATATGTTTGCCTTTATTCTGCAACGGTTCCATTGGATTATTTGATATGCATGATTTGATATTTGAAGCTTTATATATGTCAATTTCAAAGATATTTGCTGTGGTCAATATTTGCGTTAGATTTGCATAGGAGAGGTCTTTCGTGTAGCTTTCTACTATTTATTTAGATTCTGTGAATGAGATACTAGGTTTGTGTTTCTTTTTGATTATCTTCTTTTCCCTTTTCAAGGTGTTGTCTGATCGTGAGTATAAGGGATAGTTTTCCTGGCAGTTAGCATATTTTTGTCAATAACAAAACTTTTCTTCAGTATCGTTTGAATATCATTGGCCATATTTCCGTACGTTTGTCACATCTTAAAGCCATATGTGAAACATTTAGCACTTGCAGAAGATATTTTTAAACTGGCTTCATATTTTGCCTAAATTTGATTTTTCTAGAAATGTAACAAAAGTAAAGATTTGCGTATATAATGTTATAAATTTTCCTTCTCATTTTATTGTGATTTCATGTTAATCATTGGTTCCTTTGATTGCTAAGACATATGCAATTTCATCAGGTATTGCCGGAGACAACTCTCTGCTTCTTTTTTTTGTTTTGGTTATTGCTATTTCTGATGATGTAAAATTCACTTGTCTGGTCGGATCTACACCAACAAATTTACTTGTATTCACAAAAGTCTCTGAGCACTCGTTAAACCGTTTGCTGCTTTTCCGACTTCTTAAATCTTGAAATTGATTTACCACATCCATCGCCTTCAGTGGCTTATAAATTGGATAGAGGTAGTATTTTTCTCGGTGTGTATTTGGCGTATTATAATTTGTTATAAAATGCTTTATAAATATATGTATTTAAAGGCGCTAGTCACGTCCAAGTAAGGGCGAATAGGGTGTGTTGGGAATCGAGAGTATCAAACCCTGACTGCTAAAAACCTCAACCATCAGGGTCACGAATACAGCCATGACGGGTCTTCACTCACAGAAAAGTCGGCTGCAGACGCACAGCTGACATATTCTGAAGCCCTCAAACATCTTGGCGGATAAGGAAGTCGCAAATTCAAAATTATATTGAAAGAAAAGAAAAAACACAAGAAAAACTTTCTAGATTAACGAAATGAGTGGTCGATGCCATGGGAGATAACAGAGCTTTGGCAAGAGTGCTTACTGCTAAAAGCAAAATAGTGCTCCATATTTTCGGATCGTTTATATATATATATATATATATATATATATATATATATATACGCATATGAAAAAAGAGATTTTAAATTAACTTTTTACTAATGTAAATCAATTTCAAAATTTAGTCTCAAATATTTCCCGAGTGTCTAGAGTCGATTTACATGTTCTATATTTCTATATAACTTTCGAGAAAGCTTTCAAGGATTGGCATATTCCGTATTGCATGCGTCACTAGGAAAGGCACTAAAGCATATGCGCTATGTTTATCTAGGTGAATTGCTGGGGTGTGACTATTAATTAGGTCCTATCCTGCAGAGTATCAAGTTACTGGTAAGCTTAGAACTTAATATTCGAAATTACGTACAGAGACTATTTTAACTCTTTCTGAAAAGAGGTAGTTAATTCTTCAAAATTTATTGTTTTTATATGCATAAAAAAGTTAATTACGGATCAGGCTAGAGATTTATTGATGCACTATTTACCTATGTATTTTGAAATGGCATTGCCTGTAGAGCGGCCTCGAGGTTATCACCTGTCGGTATGAAAAGAGGCTCTTTTACAGATACCTCTTGATTTGAGTGCCTTATTGAATAAACCCAAGACAAACCGCACATACTTCTTCTTCATGTGTCGTATCCCTTTAGGACGTAGGCGATCATGGACTTCCACTTGAATCTGTCTCTTTTCACTCTCAAAATTTTTCTCTTGTTATCTCTTCTAAACCCCATTTTTTTACCCATTTGTTCAGACCTATCAAATTTCCCCTCTCTTTCCTTTCCTTTATCCGACCTGTGAGTATTAAATTCTCCAGGCTCTCCTCTCTTATTACGTCTCCCAGGAACTTAATTTTTCACTTCCTGGTGTGAAGTTTGATTTTCCTTCTCGTTTGCATCCTCTCCAACATCATGGGATCATCAGCATCTTTCTGCAAAAACACATGTCTGCTGCCTCAATGAGATCGTTCAACATCTTCCATACAGAACAGATATCACATAGCAATCCATCACTCTTTTCTTCGTTTCTAATGAAATTTCCCTGCATACACTATCCATCGTTAAAATGCTTGAAAAGTATTTGCTTCAGCATATCAATCCAGTAAGTAACCGACCTGTCTTGTTAGTGCCGTATACAGCCATGAACTCTATTTCTTACGGATTCAATCTGCCCCACAACTCACATTGTTACGAACCACAACTTTTCATGCGTATTCGATTGATGAGATGTAAGTTTCACTGGAACGGTTTTCCCCACTAACCAATATTTTGTAGAACTGATTTTTAAGAGAGTTATTCCCAGATTATTACAATCATAATCTATTCAATTTTAGGGGTAACCGTTGTTAGAGATGTTTTGGGTAGCTATGTATAGATTTGAGCCAGCAATAGATTGATTCATTTTATAGTTAGCCAATCAGAAGGTTCAAAATATTAAATGCGACGTGTATAAAAGGCAGCCATATTTTCCCGAGTATTCACGATCTAATCCGATTCTTTACAGTGTCTGACTCGTGAGTGTTAATCTTTGACGTTGTTACATTGAATAGATTACGTTCTGCGCTTTGTTCTATATCCATAAACTATGGTGGACATGGTCAACAACCGTCATCCTTTATACATATCTTCATAAACTGTGTTCCTTACCTCTTGCATCGAGTGGGTCGAGTGAACAGTATTGTAAAACAGATATACACTAGGTTTCAGTAATAAATATATAGTATTCTATATTAAATCTGACTAAATAACATGAAAACTGAAAACATTGCCATCAGTAATAAGAAGAGATGAAATGCTAACTACAGGCGGGGGATACTAAAATCAACTAGTTACAGAAATTTAAATACCTGGGAAGTGTTCTAACCGAAACTGTAAAGTGTGACACTGATATCCAAAGGCGAATGGGTATGGCCAAGGCGCCTCCCAGAAACTAAGTAACGTATTAAGAAATAAGAACATTTCCCTAGAAACAAATAGTACATGATTGCTATGTGATGACTGTTCTTCAATATGACCATGAATGTTAGAAAATCTCATCTAAGCTGAAAGAAAGACTTGAAGCAACTGAAATGTGGTTCTATAGAAGGATGCTCCGGATATCGTCAAACGAGCATGTCAGCAATGATGAGGTTTTGGAGAGGACAGTAACGAAAAGAAAACTGATACAGAACACTCGTGAAAGGTAGCTAAAGATCCTGGAACATGTAATGAGGAAAAGGGCTTTGAGAATCTGATACTCTCAGGTCAGATAGAGGAAAAATGAGTCAAGTAAAAGCATCGCGTAACATACTTCATGTGCTTGAGCATGTAAATGGCAGAGCGGTGCAAGTAGAGAAAACGTGCTAAGAGCCACTAGAGATAAGCAGATGGTGAACGCCATCATCGTCTACGTCCTGAAAAGACAAAGACGAACAATCAATATCATGAATGCATGACTCAGTTTGAAAGTAGAAATATGATAATGGTCACGTAAGATGAGCTAGATGTTTTTATCATTTCACCCCAATGAAAGCAATAAAGTCACTAAGGGGTAAACCGTTATGGAGTGTGTAAAACTAAGAAAAAAAACTCCATTAAAAAGAGAAAACAATAAAATAAAAAGTATTAAGAAGGCAGAAGGATTATCATTGCATTTATTTTTTTAAATTTTATTTTTTGACTATAGATGAAGAAACATGAAGAAAATTTCGCAAGCCAGAAACCATAAGTTAACTAACACTTCATTCGATATGTAGATGTAATTTATTTAATGTAACTTGTGGTCACATAGAAAAAACTCAAACTAAACAGCAGTATTTCAATGGCAGACTAATTTTCTCAACAAAACTTTATAACAAATCACTCGAAATATTCTTACCGTAGAGTTGACTCTCATATGAGAATTCAAAACTGCCTTTGGTTACTATATGATAGCAAGGCCTAACCTGCTTGAATACGAGTTTATTGGTCGGAAAGACACAGTTTGGTTTTCCTATGGCTATTTTATGAATAAAGAGACAGAATTTACATCTGCAATCCAGAGAACTCAACAAGCGAGAATTTATGCTAAATCCGGTGTGATTATTCATGTCCGTGTTATTCACAACAGCAGCCAGTATTCTTGAAATAATTCCCTGAAATTCTGTCTCGATCATTCTCAAAGACTTTGCATACAATTTAAACTCTAGTCATATCCGGCCCATCCATTGACAGAAAAAAGTTAGGGCAGTGGTTAATCAGGATGTAACAAATTAGATCATATTTAGGGGCTGGGCAATTCAGTTTGGATTTGATGACGACGAGAACAAATAGCATCAAAACCTCGGGGCACCAATGGGGAAATTGGCTGAGGATATTACAAAATGCCTGGCTATGATAGGAGTAAAATGGAAATTTCGTTGCATATATTGGTTTTCTGCAGTATGTTCTCTCTTGTTGGGAAACCATGAATGCGAATGAAGGGAACAATATTATCTGAATATTTTGCTCTCTCACTCTCTCTTTGTATATATATATATATATATATATATATATATATATATATATATATATGTGTGTGTGTGTGTGTGTGTGTTTGTGTGTGTGCGCGCTCTGATTAAGTTGAGCTCTCTAGAGAAGAAAACTTTAAAAATAGTTTCTACTTCTCCTCAGAAATGAATTGAGTTCTTTCAGTGACTAGCATGTGTATACACTGCTTATATACACGTTAATTTTTCCTTTCAGATTCCATGCGCCTATGGCTTAGGCGGTAGCGACTCCGACTGACACCTAATTGCTCGAGTCTCGATCTCGGTCAAAAGCAAGTGGAAGTGTCTAGCTATACTGATGAGCTTTGTTACGGCGAAACAGGCTTGTATGTGGATTACTTATATATTAATATGCCCATTTTTTCAATGCCTCTGTCTACAGAAAATAAATAAACAAAATTTACCTCCCTTATAAATTACGATGAATAAATCACCCCCAACCCTACCAATACGTATAGCGTTCAATTTTGCCAAATCGTTAACGCCAAGGATTTTGTTTTATCAGTGGTCTTACTAATAAAAGTTTTTTGCCAAGTAGGTTGATAAGCACAAAGTTTCTGCCATTTTTACTGAGCAGAGTCATGCCGACTTCGTAAGTACACCGTTATGATATTCTTACACGTCTTGTTTATACTATATATGGCACCAGAAAGTTTTAATTTATGAACAACTTAAACAAATCTAATACAAAAATTAAAAATTAAAATCTAGAAACGCTCGGTTCATAACATGTACCGGATGACTCTCATCAACGTTCTGGATGAGGCAATTGGAAAACATGCTGAAATGAATTCTGGATTTATAACTGTTCAGTTTTGTGATTGAGTTTTCCTTTTAATATATATATATATATATATATATAGAGAGAGAGAGAGAGAGAGAGAGACAGATATATATATATATATATAGAGAGAGAGAGAGACAGATATATATATATATATATAGAGAGAGAGAGAGAGAGACATATATATATATATATATATATATATATATATATATATATATATATTATAGCTTAATACAGACATATTTCGTCTATTTTATAATAATCTTTCGCATTCTCTAATTGTAAGCATGATGTTAAATTGAAATTTATCAAGTTAGGTACCTTATGTTTTGTTACGCCAAGTACATTCAATATTTTTCGAGATCATCCCCAAAGATGAATTGCGAAGACAAATTAATTATAACTGTCATCGTTTTGTTTGTGAAGTTGTGAACACGCATGAATCGGCTGTTTGTTATAGTTATTCATTTTGGGTGGGTTATATTGTAGCTATGTTAGTTCATTTAATTTTTAATTTTCTTTTCATAAAAAAGTATCCCTGACATGAAGTAACTATCGAGAAATATTTAAAACAGAAATGGAATTAAATATTGATCAAATCCATTTTTGAACGTTGCGACTATACTTGTAATCAGTTTTTATTAACCAGTTTTGGTTGCTTGCTTTTTATATGGAACGTCTCGTTAATTCAATTGGAAGGTTTTATTTATTATTTTCTTGAATATATATATATATATATATATATATATATATATATATATATATATATGAGTAAATTAACCTAGTGAGCCAACTTTTTTGTTATTGACTACTCGTCTGGTTTTTTTTTTTAGGCTACGAACTGCCTCGGTCCAAATCCCTTTGGCTGATGTTCTTGTGCTTAGCTCTTTCTTTTTTTACAACCATTTTTTCCTTCCGCGTATATACGCGGAGTGTTTTTCAGAACTAGTATAATGATAATTTTGCAAATATATAATCAGTAATATTTTATATATACTGAAGTCGATTGGAATATATATCTTGTTTTAATCACAATATGGGTCTCAACTAAACAATTTTTTTTATTATTCTTACTTTTCGTTTTTTAGTACGTAAATCTCACAATCGAGCTTAAATAAAAACTTATAACGTTCTATAATTAATTTTCTTTTACATCTTTGAGATTTTGTTCAGTGTACCACTTGAATATTCTATTTCTGCCTTTCCTCGCTGGTTGGCTGGTTTAATCAAAAGACTTTTGCTTTTTTTCCTTCTGTTCATAATCTTCTTATTGCTCTTTCACGATTTCTGTCTTTTCTTTTAATCTGTGTTGTTTTCTACCATTTTGTATGTTTATTCATCTCATTTCTCACTTTTTTTTTCTAATCTTAAGATTTATTTTTGCCTTTTACAAATGCAAGTGCCTTTCATTGCTTTTTGTTTATCAGTATGCAGCCTTCTTTTCTACCACCTGCCTAAGTAGAATGTTACAAATAATATTCAATTTAACTCCCCTTGCTTCTATTGCGGTGTGATACATCGATAATGTTGCCACGCTTCCCTCTTTTTTCTGTGATAAGAAACACAGCGTATCTCTTACTTACGCTTCTCTCATGCATATGCACCAAATGCTAATGACTTGATCTCTCTAGCCCAAAAGATGTATAGACTGAGTGAGTGAACAGACACTGTTTCGATTAGCATTTTCAGTTTTATTGAGAATTCAAACAAAGCATTTGAAGAATATTCACGCTGGGTTCGATATTTCATCATCTTTCATTGATTCGGTGATCCTCGTCTTTGACCTCGTTTTGTGGATCTCATACTGTTTTAAACTTCGTCTGTTCGTTAGTTAATTGCCCTACGTGAGTCTCGCTTGAGCAATGATGTCTCGAAAGAGATATCACTGAGTGGAAGATTTTCCTAGAGTATTTAGCCATTTTCTTTCTGCGGTACACAGGTTAACAAACATGGCCATAGAACCCAATCTGTTCTGTTATTTGGACCATAAATGAATAAATTAATTAAAAGAGTTCTGTTGTGGGATTCTCCCTTTTTCTAAAGATGGACTCGTCCAGAGTATACTTATACTCCTGCTACTGCGAGAGTAGAGAATGCCGCGTTTTTACGCGCTAGTTCCATTGACACTGTCAGCTCTCTCTGCCCTCGGATGGAGAACATTAACCCAGTCTTGATTCCCCCGAAGGTTAGTATCACGACTGGGCAAAATTAGACATATAATTTTGGATGGGCTATATGGCCCGGAAGACCCATGTTAAAAAGGCCTTGTGCCACATTTTGACCTTGGGGGGGGGGGTAAATATATACCGAATACAACGTTTTCTCGCGATAATTCCATTGACACTGTCTGCTCTCTGCCTTCAGGCGGGGAGCATTTACCCAGTCGTGGCTCCGCCGAAGGGTAGTGTCACGACTGGGAAAAATTAGACCGATATTTTTGGCTAGGCTATATGGCCCTGAGAACCCACGTAAAAATGCCTTTGTGCCACATTTTGCACCAGTGGTAGGGTAAATAAATACCGAATACTGAACCGGAGTTAACCGGAGAATATGACAGTCTAGAGAGAGATTAGCAGTCAGTACACAGTAGTTCGTGGTAGCTCTGTGCTCCACTCATTGAGAAGATTATTACGCAGTACTCGTCAGTTTCCGACGCGGACATACTCAATATACTACCGTTTCACTTTCATAGATCTGTACATGTACTTTTACTAACCCACATTCCTGAAATATCAATCTTCATTCAAGTCTGTATCCTTACGCTAATACATTTATTTCTATCTCAATTACTGGTTCATTTATTTGTGCGGGCCCCATTTCTGGGATCCACAACACCTAAAGATATTTGCGCGTAAGCCAATGCAAAGTATTCAACCTGGATTTGAACTTGTCACCTCGATTTCTCGTTCTAAGTATCAGCTACACCACGACGCTAATCCGAAACTATGTTCTCAAAAACTATAATATAATCTGCTCAGTGGTAATTTATTTTCTCTTCTTTTTTTGTCATTTTCACGTGTTTCTCAATATCTCGGTCTCAATTCACTCTTCCCTACGGTTTGAAATTATTTATTGTTTCTACTTTTGACATCTCCGTGGAAATTTCATTTTTATTGTTCTGAATTGGCCAGCTGTTTTGTTTGAATAATCTGCGCTAGATATCTATATATCGGTTTTTTGAATCATGATGTTGTCGATCATGGCCATCTGCAATATTTTATATTCTGTAGCTCTTAACGTTGTTTTTGTCATCTCTCTTAAAACATTTTGTGCCATTAATCTCGAAAGCAATATTTTCTTCTTTCGCTCTTAAAGATATTCTTTGAGCATCACATTTTCCAAAATCTCTTTTTTCTTATGATGTACAGGAGAAATTTCAAACTCTCTCAAGTTGATGTTAAGTAACAGTGATCATTTCGTTTCATTTTACACAAAAATTGCTCATATTTCTGGTCCATGTAATTCTCAGCATCTTTTTGAAGAACCAGATTTCTGTGGTTTCAAGTTTATTCTTCATCTGTGATAAGATCTTTCAGCATTGAATGTCATATAGGAGGACTGATATTATAAAACATTTGAGTAATATTTTATTTGTTTCTTAAAAATGTTTTTGTTTCTTAATACTTTGATTAGCCCTTGGAAAGCTTTTATCCCTATACCAATGAATCTTCGGATTTCAGTGTCGGTTGTCTAACTTCCTGTTGAACCATTTCGTAGATATTTACATTTATACAACTGTTTATATTTATTTCCAAAATTGACATTTCTAACTTGGGATGTTCCGTTTATTAACAACATTTCGTTATGTATTTTTTCACTTTGTATTTACTGTCTTCTTCTCATTTAGCTTTGCTATTTTCTGTATAAGTCAGTTAAGCCCCATCCCTGATACACGCTTTGGCCGATCATTTCACGAAAGAGACATGACTGACTGGGCAGAAGATTATCCCGCAGTAGGTTTCCATTTCTTTCTGCGGTAGATTGGTTGCCAGC
Organism: Ascarosepion bandense; assembly: GCA_037127315.1. Lineage (NCBI taxonomy): Eukaryota > Metazoa > Mollusca > Cephalopoda > Sepiida > Sepiidae > Ascarosepion > Ascarosepion bandense. The sequence goes on along the minus strand of JBBBDQ010000409.1, from coordinate 2,017,703 downwards.
CAATCTGTGCTATTAATTAACCAAAAACTGGAGGGAACTAGCGGATTAATACCTTTCCCAAGTGTATTTGTACGTAAGTGAATGCAAAGAATTCAATTGGAATTCGAATTCGGCACCACGATATCTCGTTCCGAGTCGATATCCACTGCACCAGAACGCACATCCTACATTCTGTTTAAGTATTTGTAATTTCCATTCCGTAT